>OZ038402.1:19821837-20166837 GCA_964036045.1 Eutreptiella sp. 'Long Island Sound 2002' | reverse complement strand
CTAACCGCGTTGAACTCTGTGATGATCAACCTGAACTCTGTGATGATCAGCAGGGGCCGATAGGTACAGAATTTGGGACCATGCGACCCCGGGCCCAGCTGCGTGTTCTTATTTTGGACTAAATATTAAGAACATGCATGCGTGTTCTTATTTCGACTGCGAGATCTTGTAGGGGGGGGGTTAAGAACCCAAACACGCGTTTGTGCCCCCCCCCCCCCCCTCTGCGCAATGCCCATCCGATGCCCTGGGCCGACGACCATCGTCAGAACATGGCTCAGCGCAGGATCCCTGCCCGACCATCGTCGTCCCTGACTTCAACTGCTCCTGCGCAAAGAGCACCGTGCTGCCACGCCCTCAGTCAATGTACGCCGGGGATTCCCACCCTCCCATCGCCACCGATTGCCTTTCTTGCACCGTATGCCTGAGCCCGCCTGAGTCTACCTTAACAGCAACTACCATTCCCCGTTTCTTCCCGCCAGCAGGCAGGAGTGGCCCGAGGGGAGGGGCATCGTATAACCCCCCCCCCCCCCGTTTAATATCACGCGCGTGATATTATTTTGGCGTGTGCTATTATTTCGTGCGCGATATTATTTCGTGCGTGATATCATTTTGACCACCTCCTATTCCAGCTCTTCTTGTGCTGCTGTACTGAGACCCATGTAGGAGCCCTGATTGTGCTTCTGGGCTCTTGGGCTCTGCTTGGCCCCTGTTCCTGCGCTGGGGTTGTGGCTCTGTTAGCACACCCTGATCAATTATACTCCTTTGCGCAGACCTGTTCTACAGTCTGACTCAGGGGGCGCGGCCTGTGTGGGGTGTCTGAAACAGTTGTGGCCTGTGAGGGGAGCCAGCGCTGCCTCTGCCTTGCTTGATCTTGACGGCGCAGTCTGAGAATCGGGTTGGATTTGCTTCATGCCAACCCCCCCCCCCCCCCTTGCTTCACTACCATGGCTTTGTCTGAGCACGGTTACTCCTCCAAGTGATCTCCTCCACAGGAGATGCGGCTGCAGGTGCCGTCGGAGCTTTCACGCTCCTCCATCCCTTGCAGACAGAAGGATCGGAGGCCTAGACCCTTCGCCTGGTGCAGGGACGAGGAGGAACGGATCCGGCGTGGCCAATCCGCGTCAGCCGATGCACGAAGGGGGGGGGGAGGGGTTGTATTGGGAAGGAGGCGCTGGGTCATACCCCTCCCCCCCCTCTTGCGCAAGCACGGCCGCGGTCCCAGAAGTCAGGTCAAAACGGCGGTTCAATGCCCACCCCGTGCTTAGACAAGGCCGTGCATGCGTGCGACACACGTGACAGCAAACGTGTGGGGGCGCCCTCAGATGGGGATGGCGAGGGGCTGCGAATGGGGAAGAGCACTTTATCAAAAGCGGCGTTGCCCATGTCGCATGTACTTCAAATGGATGTAGTTGTCCCCATGACAAGAGGGACCAAAAATATTGGCAGACACATATTCCCTAGTGCTCTGATGCTCTGAATGTACCTGACAGCCATGCTGGGAATAACATTGTTAGCCATGGCTGAAAATCACATCAGAACAAACAGCATGGGATTGCAATGTGTAGTACAATGTTGTTAGGAACAGAATGCACTATCACAAACATGACTGAGCCCCTCTTTCCCTGTAAAAACGCTGCACAAACACCCAATCCTCCATTCTGGACCACAAAAACAGCGGTCCCAAAATTTCCTCAAAACAGCGGTTCAACGCCCACCCCGTGCTTAGACAAGGCCGTGCATGCACAAGGGGGGGGGGGGTACCTGTGAAGAGTTGTTTCTGAGACACCCATCCTACCCCTCTGGGGGAGCACCTGACGCGCGTGCACGACACGGCGAACAGGTGGTCTGACCCAACGGAGCACCCGCGGTTACTGCTTCGGGGACCCTAACCCTAACCGGGGTTACGTAGTCCTTTTGTATTCCTACCAGTGTTGGGGACACTGTTTGGAGGCATGTGTCTGTGGGAGGGGGGGGGCTAGCACACGGGCGCGCGCTGGGCATCTTCTTGGGCCCTATCCCCACCCGTGACGACATGTCTTGGGGGGCGTACCGTGCGCTGTGCGGGCGCTGTGCGAAAAGTTGGCCGTTCTCCACCACTGGGAGTTCGGTAAGTTCAGAAGATTGAAAGGACGTCATTGAATGGCTGCTGCAGTGGACGGGGCTATAGGGGGCAGAATTTAGGTCCCTGGGACCCATGGCAAGCATCAGATGTTTGAATTTTTGAGTTTTGAATTGATTGTGCATGATTCCACAGGTGGGTGGTTTTCAGGGTTGTTACCTGGATAATCAGCATAATAATTGGCGCTGTGCCCGCACTGTGCGAAAACGCCCCCTTGGACCCAAGGGTTTGCTCTCTTTCGGGGGCATTTGGGGGGGGCATCCCCCTGACATCCCCCCACCAGGCCCCCCACACAGGGTAATTTTTTCAAAAACCCTGCAACGACGAGGGGATCATTTCGAGGTATATATGTTGGGGTACCCGGGACCCCCCCCCCCCCCACATACAGGACCCCCAACCAAGTCCCAGGACGCCAACCCAACCCCCCCCCCCCCCAAGGGGCCTCCGCCGCCCTTAGGAGTCAATACCCCCCCCCCCCCAAGGCAAAAGCCCCCCCTCGCCCCTCTCAGAACCCCCCCCTCCCAAGCTCCCCCCCCTGCCCCCGAAAGGGGGCCTCCAGCCAACGGTTAGGGGTAGTTGGCGTCCAGAACTGAGGAGTCGCCTGCCCCGTGCCCCCAGCATGTGACCATTACGAACCATGGCGCTGCCATGATTCCCCTCCGTGCAATGGTGCCGAACTCAGGACTGGCAGCTGAACAATATAAAAGCTTCAGACTCAGCTAATCCTCAGTACGTGTCAGATCCGCTACCACAGTCATTTGTGGGATCATCGTAGCACTGGGCAGCTCTGAACCTTGATTCCGAGGGGTTACCACGAGTACTGTGCAGTGAGCGGGCTACGCCAGCTCGTCTTGGTCTGAGTAAAACAAAAAAAGCTGCTCTATAACAACATTCTGCTTGAGGATGCAGCCCACGCCTGCTGCATTCCTGACCCTCACCTGTCCATCGAATGGAGAGGGAGTTGCACGCACCGTGCGTGCACCGTGCAAAGTTTCGATATGCGTTTTCATGGGCACTGTTCCCCCCGCTTCCAAGCTCCAGGGCACCAGGTTAACAATCCCCTGCAAGGCAGAAACAAACACCAGGTATCATCCAAAGGCCTCTGGCGACCATCCACAAGCGTTTGGGAACACCCGACAAAGTGGTTTGTGGTGGGCCTCTTCACCGGGTAAAGTCTCCAGAAACATCGGAAAGGTGCCGCACCGTGCGACAACACCCTCGGAGGGTCCGTTCTTTATGTGACCCCCCCCCCCCCCCCGCAAACGGGACTGAGCATCTACGGTTCGAGAACGCTATTGCCCTGCTGTAGACCCGCTCTTTGCTGTTGAATGTGCTTGCGGCCCCCGTAAAAGGGGCGGCAGGCGCTAAAGCCCAGAACCCGAAAACGGTGACCGGCCTCTAGCCCCATCCACGGAGGAGACGGAGCATCACAAGACTCGGCGAAAGCCGCTGACAAACAATGGAACTGATGCGGCGATGAAGGCCGTGAGAGGCAGGCGCGGCTAGAGCTTCGTGGCGGGTCCACACCTGACCTTTTGCAGCCCCGTACAAGGACACCTTAGGTAGCAGCACACCCCCATAGGCTCATGGCAGTGGGAAGACACTAGCATGCCCTACAACGTCTCGGTGAGCAGGGGCCTCCATGCGACCACTCGACCTGGGGTCCAGCCCCGGGTTGGGTCTGCCGCCGGGGTATCCACGGTTCAGCGAGTACCCCCCCCCCCCCCTTGTCGTTCCCCACCCCTTGTCGTTCCCCGGGGGGGGGTGGGGGACCGTCACTTGGTCAACCCAAAATTTTTCGTTGCGGCTCATTATGTTGTTGTGTGGGTGACTGTGTTGTGGGGCACTACCACTTGCATCCCTTGCACTCATGGCAGGACATTTTGCTCACTTTCGCTGAAATGGAACTTGATAGCACAACCATGTTTCCCCCTGGGACAAGTGGTGAGCATGTGGAAGAGTTCAAGGTGAAGTGGAGCAGGACCAAGAAATTTTATACCGAGCCGGTCAAGGAGTAGGTCTCCGTACATTGGCAGCCCTTTGAACGCATCCCATGCTGAATTCTTTCGTTTTATGCTGCAATTTTTGTGCCTGCAAATGTGCATGTACGGTGGGGGTGTGGTCCCCCAGGGGGGGGTGGGGGACCGTCACTTGGTGACCATCCCCCAGGGGGTGGTGGGGGACCGTCTTCCCTGGGGTGGGGAACGACAAGGGGGGGGGGGGTACGTAGGTTTGGGGACTAGGCCAGGCCCAATTCGCCCCACGCCCGGGTTGAACGTGGCTCGGCTGGTCTGTGTTCTGTTTCACAATCCGTGTGGTGGAGACATGGGGGCACCTTTGCCCGGCGACACGCTGGCACGGGGCCTGCGCCAATCGCCGGCAGCTCCCCCCCCCCCCCCCCACACACACCTCTCGCGATGTTTCGGAACCCTCCCTCTCCGGCCCCAACCCAACGGGTGGGCAACCAACCCGCCTGTCCACATATGGGGGAAGGCGCATGCATATGTACACCCGGAAGTACCAACTGGCATACTCCTTCGGCCTTTATCCCCCCCCCCCCCCGTCGCGTTGCCATGTTGGTGCTGTGCTGTTGCATGGTCTGCAGTCTGTTTCCGCTCGAAGTGCTGAAAGGCAGGCGTGGCTGGAGCTCATTGCGGTGAAGCAAGCCTGACCCATTTGTGGGCCCTTGCAGTAGAAGAACTGAGGTTGCAGTGAAGGCAGTGTGAAGGCGGGCATTGCTAGAGCACAGTGGCAGGTGCACGCCCAACCTTTTGAGGCCGTGCACTGGCACAGGCTCGTCTACGCGGGTAACCACAATCAATGACAATCTGCTGCCAATCTGTTGGTGCTGCAACACCATGCATTTTGTACTGGGACAGCTCCGTTGGGAGAGCTGTATTACTCAGCCTTCAGTCTTTCTTGTGCTCCAGTGGCACACTGGGATACCCATGGGCTTGGCAGTTCCCGCTGCATTTCCTGGTATCAAATTCACTCTATCCTCACTACGTGTTATGTCTGCTACCACATTGCTTTGTGGGACAATCGTACCCCCCCCCTTGTCTAAGCAATGGCTGTGTCTAAGCTACAGCGGGCCTAGGGACCATATTAATTCCGTACCTAATTTATTTCAGTACGAAATGTATTGCAACGGCATAAGACATGGTTTTGGTGACAATTCTGCCAATTACATGGAGTCATGGACACATTTGTTGTGATTGTTCGCCCACTTGAACCTACAGAGCTTTAATTTTGGGGATATTTGTGCATTATCTTCCCCTTTCTTGCATCAGCTCACCATGCCGGTAGTTGCATGTGTCGCGTGCAAGCTACAGCCTTGTCTAAGCTACAGTTGGCGTAGGGACCGTATTAATTCCGTACTTTTGTGTAGCTTAGACAAGGGGGGGGGGGGGAGCATTTGGACAGCTCGGATCCTCGATTCTGAGAGATTTCTCAAGTGCGTTGTGGTGAACGGGAAAGTATCAGACGCAGTGCCCCAGGTGTTGTCTGGTTGTCGATTGACAGGTTATGAACCATCAGCTACTGTTGTGTCGGTGGTCCACTGGATACCAGTACTATGCTTACTACACAATATCCCGATTGATTGCCTTTTTTGGCGCGCAGCATATGCCATGGTGTACTCTAAACAGCAGATTTGAAATGTACAAAAACCCCATCCAACATCTTTCACCTTGTGGGGGTCGACATTGTCAGATCTCAGGGGCACTAGACCAGGATCTTACCTGAGCACTTTCGTCATACTCATAGCCTCTGGTTGCAGTCGCACAATCCGAAGGTCGAGCAAAAACAAAACATTCACATTTCTGGACAAGTAGTGCATTGGATCAAAGACCATTGCCATCACATGGCTACAGCACGGGCTTGTTCCACAGCATGGTGGGCATGCACAGACTTGATGTACAACTGTATGAATTGACAGATGAAGTGCTTTGCTGCACGTTGGGACGTGGGAGTGAGGCCTACAAGCAAAGCGTAGGCGTCCGGCCAGGCAGGCAGGCGTTTGGACAGGTGCGACTGTCTCCGCTCACCTCACACCCGCCGAGTCTCCCCCCAAAAAGAAGATGTGTAGAAGTGAGGTGAGGTGTTGCACACAGGGTGTGGCCATTAGCAATGGTACTAAGGGTATGCTGTGGCTAGGGATGTAAGTAGCTCCTTCAGAGTCGGCTACCACCCCTGTCCTTGACAGGGGAAGTTGCTCTGTTTTTTCTGTGACTGTACTTAGTTACTGAGACTGTCTCGCACTGTTGCAGAACTGTTGTAGCTTCGTCAAATCGAAAAAAGACAAAAGAAGCACCCCAATGGGCGTGGCATGGAGGCACGCAGGGACCACGAATGCCCTCAAATTAGTCATCTGGCTGAAGGACGCGGAAGCACATCATGCAAAACTGAAGAGAAACTTGCCAAGTCGTAGCTGGACCCGAAGAAGAGAAAGCGGTTTAGGGCAGGGCACAAATAAGGAGGAACAAGTTTCCCCAGGTGAAGCTGGGACACATGATGCATGTGGAACCCTCGTTTGTACTTTATGCCCTACGTCTTGACCCAGGCTGTTGCTTGACAGCTCATAGTGTACTCCGAAGGACTGTTGAGCCTGTGAGAAAAAAAAAGGAGGAACAAGTTTAGGTGAGCAGAGGGGGAGTATGAGCGCGCCGGGCATCTTTTTTTGACCACTCCCCACCCTTGCCTATTTTTGCCCCCTCTCACCAAACAATCTGGAGTACCTTCTCCATGTCTAAGAATCTGGCCCATCTTTTGCACCCAGTTTATGATGATGGCAAGGGTGGTGGTTGGAAGTGTTGGGAGTGACATTTTTTGTTGTTGAATTCTCATGTTTCTGCTTATGCAACGTGCTTTGCAGGGAAGGTTTGCGGTCTACTTGGGTCTACTTGGGGGACTTCCCTGGGTGAGGATAAACTTGGGGCTAGAGATAGGATACTTAATACAAAGGTAGCGCGCCAGGCTATGCCAGCTCATCTTGGTCTGAGCTAAAAAAAAAAGGTAGCGTGCCGGGCATGAGCTGGGCGAACATTCCCCCTATGTACCCCCCCCCCCTTTGCAAACTCCCACCTGAGCAGCAACTGAGAGCCGAAGGAGTGCTTGATCACGGTAGCAGTGGGAGGTAAGACACACAGTATGTAGCATGAAGGCAGCACATGCCGATATATAAGTCATCAGGTGAACAAGCACGATAGTTGCAGTTTGATTGTAGATATGGATGCAGTTTTATGACGGATGAATACGTTGTGCTTCATCTAGATTGTCCATAGCATATCCTCTCGAAAACAAGAACTGTTGCAGTTTGAATGATGATTGCGCAAACTCCCACCCCTTGCAATCTCCCACCCCCCCCCCCCCCCGGGAGACCTTCACTTCCATGTTTTTCAAGTTAACATGTACTGTGCTGGTTTGTGGTGCCCATCTGCTTTACGCATGGCCTTGCATTGCTTTCCCATTACTTCAAATCAAGCACCTGTGTGTGTTCCATGATATTCTCTCTCCAAAGGCGTTGTATGGGTGTGTTGTGTTGCTGCTTCAGACCCAAGATGTTTTCTCCCGGTGACCATGTACGGTACCACTCACGCACACTTGGTGCACACGTGTTGGCCACTGTCGTGGGCCCTTCACCAAATGGGCCACAGTTCTGCTACATTCGGTACATACGCCCTGGTGGGGTCACTCCGGTGGATCATGAGAGCGCCCAACTCTCAAGGCTAGAGGGTGTGGCGGTTGAATCACCCAAGTCTCCAGAGTCACCGGACGTTACCCCCATGGCTCCGCAACCCCAAACACCGGCATAGCCCACACAACCCACTATGGCCGCAAATGTGCCCCGGAAGTGCAGCTTGAAGTAGTATGGGCAAAGAGTGCACGTGGAGTTTGGGGCTTGCGCCATGTGTTTGATGGGAAACTGTTCTTCACTCGTGATATATGTGAGGAAAAGTGGATCTCTAAGGATTTGGTGCTTCCAAAGAAGTCGGTGGCTGCCCCCAAGGCAAGAGCAAAGGCTGCCCCCCAGCCAAGAACAAAGCTAGCCGCCAAACGGACTGGTTTGGCTGTGCAAGCGGGCGCTAAAGCGGCTGCCAAACCAGCCCCACGTGCCATTGCCTCCTCCTCATCAGCTGGTGCAGCACACCCCTGTCATGCAAACTTAGCGTGTGCAACAGTTCAAAGTGTGTTATTCTCGTACCTAAAAGTTCTATACCGTTCCTTTGGATCCTCAATAACATTTGTGTTGGATGAAACACATTGGCACCGCATCAACACAAAAGTCGCTTCACACGTGTTCTCTTTGCTTGCATCAGTGGAGGGTACCACAGTTTGCCTTGAAATACCCATGCAATCTGCCCCCCCCCCCCCCCGTGAGACCGTCACTTGGCGACCGTCTACCCCCCCTCCCCCTCCCACCTGGGAGACCGTCACGCGCTAACCCGGAAGTTTGCAAGGGGGGGGGGGGGTACAGAGCTTGGCTCACAGACATCAGATGTAAGCGGACAGAGTGACCACACGGTGTCGTAAACGAGTATTTGCTTGCACCGCTCGCAAACTTTAGTTTACCCGGGGTAAACTTGAGTTTAAATTGGGCACGCGGGTTGGAGGAAGGCATCCACTGTTTGACTCTTAGTGTTTGCTGTTGTGTGTCATCGGCGACGCTGGCGACACCCGTACATGGTCACGCGACACTTCATTGTTTTGCTAGGTGTTGACGACTTGTGTTGGCGTGTGTCGCGTGCATGCATAAGGGAATGAATGAGCAGGTGGGCTGGAGTAGATGCACAGTGTGTGGGCCCATAGGAGGGAAAACCAATTTAAACACCCGTTAATGCCCTTCTCGGAAGCCCCAAGTGTTGGTGGAACTGTCAGTGTATGGATTACACCGGAGTGCCCCCCCAATGGTGCTGTGTGTCATCCTCAGTCAAGTGGGCCAGAAAACTCGTCTTTTTTCTGTTATGGGCACCCCTGCAGTATCTTTTGCCTCCAGGTATGGCGCTGTGATGGAGGTTCGGCAGCCATCTGCTTAGCTCCAACGGAGCTTCTTCAAATGCCGCCAAATGACCAGTGCTCCATCCGGCGGAAGTTTGTCTGGAGTGCCATAGGCCCGTTTGCGGTGGTGTGTGTCTTGTTGATGGTGCTGCGGCACCTGCCCAATGTGACGCTGGTGACAGTGAATGGCGCCTGCAATTGCACCAACCCTGAGGCTGCGGGCCCACATCGCACCGTTCCTAGCCCCAGATCCGGAGGTACCACTGGAACTGAGGCTGCGGGAATGACGGGAGGTGTGGCTGTGGGTCTGGCTGGAGGTAAGACGGGAGGTGTGACTGAACGTAAGGCTGGAGGTATCGCTGAAGGGATGACTGGAGGTGTGACTGGAAGTACATTTGGGGATAAGCCTGGAGGTGTGGTTGGGGGTAAGACTGGAGGTGTGGCTGGAGATCAGACCGGAGGTACAACTGGAAGTATGAGTGGGGGCAAGACTGGAGGCGCGATTGAAGATATGACTGGAGGTGTGCCGGGGACACAGCCTCCCCCCGGCGCAGAGTCCAAGCCGCCCCCCGGCGCAGAGTACATAGCCCCCCTCACGCTGAGTACATTCCCCGAACTCCCGACCGACCTCCCCGTCGGCAGGCCGCACAACTCTGAAGGTGGCAGCGAGGCACGCAATGGCGCCCCCGCCACACCCGACCCATGCGCCCGGCGGCACTGGGGGACCCTGCCCGGGCACTGGGTGGTGGCGCCAACAAGCCCCGGCGGCCTCTCGTGGGCGCTGGACCCCGCGGCGGCGTGCGGGGCGGGCGCCCCGCCGCCGGAGCTGCCGCGCGACATCGTCCCCGAGATCTCCGCCTTCCGGGCGGCCAACCGCCTCCCGCCCGACCGGCCGGTCCGGTTCTTCTTCCTTGGGGACTCCGTGGCGCGCAACGTGGGCTTCAAGATGGCCCAGCGGTACGAGGCCGGCGCCCCGACCCAGAGCGAGGCCAAGATGCGGTGCAAGAAGCAGGGCGACGAGGCGCGCGGGGTGTCGTGCGACTGGGCGAGCAGCGACCGCCGGGTGTACGTGCGCTTCCAGTGGCTGCAGTGCCTGAGCGCCCCGCCCCCGGCCCCGTACGACCACCCCCAGGCCTGGGACGGCTGCATGCCGTTCGTGCGGCAGGGGCAGGGCCTCCGGCAGTGCCTGCAGCACTTCTTCCTGAACACCACCACGCGGCCGACGGACGTCGCCTTCGTGCGCGTCGGGTTCGAGTACATCCTCTTCGCCAACCAGCGCAACAACGACTGGTTCCTCCACTGGTTCGGGGACGCGGCGCAGGACTTCAGGGCGCGGTACCGGGACGTGCTCGCGGCCGATCTGCGGCGTTTCCTGAAGGTGCTGGAGAATGGCCACCCCGAATCTTCAGCCTCCCCACCGCCCCCCCTCCCCACCCCCACCCGTACTGCGTCCCCCGAACCTGTGCTGTGTGACCATAGGGTGAGCATATCAGCTCAGACTCGATCGTAACCCCCCCCCCCCCTCCCCTTGTTCATCCCCCCCCAGGGGGGGGGGGTGCGGCGTCCATTGGCCCATGAACAATAAGACGTCAATAGGGTTAGGGTTAGGGTTAGGGTTACACAGGTGCCGAAGGCATCGAAGAAAGATTTTCGGTGGGGATACTAGAATTCAGGTTCCTCTTGTGTGGTGTTGGTCCCCCCCCCAGGCGTGGGGGGGGGACCGTCATTTGGTGACAGTCTCCCCCCGGAGTGGGGGGAACCGTCGTCCCTGTGGGGGGGGTATGGACGTGGAGGGGGGGGTACATGTTCGACCACCAGACACAAGCGGAGGGGGGCTGCAGAGGCGGGGTGGGGAGGGGGGCAAGTGGGAGGACATTGATACTTGTGAGGGACAACGGGCCTGGGGATGAAGTGAGATTGCAGGATGTCTATCTCATGAACACGTATTTCTGGGGCAATGCGATGGGGGGAGCGTTAGTGCGCCGGGCGCGCGCCGGGCATCTTTGTTGACCCGTGCCCCACCGGTGGCCTTTTAGAGGGTGCACTAAGGGGGCGCACTTAGCGCAGTGCAGCTATTTGGGCGTCTGGCTGTACTAGAGACCCATACTTTGAGATAGGGGCATCATTGTGACCCCGAGCGTAGGTTTTCTGTTTTTGTCCCCTTTGTTGGGGACCCCCGGGATGGAGGGGTGACGTAGCATTTCCGCCCTCTTTTGGGCCCCAACTTTCCGGTGCTATTGAGGAAACCGGGATAATCTCTGAATCCACGCTTTGGGGCTGAAGTCGGGATAGTCAATAGAAAAAGTAACGCGCCGGGCAAACATCCCCCCATGAGCTCTCTCCAGCGGTGAGCACCCTCCAAACTTCACTATTTTGGGAAAAGACGTTGCGTGGGGTATTGCCGGCGCCAGCATGGGAAGGGCGCCAAGGGCCAGAAGCAGCGCTCGGGAGTAGCGGGACAAGTGCCCCACTCTCACTGAGTCAAACCAATGTCCCCGGCTGTTAGGGGTGGCTCAGCAGGCAGCCCACCTCTCGCAGTCTTTTTGAACCCACCTTCTTCACCTCACGGCCAGATGGCTTGTCACCCAACCCCCGACCCCCTCCACGAGTGGAGGATTCCCTCCTGAAGAGGGGAACACCTAACCCCCACCCCTCTCTGCCAGCAAGGAAGATACTCCGCCGTGGACAGAGTGCGAATACTCTGGGCGAAGAGATTACTGCAACGCGCTCGCCACAAATGGCGCAGAGCGCAGAAGATATTACTGCAATGCACTACCGGCAAGTCACGCATTGGTGAGCTAGCACCCATGGCCTTGTTCGACATTCACGTTGCGAGCACCTCCCAGCCTCGGGCCTTCGTGATGACCGCATGCTGGGCACTGATCAGGCCGTCAGGGGAGGGCAGAAGTTGCATTCTGGATTCCCTCCCAGGCAACAACCGAACATTGCTGAATATGCATACCGGGCCCTGCATGTGTGGGGCGCTTTGTGACCTGCTTGCGCCCCCCCTCCCCATCCCCCCTGCACAAGCACTGCCTTGTCCCAGCACGGAAGCCCGTCTGACCGTCGTTTTCCTAGTTTTTTCTGACCATGGTTTTTGGGGTCGGAAATGTAGCGTGACGTGGTTGTGGTGCGATTGTAGAGGGAAACGGGGGCTGGATCATGCTTGTGGTAGTTCCTGCTGCTCATACCAACATTCTGCTTGCGCCTGCAACCCAACTGCTGTGCGTTTTGATGTGATTTTCAGCCATGGGTAATGGCTATTGCTGGCATGGCTGTTACGCACGTCCGGTCCACGGGTGAACATGTGCCCGCCACAATTATTGGTCCTTCTACTCGTGGGGATGGTTTCTTTCATGTGAAGTGCATGCGGAATGGGCATGTGCTGAGTATCGTGCTCCTTTGGACCGTGGCAAAATTTACACTTGATGTGAAGGGCGTAAATTGGGTCCCCGAGTGAGTGGGCGAGGTATATTGTTCTGGTACCATGCGCCGCGTGCAAGCAAGGGCTTGTCTAAGCACGGGAGCCTGCACTAATGGTTTCATGGCGGCATGTTCTAGCGGCGACAGCCCTCATCGGGCGTTTTTCCTAGGAAATCGCAGTCCTCCTCAGCGTTGACGAAGGAACAGAAATGGGGGAAGTACAGGGACAAAGTATTGAAACGAGTAGGGGTTTTGGAGGGGGAAGGGTGGTCCACAACGCACACAGATGGATCGGCGAAGCAAGTGGGCGGGTGGTGGCAGGCAGGGTACGGGGTTTGGGTTGGGGATGGGGTGGGCAGAAATTTTTCGGCGCCTGTGCCAACAACAGAGTGCTAGAGCGTCAGCCGGGCAAAGCTCAGAGGAGTCATGCATGCATCGCTGCACAGAAGGGGGGCGGAACGCCTAGTCATTATCCTGGACTCAGAGTATGTGTATAAAGGGATGATAGAGTGGTCAGTCAAATGGGTCCGGCATGGTTGGCGAGCACGGGGACGGGAAATCGGTCACGCCGACCTGTGGACGGGAAATTTGGGAATTGCGACAAACAGTGGGTACACACGTCAAGTTGATCTAGACCCCCTCTCATTTGAATGTGCGAGGGAACGATGAAGCTGATGCATTGGCGGAGGAAGGTAGAGAACGGCATCCCGATGATAAGGGACGGCGGCAGCGGGAGCCGGAGTGGGTCGCGTTAGGCCTGAGTCCTATCCGCTCGGAGGTGCCATCGTGGTCGGGAAGCTCCTGGGAGCAGTTTTTAAGCATCCCGGGTGACGCCTCATTGCCGGAGGAGAGTTGGACCTCGTCGGGGGGGGGGGGGGGGGGCGTCATCAGATGAAGCCTCGTTGGGAGGGGGTTCTTCGAGCGCCGTGTCTGGATTCAGTACGGATGTCAGTGACCGCCAACGGCTTTGGAAGACACTTATGCGGGGGGTGGGCCAGCCAGGCTCGTAATCAACATTCCTGATCGCCTTAAGGCGCTGCGACCCTATCCATTAGGGCAGGAGGGCAGATGCACAGGATGTGCACACACACATGATGGCGGCTTCGCCGCTTTGCTGGACACATGGCGGCGGCTTCGCCGCATTTGGACACTTGTGGGCCGCCGCTCTGCCATGTTTGCTGAACACAGTGATTTCCTGCCGGTGGGATACCGGGGGTGACGGCCATCGTCGGATTATGGCTAAGCATAGGAGCCGCATGCACGGTGTGGAGGCCTAAAGGCGAATTGACCCAACCCGAAAAGGCAGTCGGGCAGATGCACGGGAAGTGCGCACACACATGTTGGCGGCTCCTCCGCCAGTACCTGAAGTATGGACGCGGCTCTAGCGCGTTTGGACAATTTGTGGACGCGGCTCTGCCGCGTATCCGGACATATAATGGCCAAGCACGGGAGCCTGTCTGACTGTCGTTTTCCTGACTTTCAGCATGGCTGGACAAGGGGGGAGGCGGGGTACGTGCACCGGAAGCACTGGCCGGCATACTCGTTTGGCCTTGATGCACCCCCCCCCCCCCCTCCAGGATCATGATGGGCAGAAGGCGATGAAAGCCGTGGGGCAGGTGCGGCCAGAGCCTAATGCGGACATTGCAACCTGACCATATTGAGGCCCCCTGGTATCAGCAATCTCCAGACCAGAGATTTGCCTAACAACTCAGCATCTCCGGGGTGGGGGTGGGGGGGCGGTGGGGTGGGGGGGCTAACACCCCTGCCCCCTGGGACCCGGATTTCACGGTGGGAAAAAATGAAATTTACAACAGGAAACATTGATTTGGGCTATTTTTGGTACACAAACTTTTGGAATTTTGGGTTCCAGACCCCCCCTCCCCCCGCCCCTACCCCTGAAGCAAATTCTGCCCCAGACTGCAACGCCTGTGCTCCCGTGTGGTCCCTTTTGCGGCCCCCGCCCGCTCCTCATCCCCTGACCGGTCTGGACCAGGTGCTCAGGGAGACGTTCAACGGCCGCGTGGTGTTCTGGCTGCTGGCCCCCCTGTGGGAGGGGGCGCTGTCGGAGGACTTCTGCCACCTGCCGCTGTCGGGCCTGGCCGGGGACATCGACCCCGTCAACGCAGTGCTCCGCCCGATCCTTGACGAGTTCCGCATTGCGTACATCGACCCCCAGTACAACCGCGCGCCCCCGCTCAGTGCCACGACGGCCCGGTACCCGCCGGGGAAGGGCTACATCGACTGCGTCCACTTCGGCGATCCCATGGAGGAGGCGACGCTGCAGCTGCTGACTGCCATGATTCAGGACCCCTTGACCCGACTTGCTGCGGGCTGACCCGTGAGGGAGCGCAGGGCCCGCGGTCCATTGCAACTCCGGCGAGGGGGGAGGGGTGTGGGGGGGGGGGGGGGGAGGGATGCATTGGAAGGGGGGAGGTACCCCCCAATGCAGGGCGCCCAGCCTATGCCCAGCCACTGTCTCCCTGACCCCAAGTGCCAGCTTCAATGGCATTTGTAACCGACAGTAACCGCCCCCAACCGCTTTTGCAACCTCCTACCGCCTGTCTGACCGCTTCTGGGGCCGCCTTTGAGGTCCGTTCCCTTCTAATGCATCCCTTGCCGGGGGGAGGGATGCATTGGAAGGGAGGGGGTACCCCCCAATGCAGGGCACCCAGCCTATGCCCAGCCACTGTCTCCCTCACGCCAAGTGCCAGCCTCAATGGCATTTGTAACCGACAGTAACCACCCCCAACCGGTTTGGCAACCTCCTCCAACCGCCTGTCTAACCGCTGATTTTTCTGTTGATAGCCTTTTTCATCGTCTCCTATCAGTATCCTCAAGAAGTTGCCAAGATTTCATGGGGAACTTGATTCTGCCAGTAACCACCGTGTGCCCCTCCCAACGACGAAGCTGTCTTGCAGAAGCCAACTGGAGCAGCTTTTTTTTTCTTTTTCTTTTTTTTTCAACAGATCGTTTCATGCAACACCGTTTGCCCTTAGTTCATCAGCGTGGCAGGCGATCATTTTCAGGTACATAGCCACCCCTGACCACCGATTTGATGCCCGCCCTTCACTCCCTTGTGACTTCCTTGTCATGAGAATGACTGAATGTAAGGCATGCCGGCGCTGGCATGGGAGGGACGCCCGGGGCCGGAAGCAGCGCCTTTGAGCAAAGCAACACCTGTCCCACTCTCACCTATACTTTTCCCCAGTGGCTTAGAACAAGCAATGCAACCCCTCGCCCGTGTCCAACGAATACCGTTGTCCAACAAACACTTCCATTCGCACCGTATTTTTGTAGGACCCAATTAATGAAGCACCGGGTTTAGGTACTGAGTTAATTGGGTACCGAACGGCGTGTCCAACGAACACTCCTGTTCGGACCGCATTTTTTGAGGACTGTATTATTCGCTGGACACGGGGGGGGGGGTTGGCACAAGGCCTCGGTATGAGGTTGTTTGCCTTTGGCGGCGCCTATTGGCCTCTCGCCACTGCTCATTCTGACCCTCTGTGGGTCTGAACGTGTTTTGGTTGTGTCAACGGAGCCCCCGGATGACTTGTCCTGTTTGACTACTCCGGGGGCCGGCCGTCCCGGAGACGGGGCTGTGGCCCGTGCCGTTGACCAGGTGCAGGTGCATCCAGATGCACACTCCTCCACACAGGGGGAGGGTAAACAAGTGATTTAAATTGGTTCCGAAAACGGTGCCTGCACTCCGAAGTACCAATCGGCACACTTCCGCGGCCTTTATGGCACATCCCCTGCTTCACTGCTCCCACTGTGTGACGCAGCCTGTCCCCCCAACGCTGGGGGGAATTGGCAATGGGCACACCCACAATTGGCACACGCGTGTATCTGCTGGCTCCGGAGAGCACGGGACAGGGCCAGGGATGCATTGGAAGGGGGGCGGGTGCCCCCCCTCCCTCCAGGGCGCCCAGCCTATGCCCAGCCACTGTCCCCCGGGAGTTGCGGATGGTAATGTTTCACTTCCCCGCATTGCCAGTATAGTGTGTCCCCATACTTGGCCCCCGACTTACCGTGGGACATAGTCGCCAGAGGATCGGCTGCTGGCTGCTCGGCACGAGTCTTCCATTTTTTCGGTCGGCCGATTCGGCCGGCAAAACTCATCAAAGGAACCTGAAGGAAAGGTGGCGAGGCTGTGGGACAAATGGGGGAAATGGGACTGGAAGACATGAGGAAATCCCCCTATTTTTCTCCGATCCCCCCCCCCCTTTTTCTTACCAATTTCAAACATTTTTTATCCATTTCCCAAGATGTACTGTTGGCAAGTTCTCACAATTCCCCATTTTTCACCATTCCCCCCCCCCCTTTTCCCCATTTCCCCCCATTTCCCCATTTTTCCAAGCCCCTGCAGCTGAGGCGGCCAACTCGGCTGCAGCCAATGCAGAAGCCTGTGTGATCGCCCTCGTTGCCGATGCGCTGCGGACATAATGTTTGTCAACCGCTGCTCATAGCTGGCGGAGGATGGAATGCACACAACATATTGGACTAACGGCTCAAAGTGCCTGTGGCGGCAGTCAATGAGAACGGACCATTGCTCTCTCTCTCTCTCTCTCCTGCGACCGTCCCTGTTGGGGCCCCGGACCCCCCGGTTCAGGCAGCCCAAGGACCCCCCCCATCCGGCGAAAATTAGCACGGGCGACAACCGCAGGAGGACCCCCCCCCCAGGCCTGTGCTTCCACTGGCCCATGTAAGGGCTCCGCCGAAGGTACAGCGCCGGGTGCTGGCCTTGCCGGTGCCTCCGGCGCTGGCGCTGTCTTCACGTCGGCGTCCTCCTTCCTTGTGTCCATCTTCAGTCACCCTTCTGCTTATATGTGCCTGTACTCGGCGCACTGGATGTACGGCGCGGGGTTGCTGCCGGTGCGCAGAGACAGACTGCCTCTGCTACCAGAAAAGTTTATAGTGGTTTCAGCACTGTGTTTTGCCTCTCCTGCTGCTTGCTGTTGGTGTAGGGTTTCCTGCTGCTTGTTTTTGGAGATGAAAAGCTTTTGTTTGCTTAAATACAGTCAATCCAGGATAGCCCAAGCCAATAGTATGCAAAGAGAAGAGAATCAGGATCAAGGCATGAAGGGCTGCAGTGTAAACAGTGAAAGATGATAGGATATTCACAGTAACTGCAACTCAGGTCAAATCGGAATGCATATTCGCAAAGATAGCTGAAATGTTTTGGAAAAGAGTCGGAAAACTGCCCCATGGTCACTCTATCTCCATAGTGCCATCTCAGGAGATGTGCACTCTTTGTTTTGGGTCCCATATGTGCTGAGGTGGCAGGGCATGTGGCGATGAGGTCACTGCCATGTCACATGGGATCTTCCTACTTAGCTAGGCTGACCAGGAATTGAACCCAGGACCTCTCAAAAAGAGGTGCCCAGCCCCCTAGGGTGCATACCACTAGGATAGCTAAGAATTCATGGAAAAACATAGATAAATTCATAGGCTCTGCCTTGGATATGTTAGTTCTCAGTCAACTCAGGAAAAGATGAATAGCCTCACATTGAAAGGGGATTAAGGGGTCCACTCCATATCCTGATTGGGTGTTTGGTTCCATAGGTCAAAATGTGTTATCACCAGTTTTGGTGGGACCAATACTAAGATAGAAATGCATGGATGCTCAGTGCATCTCTAATACAACTAGAGTATGCCTCAAAGCATCGGAAAAGCACTTTTTCTTACTCCTCTGTGGGGAGGAGTGGGAGCTGAACGACGAGGAAATCGCCGCCCTAGACATACAAGGGGCTGCCAGCCCTATGGAAGTTGAACGGGAACTCCCCGACATGAACGCCGAGGAGATGGCTAAGGAGGGCTTCTACCTGGTGAAGTCTGTCCTACGCCACCGCTATCGCCAGGGTTGGCGCTTCCTCACCCTCTGGGAAGGGTTTGGAGTCGAAGAGGCCACCTGGGAGCCCTTCTCCTCGTTTGTTCTACCTGAGGGACGCCTAAACTCAGTTCTGGTTGACTACTTGTCCCAGAACCACCTTGGTGAGTTGCTGAGGCTCGCTGAGACGCTTGCCTCCAAGACTAAAGCTAGGGACTGAACCTTACCCCTAAGTGTGCTGCGTATGTCTGTGTGTGTCTCACTTCTCTCCCGGGCGTGGCTCCCGAATCAACGGGCTTCGCTGATGTCGGACCGAAGGTCCTAGTCAGTTACTAGTACCACTCCTATGGCGCCCAATTTCTGTGCTGGCGCCTATCCACGGGGGAAGACGGCAAAAGCCCTACCTGCTAGAGGGGAGGGGTGGCCAAGTGTGCTAAGGGCATACAAAACGCCAGTTTTTGCAAAAGGCCAAAAGCTAACGCACTCCACTGCCCACGTGGAAAAGCACGCGGGACAGGAGACACCTCTACTCTACACACCCTACCTACAGTGGCACCATCCTGGTGGGCGAGCGCTATTGCAACTGGCTCAAGCCCCCACTCAGGATTACCACTCCTACACTCACGCTCTACTGGGTGGTGTTGAAGATAAAGTCGTGGGTCCTAATGACCCTCCTGTGAAGAAGACAAGAGAACACAGCGCTGCTAAGCAACTGTGGCCTAACAGGGACGTCACAACACGTTTCCCTGCTCGGGCTCGGAGGGGAGAGGCGCACAGGTGGCGTGCACAGCGTGGATGTTGATGGAGTCAAACTGCCCTCGCCACTCCTGGCTGAGGCGCAGTAAATTGATTGTGGGATCAGCGCCCTTGTTTAGCAGGGCAAGAAAAAAATGGGACGCTGCTGCACCAATCACCCTACCTGCCCACCTGTAAAGCAAAGGCCAATGAAGGGGTGTTTGCGGCTGAGGAACCAAGCCACACTCCGCGTATTATACGCTTCTCAGTGTGACCTATAATACGCTGTCCTCAAACACCCCTGTCAAGCAAGCAAGCGTTAAGAGACTCCTCAGGTTCTCTTAAAGAACGTACCGAGGAGCCCCTGGGTAACCTAAACAAGGTTCACCGTGTGCATTTCGCGTGGCCTACCCTTTAATGCGTGTGTGAATGCACGAGCATGCACGAGTTTGCCATCTACCTTTCTTTTTCTCCTAATCTTACCCACAATCCATACCACGATCACGAACTCCACCAGGGGGTGGTGCCTCCTGGGCTTACTCACCTTACCTACCGCTGGAGAGCGGGGCAAGGGAGAGCAGAAACGAGACACAAGCAAAGCAAGCGTTTATGCACGCGTGTATATGTTCTAATCAGTGCTACAAAAAAGGGAGGTTGGTGTGTACGAGCAGTTGTCATGGTTCCCCCGCATTGCATCGCAGGACAGGACCGTTAGCCCCCCATGACAACCACTCGCTGGCCGAAGGCCACTTTTTTTTGCCCTAATCTCACCTCTAATCATCTGCAATCTTTCTCATCTAGCCCTCTATCGTTTGTTAGCGCTGCTACAAGACTTGTTCACGGAGACACGAGACAAGCAATGTGCATGCTGCATACGAGACGAGCACACATGAGGTTTATACCTGATTCATTGAAGTCTTTTCGTTGATTTTGGAATTCTTGGATTTTTGATTCTTTCTGTCAGTGTGGGTGGAATCTGTATGTTTATTCATTTATGTGTGTCTCGTCATTTTCCTGTCTACGTGAGACATACGTTTATAATCTCATTATTTCTGCATTTTCCGGCGCTTCGCTAGGAGCCGCTCCTGCGCGCCGCCTTTTTCTGCGTAGGAATTTCTTGATTGGAAAAATCGAGAGATGACTACAATTTTTATAAAAATGTGCATCTCATGCACAATTGGATTCTGCTCAGGTGTGTTGTCTTAGAAAAATTCTAGGCCGTCATTTGACGGGTTTAGGTGTTGTCGCTTCGCGCTTGCGTGGATTCGTCCATAATTCTCCCATTCCTGTCTGTACAGATACCCACGCGCAGCCTCGCTGAGTAGGCCGTGTTCGGGCCGAAGCGCAGTAGCCTGGAGAGACTGAGCAGAACCCAAGACCCCACCAAGGGGCAATTTATTTTTTTTTACGACTCCCTTCGCCCTAAGACAGGTCACAGGTTGCCTGCAGGTTTACGAGAACCCATGCGAGTGTGTATATTGCGTCTTGCGTTGGGTTTATGTCGCGCTGCGTCTTGGAGGGAGGGATGCACATGCACATGTTTTTGGCATGCTCCCAACCTAACCCAACCAAGCCACAGAAACCCCGGCAGCGCCAAGAGCGCTGAGCTTTCTGTAGGGAAGTCATGAACACAGCAGCAAAAAGGCGCCAGCCATGGTAAGCGCCCATTTTTCTGTGTGAGGGAAGCTATAGGTATTTTAAAGTAGATGTGGAAACCAAGGAAAGGCCAAGAAAAAATCCCTTTTTCCTGAAAGTGCGACAGTGCTGGCCACCACAGCACAAGGGGGGAGTAAGAAAAAGTGCTTTTCCAATGCTTTAGGGTATACTTTAGTTGTATTAGAGGTGCTCTAAGCACACAGGCATTTCTATCGTAGTATTGGCCCAACCAAAAGTGGTGATAACACATTTTGACCTATGGAACCAAACACTAAATCAGGATATGGAGTGGACCCCTTGATCCCCTATCAATGTGAGGCTATTCATCTCTTCCTGAGTTGACTGAGAACTGACATATCCAGGGCAGAGCCTACGAATTCATCTATGTTTTCTCATGAATTCTTAGCTATCCTAGTGGTATGCACCCTAGGGGGCTGGGCACCTCTTTTTGAGAGGTCCTGGGTTCAATTCCCGGTCAGCCTAGCTAAGTAGGAAGGTCCCATGTGACATGGCAGTGACCTCATCGCCACATGACATGCCACCTCAGCACATATGGGACCCAAAACAAAGAGTGCACATCTCCTGAGATGGCACTATGGAGATTGAGTGACTATGGGGCAGTTTTCCAACTCTTTTCCCAAAACATTTCAACTATCTTTGTGAATATGCGATCCGATTTGCCTTGAGTTGCAGTTTCTGTGAATATTCTTACATCTCTCACTGTTTACACTGCAGCCCTTCATGCTTTGATCCTGATTCTCTTCTACTTGCTTATCTCTGGCTTGGGTTATCCTGGATTGGTTGTATTTCAGCAAATAAAACATTTTCCTCATCAAAAACAAGCAGCAGGAAACCCTACACCAGCAGCAAGCAGCAGGAGAGGCACAACAAACTCACAGTGTTGAAATCACTATAAAACCTTCTGCTCTGGCCGGAAGCCGGACAAGGACAAGAACGCGGACCAGTCCGGAGGGAACCCCAATCCTACACCACGGGCGAACTCTGAGCCCTCTGGTTGGCAACCGGACACGGGCCCTACGACCCGTTCCCAGACGCAAGCCCAACAAGAACAAGGGACTAAGCGTGCCAACGAAGATGGGGACCAGTCAAACGCTGGCAAACGCTCCCGTTTCATGCGCACGGCGCGGAAACTGCAAAAGAAGGGGTTTGAAGTGACCTGCCCCGTCAGGTTCTGACAGGGACGCTCCGGGGGACTTCCAGATCTGGTGTTCTGGGTACGTATCCATCTTGGGGGACGAGAATACCTGGGGTACTGGATACTGGGGCCACTATATCTATTGTGGCTAAGAAAAGTTTTCCTCCTGAGGACCTGAAGAACATCATGCCTACCGCATGCATCCGCATGGGAGATGGGCATGTGGTGCACAGTTGTGGGGACTGTGAGGTCGACGTGCCTATGGGATCTAGGAGCATTGACCATCGGTTCTACGTGATGGACACCGAAGCCTTCGACTTTGTACTGGGGACCAACTTCTTCGTCGAGCACTCCCAGATTCTATCCCTCACCCTGCAAGCACCCTACGTTTTCCAAGTGGACCATGGTGACGGATGGGAATCTGTACTTCTGGAGCAGTCTGGGCATACGTCTAGCTACCTGAGGGTATGCAAGAAGGAGCCCTCAACCATGATGGTCGCCTCCATAACTGAGGACTATCAGCTCCTTGCAGGTGTGTTAGACAAAGGTCTGAAGGAGCTGGGATACTCCCGGGAAGACCTGAACGTGGAGCTATTCGCCAGTGACAAGCAACATTTTTTGGACCTCTACTGCAGCAAAGGGAAAAATTGCTGCTACAAATTTTATCGGCCCTCTTTCGGGATGGCCTACGGGAACCCTAGGTTCAGTGAGCTGGGAAAGGTCTCGACCAAGGTGGTCCTGGAACGTTCCCGTATGGTCCTGTGCTCCCCCGATTGGGGAGCCCATGGGGGAAATGAGTACTGGCGTACTCTATTGAACAAGCTGACGCTCACCTCCATCCAGCTGCCGGATGACGCCATCTACATGCCTCGGGGCCGCAAGACGCCCATTAGGAAACCAGGATGGGGGAGCATGCTAAGCGTGGTGGACGGGGGCCTAGCCCGAGTGCCCTGGGAAGATCTGGAGCCCGCTATGGTCCAGGAAATTCAACGTGAGAGCAGCGGCTACACCCTGGATGTCCTGAAAAATCAGCTACGACCCCGAGACGCTGTAGAAACTACTCCTTGGGGAGACGAGTACGTCGTGCCTGACACTGTTGCCCCCAACTCCCCCTGCCGTGTACCTAATCTTGATGTAGTCTCAGAGTGTGGGCTATCCGAGCTACCCAGCTGAATACACTCTGATGACGGGACTGAGCATGATGCCTTCTTCGTGCAGACGTGCTTGGAGGAAGTGGAGAACACCGAGTACGCTGCCCCACTGAAACCCCTACTCTCCATGAGGGGAGAGGAGCTCGTGGACAAGGAACTGGACCCCCGATCCAGGCTGAGAGAGTACCTGGACTCCACGAGGAGATTGGTGGCGAAAAAGCTGTGCTACGCTAGGCCTACCCGCCGCTCCTGGCCGTTGAAGCGAGGGTCTATGGGGGATATCTCCCAACAGAAGGAGGACCTCGAACAGAAAATTACCACCTGGCAACGAGAGGTGGATCTGAAGCTCATGAAGAGCGTGTGGGGTGCCATGTGAGGACCCCAAAGGAGGATGAACTCTCGGAGGAATGTGTATGCGAACCCCCTCGAGTGTGCCTATGTTGTCACCGACAACCTGAGGCTGTGGAACGGGACCTTCTATACGCCTGGCAAGGGTTGAAGAATACTACCAAAGACGCCGAGCCGGTTGAGGACCACCTCTCCGATTTCATACCAGGGGCAAGCAATCTACACTCTGGCGAGGACACGGAGGACAAGATCAAGTTCTTGTACCCTATAGTACATAAGCTGATCATGACCTACATGGAGGTGTTCGGAGAACTACCCCCTCCAGCCTCCTGTGACAAGGTGGTACAGATGGACCTCTGTAACTGAATAGGACTGTCGCAGAGATCGCGAGCATTGCGAGCGACAGCGACTGTGCGAAAATAAATTAGAAATCAATAACACTGATTTTGTTGGCCCTGATTGCAGTATTGCTGCACTGTTCTGCAGGGCCTCGTTCTTACATGATTTGGACGGATTGATCGATCATCATCTGGTGTGCACCGCCTTGTTGCTCTGCTCGTTTCTAGTATAATCTAAAACATCAAAGAGGCATCGATTTGGATACAACTAGAGATCTATTACATGGTGGTATGCTTGTTAATGAACCTGTGGGTGGTGTTCCTTTGAATGACATGAAAGCCTTGAATGACATGGATGATATGCTCGATGAGAATGACGAGGTTGACTTGAATGACATGAACGAGCCTCTCAAACCATTTGTCTCCACAATGCCACAATATGGGACGCCTTTGAAATCTTGTCGCTTGAGTTTTGGTCCCACAAAAAAGTCACTCATGAGTCCACCGGCTCAATTTGAGCCTATGCCTTCTTCCTCGCCGGCTACATCGTGGCAACAATCCATTCTACAATTGGACCATCGTGTTGATGTTCAATTTCAACAAGTTGTTGCCATCTATGGACAAATGAACAATGATATTTGAAGTGAATTTGGTCAAGCCCACAAACAGCTTCGAGCCACAAATGGTGAACGATATCGGCGTGTCACTTCAAGCCTTGGGTAAATTTTGAACCGACTTGAAATTGTTGAACGTGTTGCTCCGCATGTCACAACGATAGAAGAGCGGGTTGAACAACACATTGTTTGCATGGGCGACATTTCTCGTGGTGTTCGAATTGCAAATAAGACTTCCGACGAAGGTTTGAGTTTCACCGAATTGTTCTCAACTCTAGTGACACGTGGTGAGTTCGACTCTGCCAAGGCAACATTTGAGGAAGCCAAACAAGTCGTGACCGAGTTGGGAAATCAAGCGCATATGCGCTGATGGGAAGACGACCAACGCTTCTCTCGGTATGATTATGAATTTTCGAACCTTCCTAATGTTTTTTTGTCTCAATCCACATGGATGGAATCCTTGGGAGTCATTCGCGATGATTGGGAGAACCTTCGTACCGAAATTGACTCCGTTCATGGTTCGGTTCATAGGGAAATACAAGTCCATTTTAATGACATAAGGGAAGAGATGCGATTCTTTCGTGTTGAATTGCTGCAAGGAACCATGGACACAATGGAAAACCATTATGCTCCCAAAATGCAACAAGACGTTGTGTTTTATGTGAACGAAAGTACAAGCGCAATTCAAGCTAAGTTGAATCATTATGACGCACACGTTGCACGCTTTGATAGTGGCCTTGATGATTGTCGTGACAAAGTTGGCTCAGTGCTTCGCATGTCTTCCACTTTGGTTCACTTGGTACAATTTGAAATGTCGTTAGGCAAATAAATTCCGTAGAGTCACGTCTTCGAGAGCCTTTTGTCACGGTGAAGGTGTTTCAACAATGGCATGATCGTACCACACTCGATTTTGGTGGCATGCAACTTCGGTTGAATGAATTGCAACAAGAGGTTCGTACATTAATCGCTTCACCACAATTTGGCGGCGATCCGCCCCATGATGATTCTCGCGTTGCTCATTATGAGAGTCAAGTTTCTATTTTTTTGCAACGACTTGATGCAATGTCTCACGATTTACACTCGTGTAATGCTCGATTGGATGCATGTGAAAAAAATACACGTATCTCGAAACTCAAATGGGACAATTTGAGAGCTCTAATTCTCCTCTTGCACGGGTAATCCCCGAGTTGCAGAGTGCGATTTCCAATTCCATCAAGGTTCAAGGTGAGTTAGATGCGCGGGTGCAGAAAATGGAGAGTGGTGTTCCCTCTCATCACACGGGAAATATTGATGGTTTGATTTCCAAAGTACACAAGATGCATTCGCGGTGTGAGGACCTTGATAATCGTGTTAACGGCATTCATGATGTCATTGATGGGCTTAAGACGTCTCATAATGCGAGCATGGTTGCACTTAAAACCAATGTTGCAACATCTCTTCGTGACAACACTGCCAATGTCACACGTGCATGTGAGAACACCATTGGTGATTTGCGTTTGCAAACGGAGACCAAATATGAGGTTCTCTCTTCTCAGTTTGCCACATTGGAAGCCGGTGACAACGCTCGCCGTGTTGATGCGATTGAAAAAAAATTGGAAGATGTGGAGAAAAAAATATCTGTGCATGTTGGTGTTTTGCACGAGGCTTCTTCAAGTGCATCACCGCCGAATCCGCCACCGAACCCGCCACTGCATTCATTTGATGTGCCTATGTTTGCAACAAAAATTAAAACGCCTGAGGACCGGGTGCATCAATTGGAGTTAGCCGGCCAAATTGAGCAAGGCCCCGTGCCGGTTGACTTGTCGAGTGCAGTGCGCGAGCTCGAGGATAAATTTGGTGGCATCATAGAACGATTTCAAGTGCAAGCTCTTGAGCGTGAGAAAACATTGGATTTTAGATTGCGAGACGCCTTTGACGCCCGTGATTCCAAGTTGCTTGGCAAGATTGAGGAACTTAAAGCTCAGATATCTTTGCGCGGTGTAGGCAATTCGACTACGCAAGGCAATAGTGATGGTGACCATCGCAACAGAAATGGCGCTCCAAGTCAACAGCGAACACAGGTACCTATTTCGTGTGCACCAAGTGCCCACGAGCCGTTTTTGCATACCCCGTATGCCACAAATTCACATAACAATGAAGCTTCAAATACGTCGTCCACACCACACCCATTCCCACCACCACCAGCACCATCCCCACCTCCTCCCTTGCCACCAACCCCCCAACACCCTCCTTCACAAACAGCATGGCTATTGAATGAAGAAGGTAAAATCATTCTTTCTCGGGCACTAACGAACACGGAGAAACGGGACATAGTTCCGAGCGGTGTGCCCGATGGTGATTTGGCTTTTTCCGAGGTTCGTCAGGTTAGTGTGGAGTTCACTCCTCAGAGTGTGCCCAAGGGACAACAGTATCAAGTTGATGGAAGTCATGGTGTTTTTAGCTCAAAGCCTGACAGCTGGATCAACCCGGCGGTCATCCCTACCCTACAAAAGCAATATCGCATTCCCTTGTATGACCCGGAGAAACAACCAGTTTTCGACTGGTTGCTGTTGTACCGTGACCCGTACGATATTTGCGGGTTCAGGTTTAGTGCAGACATGCAAAAACGCATTTTGGTGTCTACACAACCAGTGGATCAACAGGAGTTTTTGGGCGAGCAATTGCGTCGGGAAAAGCTCACCTTTCAACAGTTGTGGCACATTCTGTCTGCCTTTGGGATGCGCGTCTCCAACCCCTATGTTGCTGAGCGTGTTTGGGAGGCGCTGCAGTTGGAAGGGGATGCGGGACCTGAAGGATGGTATAAATTTTTCTACGCTTTATTGGACATGGACGTCAGGTGCGGGGTGGCGTGACACAATGGGATGCCCATTCTCACATCACCCGCATAATATGTGAGTACTGCAAGGGAATTGCACGGGTCCATGGGGAAACACACCATTGGGTTCTAATCAAGAACGAGCTTTTCAAGCATATGGCAGTGTATGTGTTATGGCTTCGAACAGCAGCAGCGCAACAGCGCAGCGCAACAGCGCGCAAATCGCAAGTCGCAGTCGCAATCGCGCTGACAGTCTGTGAATAATAAAGAAGCATCGAATGCCAACTGTGAATAAGCGCTGTAAGATACTTCGATCTTTGAACAGGGTTTATGTCTTCGAGATTGTGTTATTATTGGTGCCCCGTCTAAAGATCCTGCGAGGTTTGTCGATTGGGATTTTGGATTTCGGATTTTGAGAAACAAAGAGGCACAGGAGTGCAGTCGAGTTCCCAAGAAACAAACCACAACAAGTGGTAGCCAGCTAGGTGGCGGGGAGGATCAATCTTCGAGATCAATCTTCGACGCCGCAACGCCGTCAACTTAATTTGGACTTCGATCTACAATGGAGCGGCCCTTCGACGACGCAGCTATGCTGCATTTCATCAGAGACAGTTTGTTTCGAAGTGATTCACCCTTGCATCACGAACTTTCGACCTCGTTAGAGAAGTTCATCGCAGAGCGCATCGCTAGTCGAGAAAGCGAGTGGTTTCCATGTCTCTCTCGTGATCTTCACAGCTGTTCGCAGAAGCTTGCGGATACTCAAGCCAAAGTTATCGAATTGGAACAACGCATCGATGTATCGCAGGCAACAGCAGCAAGTGCTACCGCAGGAACTGAACAACGCGTCGATGCATTGCAGGCAACAGCAGCAAGTGCTACAGCAGCAACTGGCCAGCGCATCGATACCTTGCAGTCCTCTACGGAAAATGCAACTCAAGCTGCTGCAAATGAGCTTCGACGCGTAGAACTTGAATTGTCGCAATGTTACGCTCTTCTTAACGAATTTGTACGAACTTCCAGCCCACCACCTCCGAACAACATCCAGTTTCCGCAACCACAACAACAACAGTTTCCGCAACCACCGTCTTCTTCGAATTCGAACCAACCTCACCCTCCACAACAACCACTCCCACAGCGGCCTACCTTCGAACCACTACCCCAGTTCGTAGATCAACGTGCTCCTTCGCAGGAGATTTTGGGACGCCGCGTCGAGCGCCTGAACAAACTGGTCAAGAGGTTCACGGGTAAACCTGGATGTGGAGAATTTCGAACATGGAAAGAAGATCTATTACGAGCCTTCACTTTGTCGGACATCACCTCACCCGTCGATCAGGCAGCAACGATGTCATTCCTCCTCGATGGTGATGCCGCTGAGTACTATCATAGCCTGACGAAAGTTGTACAGGACGACTGGTTCGAGCTCATGCGTGTGTTAGGCCAGCGTTTCGAGTGCATATCCCATTAGCCAGTGTATTTGTCGAGAATGTTGAGCTTGAAAGAGAGCGAGTTTCCCCGACATGCAGATTACGTTCGAGAATTTCGTACATGCGTTATCAAGTCGAAGGTCAACACAAATGAACTCCAGATGGGTTACCTCGTCAGCTCTCGATTTGTTGAAGGGTTGTCGTATGACGCTGTGCGCCGGCAGTACATCGTTGAAGTCCGTTCGAGATGGCGTTCTAATAATCCATTTGGATTCAATACCTTGGTAGAGACCATCGCGGAAGCCTACATTGCGGCTGGGTATCAACTGGAGGAAGTACAGAACGCATCGAGAACGACATCAGGTCACACCCTGGGTCCTGCAGTGTCGAGACCCCTGCCTATGATGGTCCCACCTACTTCGACTTCCACGTTTCCATCGAACCCTATACCAACGCCACACGTCACACCGATGCCGACCCCAACTGCGGCGCCCACGGCTTCGACCGTGGCAGAGCCGATGAATCTCGATGCAATTGCCAAGATTCGAGAAGAGTTACATGCCTACATTGGTGAACGGTTCGGACGTCAACATGGCGGACGCCAAGATGGTCGAGAAAGCAGACGTTGCTACAACTGTGGCGAACAAGGACACTTGGCACGCGACTGTCCAAAAGGTCGACCGCCATCCCGAGGACGAGAACGCCGGCAATCACGGTCGAACACACCGAAACGAGATCAAAGTCGAGACAGCAAGGGACGGTTTCGATCCCGCTCCAAAAGCAGAGAAAGGCCTACAACGGCCTAGAAAACAATTCCGAAGACCTGGTGGCGGACGTCCTCGAGAAGAGCTGAACACCACCACCAGCACCAATAAATCCGAAAAGAATTCGACGCTTGGAAGTGTCACTGTCGAAGGAACCGAACCTGAGCATGCTTCTCTGTTCACGGTTCGAGGGCGCATTTGCGCATGTCGTGAAGACTCCTTTGACTCCAGCGTGGAACTGTTGGTCGACTGTGGAGCGACTAGTGACTTTATGTCGATTCAAGCAGCAAAGAGGGCGCGACTTCCCCTCTATAAACTGAGAAACCCTGGACATGTCTTGACAGCAGGAGGTGTCCAAGTCGAAGTACGGTACTACACGCGAGCTTATGTTCGAGTTGGAGAGCTTGTATTTCGTCATCACTTCAAGGTCTTGGAGATTTTGCCGGATGTAGTGCTTGGACTACCATGGCTTCGAAGCTACAATCCAACTGTCAACTGGAAGGAGCGATACGCCGACATCCAACATGGTTCGATTTCGTACCGGTTGTCTTTTGGCGAATCACGACATTCCACCCAGCTACAGTTTCAAGCAGCTTCAAAGCTGGACCTTCTTTCGATACTTTCATCCAGTTCCTCGAAAGCGAGTCCGGTTGGGAATCCTACCCCACATGCCAACGAACACCCTGACCTACACTCGTCGACACACGTTCAGCGCAGTACTGACACGTACGATGAGTCCGAAACGGAAGATGGTATCACCGATGAGGAGTGCAGCGATATGGAGATTGAGTACATTTCGCTGCCGAAACTCAAAAGAGAGATCCGTTGATCTGATCTCACGGGAGATCAAGTATTTCTGTGTTGCATGCCTCGACCAGCAGTGCCGGTCGATGAAATGTATAAGATGCAAGCCAGTGATGACAATGACGGGCTTGACCCTGTTCGACGCAAACTACCGAGTCGATTACACAAGTGGGCGGACCTCTACGACCGGGAGAAAGCGGAATATGGAGACCTACCTCCGCATCGACCTGGAAGAGACCATCGAATACGCCTCGATTCGGAAGAAAATCCACCGTGGGTACACCATTACAAAATGGATCCGAGCCAACTAGATGAACTTCGACGACAATTGGACAAGTTGCCTCGATCTGGTCGCATCAGACCATCCTCGAGTCCATACGGAGCGGGTTGCCTACTGGTGAAGAAAGCGAATGGTAAATGGCGTATGTGCGTCGACTACCGAGCGTTGAATACACGAACTGTACGAGATCGATATCCTTTGCCATCGATCCAATCCATCTTGAGTACACTGGGGGGTTCCACCGTATTCTCAAAGATTGACCTTGTTAGTGGGTTCCACCAGATCCGAATTCAAGACGAAGATATCGAGAAAACCGCCTTCAACACACAATTTGGCGCCTTCGAGTGGGTTGTTATGCCCTTTGGCCTCTGCAATGCACCATCGACGTTCCAACGCGTCGTGAATGATGTCCTGCGAGACCACTTGGGGATCTTTGTATGGGTGTACATTGACGACATCCTCGTCTTCTCGAAGGATGCGGACGAACACCAACGACACCTCGACCTGGTACATGACCTACTCCGTGAACACCAGCTCTTCCCCTGCATCGACAAATCCACATTCTTTCAGAGTCGAGTGCCCTTCTGCGGATACATCATCGACCAAGATGGAGTACACATGGACCCCGAAAAGATCAAGGTCATTCGAGGTTGGCCTCCACCAACTACGGTTCATGAAGTTCGACAGTTCATTGGATTGTGTGGATTTTACCAGCAGTTTGTCGAAGAGTTGCAAGCTGTTGCAGCCCCTCTGACTGCAATGTTTAAGGCAGACTTCGAGTGGGAATGGACAGCCGTCCACCAAGCTTCCTTCGACAAGCTGAAGCAGGCGATGATCAGCGCGACACATCTCAGTGCTATCGACCCCCGACAGCCGTATCACCTGTACACAGACGCTTCGAAAGACTGCGTGGGTGCTACGCTGGCGCAACGATGTGCGCATGGGAAGTACAAGGGACATCTTCGACCTATTGCCTTCATGTCGCGGAAAATGCAGCCTGCCGAAACTCAATACCCGATTCGAGAACAGGAGTTGTTGGCCATCGTATTAGCCTTGAAACAATGGTTTCACCTACTTCGAGGACCGCAGCAGGTGCACGTGCACACTGACCACGAAAGTCTTCGATATCTCAAGACCTGTCCTCGACCGCTGACACCACGGCAAGCACGATGGTCCCAATTCCTCGAGGAATACAACCTGACGTTGTGATACGTGCCGGGCCTCGAGAACCCTGCGGCAGATGCCTGCTCTCGTTTAACTTCGCGGCAGTTGATGGAGATCGAAAATGCTACACGTACACGGGCTTTCGCAATTCCCCTGGTCAAGACTGGGCTTCACCGGAAGGAGAACCTGTCGATGAGTTCCTACATGTACTCGAAGACACATTCTCTCATGACGAGGTGTGGCCCCAGCCGTACGACCACCTGTACGTTTCACTACGAAGCGGACGCTCCGTGGGGAAGGAACTTGACACAGATGAGCTTGCGGAACCAGCCCTCCAATTCGACACCGAACCCGCCGTCGAGCCGGAGGACCTGGAGCCGCGACCGTCGAGCGCGACAACTGCGGAGCCGGAGGACCTGAGACTGGATCCAGCACCATCGGACGAGATCATGGCTGAGAATTCACACCAACCAAACATGCATCTCGATGAGGCTGGCAATGAGCCAGACACGTCTACCGACACCGACGACCTCCCCGATGTAAGCATGGATCGCCCCCTTCGAGTCACCTTTGGCAATGAACTTCGATACGCACCGACCATGGCGGAACTGATTCGCTGTCGACGTCACCGTGACGGCACGTTGCAATCGGTTCCCTTGCCGAAAGTTGGGTCGAACACGCCGTACCCTTCGAGTCTTAAGGGTACACACCGCCGAGTACATCGACATTATCAGTGCAAAGACTTGACTTCGACAGCTGTGTGGGCGACAGCCTATCGGGAGGACCCCCGGACGAAACACATCTACGAAGTCGCAATTCGAAGCCCTGCGGCACGACACCAGCTTCGAGATGCCAAGTTGTCCTTCGATGATGGCAAATTCTTCCATTTGTCGATGATGGGCAAACGTGTGCTTGTCCCCCGAACGCTGGTTACGTCGATTGTGGCTATGTATCACGAGTCGGAGTTCTATGGCCACTCAGGAGTCCTTCGAACCATGGCCCTGATTAAGCGCGACTATGTATGTTCACACCTACGACACCATGTCGAGCGATACATACTAAGTTGCGATGTCTGTCAAGCGGCGAAATCAAGACGAGTCGACACCGCCAGAGTCCCAAGACCCTTGCCGGTGCCCGACACCAAATGGCACAGTGTGTCCGTCGATTGGGTTTCGAGATTGCCGCCGACCACAAGGGGCCATGATGCCATCATGACTGTAGTCGACTGATTCTCCAAGCGTGGAATGTTCATCCCTTGTCGCAAGGATATGACAGCCGACGACCTCATCTATGTGTTCCTACGTGAGGTTATTCGAATGAAAGGATGCCCTCGACAAATTGTTTCTGACCGAGACAAGCTGTTCGAGTCTCAGGCGTGGAAGGAGTTGGCCCAGCGCTTCAAGATTGAGATGCATCAAACAGTGGCCAACCGCCCTCGAGGCAATGGCCTGGCGGAGCGCAGCAATCAGTCCATCCTCCAGCGCCTGCGTACACACGGCATCTTCGGCAACAACGAGTGGGATGTGGACCTCCCGTTCGCCGAAATCCAGTTCAACAACCTGACATCCAATAGTCTTCGACTATCCCCGTTCGAGATAGATGAAGGACGAACACCCCATTTTCCATTGGATTTTCCCCGAATGACTTCTCATGCACATGAACCATCGACCGTGAATGATTACATGCAACGAGCGGAACGTACCTTCGATTCTGTGCGTGCAATGCTTGCCGAGGAACGTCGACGCCAGATGCATGTGGTCCTGCAAATGGACCGACACGTTCGAGTGCCTGAAGTCGGTGAACGATGGTGGGTGTTGGTGCCTGAATATCGACATAAAGGGAAACTCGATGTTGTCTGGTGCGGCCCTTACAAAATACTCGAGGTACTGAACAAGGGCGAGAATGTCAAACTGGACATACCTGCCCCCTTCGATGGGTTGCGAGTTTTCAATCGAGACAGCATAAAACCCTACGTCCATCGAGAGGGACAGCCGGTGTGGGAGTTTCCGATGCCCCCTGTCAAAACTGGAGAATCTCCTCGACTTGTCAAAATTGTGGCTAGACGTCGAGTGGGATCTAAAAAGCGCCGCACATTCCTGTACCGTTGAGAATGGGATGACGACACATGGTCTTGGGAGTCGAGCAAGGCTCTAGAGGAGGATCCTGTGTACCTTGAGTTCCTTCGACTCCACCCTGAGTAACTGAGTAACACCCTTACTCTTCTCTGCAGCGTGGTTTTTCGAAAAACTCATGCCAGGTTCCGGGTCGAACACCGGAGCCTCCGCCTATGGTACTACATCCCGGACGCCCCGAGCTTCCTCTCGACCTCCGCCTTCTCGAGCGACATCGTCGAACGTCATCGACGTTGACGCGACTGAACCCCCAGCGAGGACAACTTCAACTGGCCGCTGCTTGTCGGTAGCATCAGCGCCAACTCGTCCGAATCGACCTCTCGATCCATTCGAACCGCCGCACTACAGCCAGTCGGCATATGCTGGGAGCTCGAAAGGAAAAGGAGGCCCGTCGAAAGGAGGCAAGGGAGGTGTGTTCCCTCGCGGGAAATTTGCGGGAATAGCGCCGAGTGGACGAACCATCATAACAGGAGGCGCCGAAGGCTTGGAAGTGCTCGAGATAGCCCTGGCCAGCATGCCTGTTCTGGAACCGACGAAGGGAGGGACTCCACCCGACATGCCGCCGGAACTCTGTAAGCTGTACGGGCCCCCTCCCCCGGTCGATGCAGAATACTTTCGAGAGCGGTGATCAAGCCCTGACTGGTTCGATTCTGATGATGAAGATCTTGCTTGCTACACGGGGTACGACGACTGATCTTCCTTCTTCTGTTCAGCGCCCGGATGGGTCGACAGTTCTTGGACATCGAGGCCGAACACCTGGACATCGAGGTCATCCAGAGAGGATCCGAGTACCGGAGAGCCGAAAGTCGAAGACGACTGGGTCGACCAATCCTGGCATTCGAATGCCCCGAAAACACAAGCTTCTACTCGAACGAACCAATCCGACTCTTACTACCACGACGCCGACTCCTATTACCACGACGATGACTACAACTACGACGCTGAACCCTGGCCACTCGAGTCCGACGACGAAGCAGAATATCCTTACGAACCCGCGCGGTCGGCAGCACCACCCAGCTACGATTCTGTGCCGGTGCCGGAGTCGAAATGGCAGCCCTACAACATGCCGCAGTACAATCATGAAATCGACACCATCGACGAACTTCGACACTTGGGAACGTTCGGATTGAAGCCACCCTATCGATTTGGGACACATGAAGATGATCCGATGAAGACGGAGTACACTAAGCTCGAACCATCGGTACTCACTATTGCGTCGAGTACCATGGCTGGTCTTCGAAAGCCGCACACGTTCCTGAGCGAGAAACACTATGAAGTCGTGTCGAACGCAAATGCCGCCATTGTCGAGTTGGGCAAGACCATCTGCATCGACAGTTGGGGTCGAACCGCACCATTCCCGTACGAATTGGCTCGAAGTGCCGCTGACACGTCTTTCGATGAGCATGGAAACCTTGGTGGTAAGCCAGGATACCAATGGTATACGAAAATCGAAGTGGCTTGTCAAAACTTTCGAACGGCCCTCATGAAATGGCGACATTATGATGAAGAGCTCGATTATGGATTCCGACAAGACCTCACCGAACATACCCTGCCGAGTCAAATTGCTCGACTCAACCGCATGCATCGAGAGATCTCGGGTATCGACGACCTGATAAACGTTGCGGATGGGATCGACCTGATCTTCAAGTATCGACGCTTCTGGACCCACGAAAGGATGAGACGAGAAGCTCCCGTTGCCGTTTCGATTATGGGAGTTATCCGTGATCTTCAAAAGGTTTGCCAGGCGAACGACTGGCTCTTCGAAGATCGAGCCCCCTTCCTTGCGTACAAAGTCGATTTGCTTCTTCGCCGACACCAACTGCGCGGCCTTCGAGGCACCTCTCGACTTGGGTATAAACGATATGGGTGCGCTCCACATCGAACACAGGACCTTGCGGTCCAGCTCCAGGAATACTTTCAACTCGGAGAACAGATCGAACCCTACGCGTACAACGCCGTCGCACCAGGCGCCCCCATCGACCTTGTCCAGTTGGCGACGATCTACCAGACTGGACCCGGACGGCTCGGGTACCACGACTTCGATAGGGCAATCCGACGAGTTGCTGCCCTTCACTCATCGAATGAAGAGTATGTCAATCTTTTCCCTTTCGTGGATGCCCCCGATTTGGTTCGACGCCTGGGTACCTCGACATACCTCATGTCCCCCTTCGAGGCCGGATACCAAGATGGACAACGTTGGCCTCGGACGGTCAAGTTTCGAAGGGACGTCTATGCTGACGAACGGGAGGAGATCGAGAAGACCGACTCGCCTGCGAGCGACCCGTTCCACCCGGACCCCCTCGATCACCGGTTCTTGTCGATGGAGTCGAATGCCTATCAGCACCACTTCGACATTCCGTTCTTCAAGTACCTCACGCCGATCCACGAAGACTTTAAGGCTGCACATCGACGCAAGGTCAGCTGCCGAGACCAAGTCCTCGAAGCGGTCATTGTCGACACGGCTTCGAGCCTTGTGACTGCAGAAGCGGTTCGATTCGCTCTGCAGAGTTCACTCGCTGACGGCCACTATGTCCATCAACACCTCGGTTGACTCCAAGAAGAAGGTTCTCGAACCGACACGCTTGAGATCGTCGACCGATATGCCCTCGGCCCTCAGAAGGACGACATCAGCGCCGTCATTGTCGTACGACGACTTTCGATTGCCGACACGCCGTGGTGGCGAGTCGATACGCGAACTGGTCAGTTCTACCACAGCATGGCCGCTGGTACTGGTTCGAAGGAAACCTATCGGTGGTCTACTGGTCGACATGACGGATACTCCTTCGAGGTCACCAATCGGGCCGATCTGTGGAGTGAGGACGTTTGGAAACCGTCGAGCCTCTGGGACTTCTATTCGACCAGGGCACAAACACTGGGACCTGGACAATTTCGAGCGCTTGCCCGTGAACATGTCTTCGTATTCCAGTACAAGTGCCCCGTCGATGACCGACCTGGTGATCCCAACCTTCGATTGCTGAACCATCGATCTGGTATCCTGATTCAGAAGCGTGCCCTCGACAGTGATATCCGTCGACACTATACGGGTCATGACACCTTCAAGTTCATGGCTGGCGTCGAGACACTGAAGGAAGTGCATGAACTATGTCGACTTCCCGTGGATCGTTCGTACACGTTCACGTGGGGCAGGGACTGCTGATTCGACAGTCTGGATGCCAAGTAATGGCTTATTCGACAGTCTGGATGCCATTAATGGTATCGAATGCCTCCATATGTCCTGTCGAGCTGACAGATGTACAGGCCTGTTGGTCTGCTGAGCATCCAGCTTCGATGTTATGGTATGTTATGGTTCGACGTGCCCACAGCCTTGCTGCGGGTACAGGGCCCGTGCAGTGTGCCTGGCGAGGTTGTCTTCTGCAGCTTCTGCCGAAAGCCGCGGCCGTGGCAAAGTCGAACACGGTGTGTGAATGAGGCGCTGACGACGGGTGTCCCATGACTGCACCTCGGTGTGTGATCTCGACCAGAATTGGTCCACTGTTTCGACCAGGATTGGTCCACTGTTATGCTTCTGTAGCCAGCACATGTCGAGGCCCAAAAATTTGTTTTTTTCTGTCTGGGCCTGCTCTCATTCGACATTGTGACGCCCGCCCAGGTGAATGAGACCTCTTCGAGGTCTCAACGGGGGGGTAGTGTTATGGCTTCGAACAGCAGCAGCGCAACAGCGCAGCGCATCAGCGCGCAAATCGCAAGTCGCAGTCGCAATCGCGCTGACAGTCTGTGAATAATAAAGAAGCATCGAATGCCAACTGTGAATGAGCGCTGTAAGATACTTCGATCTTTGAACAGGGTTTATGTCTTCGAGATTGTGTTATTATTGGTGCCCCGTCTAAAGATCCTACGAGGTTTGTCGATTGGCATTTTGGATTTCGGATTTTGAGAAACAAAGAGGCACAGGAGTGCACTCGAGTTCCCAAGAAACAAACCACAACATATGGCAAGGAATTTAGATACATTGAAGTGTATGCATTTGTTTTGCCCTCTCTCCTTGCCCATTGACAGAGCACCTGGGCAGAACGGTATTTGTTACACTCAAGTTCTGCTGGTGTCCATGAGGTTTCGGGACGTGAGCGCGAGCGTAGTTATAGTAGGGGCCGGGGTGAATACACGGGTGACCGAGGTCGTAGCCGGGAGCGCCGATACTCCTGTGAGGGCGACCGCGATCGACATCGTAGTCGTAGTGATAGGGATCGCACATATGGCTCACGGGACCGGAGGCGCAGCTATTCGCGTGATGGTAGCTCATCTCGGGATCGCTATGGTAAATCGCCTCGGGACTGTGACAGAAGCCGGAGTCGAGATCGGGACCGAAGCCGTGATCGAGATCGGGGTCGTGGCCGTTTTCGCGATCGGGACCGTAGCTATAGTCGCGATCGGGACCGTAGTTATAGCAGGGACCGTGATCGTAGTCGCAGCAGGGATTGTGACCGTAGTCGCAGCAGGGGCCGTGACAGTAGTCGCAGGAGGGACCGGGACCGTAACCGTGATCGTGGTCGGGACCGTGATCGTGATCGTCATCGTGATAGGAGTAGGAGTTGTAGTAGGAGTGATGGCCAATCTGGGCGCGGTGGCAGTGAGCGCAACAGATCTCGTGCTGACTCTGCGCGCCAATATAATAAAACCCTCACCGCTGACGTCATCTGCTATAAGTGTCAGGGGCGCGGGCACACGGCCTCTGAGTGCCCCACCTCGAGGTCCTTGACCAAGGACATTGAGAAGGTTACAGGAAAGCGGTATGTGAATAAGCCTATGGCGCCTAAAAAGATTCGTGAGGTTGAAGAAATCGAAATACAGGTGCCATAGGAGGATTCTGAGTAGGACGGAGGGGGGCCAGCAAACGGATCTCAGGGATCCGGTGAAGCCCTGTTGGCCGAGCCCCCCCCCCCCCCCCCAACCAGCCGGCAGCCAAGCCACACAGTGGGTTTATTTGCGGTCTGTACGTGCAGACCTGAGTGTTCTTATTTTTTCTGTTAAACAGTCTGCAAAGTTTTCAGCCAGTGCATTGCCGACCAGGGATAGATATTCGATTAAGCCTTTGAGTGTGGAGAGACCCAATGACAAATGCGAATTATTGGTGGATGCTACAATACATTTTGAGAAATCTTTTTCTCTCCCCCCATTGCAGGTCACCACTTTGAGTGATATTGGTTGTCAAATTATGGCGGTCGGCGGCAGACAGTTGTTTCCCCAGAGTGTGGTTGAAAAAGCACCACGTGCAGTGCGGCTGGTGGGTGCAGGGCGTACCCCCATTCCCGGTGGTGACAAGGGAGTCACATTCACCATGGACATTCCTATTATGGGTAAACGGGGTCCAGTTTTATTCCGCTGTCACAATGTCTTTATTTATTTGGCGGATATTGGCAATCGCGTTCTTTTGGGATTCCCATTCTTTTCACAATACACCCTGGCTTTTATACCATCTGTCGAACTGTTAGTACCAGTCGAAGATTGTTGGTGTTTCCGAGGAGGTCACAAGAAACGCTGTGTCAAATGTCAATTCATTGAGGCACATTGTGTATGTGCTAGTGCCCAGAAGGCCACATTGCAGCAGGTGGTCCTGGGCTTTCCTACGTCGCCCATATTGCGACGCTCTGGTCACCCCTCCAAGCAACATTCAGTGCATTTCAGGAATCCTGTCGTTTCTGCAGCTTGGTGTTTGCTGTGTTTTCCTCTCCTTCCCCCTGCTTCAGGCCAATCCTGTCACCACGTGACTGCCATCTCAGGTTACAACAATGAATCAGAATCCAAGGGTGACAGACCATCGGAGATCAGGTTGACAGAACGAATTCGTCCTGTGTTATGGTATGACCCTAACCCTTTTAATTCTAGGCATCTACCCAAAGAGACGCCTTGGAAAACTGTGGGGACAGCCTCAGCAGATGATTGGCTCCAGCAGCTTCCTGTAGGGGCTATCAATTTGCTGAGAGGTGACAGGCTGAGTGAAATTCCGCTGCCTGTCAACTTTACAATGGTGAATCGGCTGTCATCTACTGCTTGCATGCCTGAGCGTGGCACAGAACATGCCGCCGGTTTTGACTTGAGATCGCCACGCGATTTTGTGGTGCCAGCCAAATCTCAGATTCTGGTGCCACTGGATATTGCTGTAGCTATTCCTGTAGACGCATATGCACAGATTGCGTCCCGCAGTGGGTTTGCTGTCAGAAAAAGGTTACATGTGCGTGCCGGTGTCATTGATGCAGACTATCGAGGAAATTTGCAAGTCCTGCTTGAGAATACCGGTGATGAATCTCAGTCAGTTTCTGCCGGTGACCGCTTTGCCCAACTGATTGTTTTGCCTGTCCACAATGCACTTCCAGCCAAGGAATTCGCTGAGCTGCCACCATCTGTCCGGGGGGACCACGGTTTTGGAAGCACTGGTGTGCACGCCATTGCGCCTGCGGTAGAAAAAAAGTGAAACTAATGACACACACGCACACACACATGGTGTACATAGTAATGTGTGTTCTGTACTTTCAACCACTCTGTTGTACACTATTATTTTCGGTGTGCTGTTAGGTGAGGCTGGCAAGCCTACTTTACAGGGCAGTCTTGGGCCCTCTTTGTTACATTTTTTTGATGCTCAGGCTGGAAAGCCTCTTTCACAGGGCAGTATTGTGCCCTCCAAGCGGCGCAGTTCAGCGCCCCAATTTTGTCAGGATATCGTCCTGTTGTTATATCTAATCTGGATGCATTGTCATCAAGAGAGTTTACTGTACTTCAGGGGCAGTCTGGGAGGTTCGCCTGACTACACCCCCCCCCGACGATTTCACGGAGCGCCTCCTGAGCCACACCCCCCAGTGCCCTCCGGGCACAGAAACCCAGGACATCCCGGACATGACATGGTCAGAGTTTACCGACATCCTCCACTCGGCTAACCTGCGCAAGGCAGGAGGAGACGACCACACCAACACCTACCTGCTCTCCGCCCTCCCCCCCCACCTGCAGACGCTCTTCTTTCTGGTGGTAAATCGCTTCCTGCATGAGCCCCTACCACCCCACTGGACGACCGCCCAAGTATGTTTGATCTACAAGAAAAAATGCCCCCACGACCCCGCAAATTACCGCCCAATAGCCCTGTTAAAGACTGTGTACTAGGTAGTGGCCCGACATGCCGCCTCTGCCCTCCAAACCTTCATCAGAGATCATTTCCTCATGCACCACAGCCAGCACGGGGGCATGCCTAATTTCTGAACCATGGACCACCTTTTCCACGTCACGGCAGAAATCGCCCGAAGCCCCCAGGCCTATCATTTTTACATAGATTTTAACAAGGCCTTTAACAGCGTTCCCCACCCCACCCTCCGTCGGGTCCTCCACCACTATCGAATGCCGGCGGGGCTGGTTGACCTGATCAGTGGACTCTACGCCCACCCCCAGGACGCCCCCCTTGTCAACAACGTCACACCCTACCACTACCTCCAAACCAGGGGCCTCCGCCAGGGCTGCCCCATGTCCCCTATCCTGTTCATCCTTTAGTCTAACGTGCTGCTCCATGCAGCCCCTCAACCCTCTCCGTTGGAGAGACCCGCCGAGACCTCTGCACACGCTTTCATCGATGACAAATTGTACCGATCACCCTCCCAGACCTACATCCAAACGTTAATTGACTTCTATGACACGGACGCCAGGACATGGGGGCTCCAAATGAACTGTGACAAGTCAGAGGTGCACGCCCTGGGTGGCGAACCACAGCATGACTTCCAGAGCCCAAGCGGCTTCACACTTTCTACTGTCGACCCGGATACCAAACAGCCACAGAAGGGCTACAAATACCTGGGGGTTTACATCTACAACGATAAGCACCCCCCGCAACTCCGACACCAAATACACTCGGAACTGAGCAGCTACTTCGTACACCTCTCCCCGCTTCGCCTCACCCTCCCTGAGCTGGTTAAACTGGTGAATGTCCAACTGATACCAATCCTCACCTACCGCCTCATAGCCCACCCTTTTCTCCCCAGCGAAATAGATGAGCTCACGGCAGCGGTCTGGAAAGAGCTTGCTACGCATGGCAGAATCTCGCCCAAAGTCTCCACTAAGGACATATACCAGCCACGTGCTAAGCTGGGGCTAGGCCTCCGCCACCTGGGAACAGCGGTTCACAAGTCTTTTGTTGAGGCGGGACTAAGGTACCTAAACCAGGACGGACCCCCGGCCAGTTGTGCGGCAGTTAGAGACGCCCTCCTATCGACACGACAAAATGCCCTTCAAGATAGCTTCCTGGATGCGGCCAACCGCCTGGTTCTTCGATTCCACGCCCCTGGACCATGGAAGCCCTGCCTCCCCTGCGAGCTACGCGAGCGAGAACGACTGTATGCTGCACCCCGAAATGCCCCCCCCTGCCTGGCCACGGTTACCAAAGTCGACAAAAAAACAGCCACCATTTGCTTCAACACCGGGGAATCCGCTACCATCACGGAACGGAGTAATTTCGTACAAAAAAGTGAAACCAATGACACACACGCACACACACATGGTGTACATAGTAATGTGTGTTCTGTACTTTCAACCACTCTGTTGTACAGTATTTTTTTTGGTGTGCTGTTGGGTGAGGCTGGCAAGCCTACTTTACAGGGCAGTCTTGGGCCCTCTTTGTTACAGTTTTTTGATGCTCAGGCTGGAAAGCCTCTTTCACAGAACAGTATTGTGCCCTCCAAGCGGGGCAGTTCAGCGCCCCAACTTTGTCAGGATATCGTCCTGTTGTTATATCTAATCTGGATGCATTGTCATCAAGGGAGTTTACTGTACTTCAGGGGCAGTCTTGCGCCCCTCTGTTAGGACGATTACGTGTCCTCCTTCAGGTGTCACTCAGGATTCCTTGCCTGACAAGCTTATTGATGCAGTGTTGAATGACGATTTTTCAGACACGTCGGAGGACCAATGTATGAGTGATGAGATTGATACTGATTCGAGTCCCCAGGGGAATTGGGCCCAAGATTATTTTATGGCTGGATGGCAATATCCCAGGAATCTGCAGTTCTCACCCCATAGGGAGATAAGGTCGGTGAATGTGGATACCGTTCCATATCGGAGTCTTGCTGAAGTAAATTTTCCTGAATTGATTCGGCAGTTGCCTGTGCGACCACCAGCTTGTATGTATTCACGTGTTCTTTCTTCGATGGAAAGGCAGCAGGCTAGATTACGTGGACCCAGTTACAATGTTCAGCGTGTGTGGGGTAGTCGTAAGTATAATATTCGGCGGTCCATTGCAGAATCTCTGTCTTCATGGATGGAAAAGCATCAAATGCCTATAACCTTTGATACTTTTGCAGTGAATGGTTTTCGAAATTTTCAGAAGGAATGGAATGATGGGTTACATGAGAACTGCGGGCTTGAGACTTTATGGGTTCACCCCCCACGTCATTTGTGGCCGCGTGTGGCGCAGAAAATAGTTTTTGAGGGGAATAGAGGCATTGCTTCTGTGCCCAGAACCAAAGAGGCCAGTTGGTGGTGGCTGTCCGGTGAGGTTGTAGTAGACTTGCTGGATGTACCAGCCGGATCCCTGTTGTACGAGGATTTGAATGGTAAACTATTACCCACTCGTAACGATATCCGTGTAGTATATTAGGATGCATATAACCACCCTCAGGGTGATCAAAAGCGATCAGACTCTCATCAGTCTGACGCTGAGACCCCCAATCTGAACTGGGTTCTGATTCTGTTTGTGATGTCCAGGTTGATTCAGTCACAACTGATTTACCTCATCCTGATTATGTTTTATTTGATTCAGGGCTACCGCATCATGATAGGCGTCGAGGTGCCCGACAGTTGCGTAAGCGTCGCCGACAGTGCCCCCAAACACCCCTCTCTGAGATGGACCAGTTGTACTGGATGGACCTTTCTGGTCTCTCTGACGCCCATGTGAGTGTTGTTCACAGTGGCGCTGATTCTGCTGATTATGATTTTTCGTCGCCGGACACAGTAGAGCGTGGTACCCAGGTGGCTGGAGATAATTTCACACGCAGTGTATATTCCGTTGTGGAGGCTGATGAGCAATTCCCTGAGTGCACACATTTACGGGAGGCGCTCATAGTGATTGAGTATTGTAAGGGAGAGGACAACGATGGTCGTGATGCCCTGTCCCGTTGGGCGTACCCAGCAGGGCTGGCACAGGATGTGTCCTTTCATGGGTCAGCTCAGGACTTGGAGTCCTGGAATGAGTGTGAGCTTCAGGAAAATGTGCGTTCACAACAGTTTTTGAGGGAACAGTACCCTGACACTTTTGGTGAGTATAAAACGGTCAGGGGTTGTCAGGTGGAAGGTTGTACAGAGTGTGTGCCAGTGTATTTTTCTAGCCCTGAGGAAGCACGTGATTTGCTTCTGAGAGCTCATGCTGAATCTGAGTTGTACAATATTGCCGAAGGGTCTCCTGCCCATTGTCCTGCTTTTGCGGATGAAGATGGGTGTCTTCTGTTTTTACGTGACTGTACTTACCCACACCCAGCGGGGCGCTGTGTAAAAAAAGATTTCCAGATTCACTGTGGGTCTGATCTCAGTGCTGTTGAGGTCCTACCCTTAGAACCAGTACCCCTTCAGCCTGATACCAGTGTGCTGAACTCAGACTGGGAGGAGCATTATTCCTCTGACCCAGTTTTTGGCCCCATATTGGATGAATTGGATTCCAGGGGTGTTTCAGGTCAATTCAGATTACATGCCGGACGTGTACGTTTTCAGGGTCGTATTTGTGTCCCTCTGAGAATCCTGGATGATGTTATATCCGGTGTACACACTTATGCCCACCCTGGTGTATACAAAACACACCAATTGTTCAATCGTCGTTATATTGTGCATGAAGTGTCAGGAGATGCAGTCCGTAAACTGCAGTATCATGCGTTGTACAAGCGTATACAGTCAGTTGTTTCACACTGTCAGGTGTGTCAAGCGGTCAAGGGTAGAAAGGGTGTTCAACCCGACACTATGACACACTACCCTATACCAGAAAATCCATTAAGCTCTGTTGCTATGGATTTCTGTCATCTGCCTACTGTCACCCGCAGCAAGGTGGAATATGACAGTGTGTTGGTTGTTGTGTGTCGCCTGACAGGATATGTCAGGGCCATTCTCTGTAATTAGCGTATGACGTCTGAGCAACTCGCCTCTTTGTTTTAAGAACAAGTTGTGTCTTTTTTTGGATAACCCAAGGAAATTTTTAGCGACAATGATAAAATCATTGATGCTTCCTTTTTCAGTACTTTCTGTAAATTGTCTGGTATCGAGGAGTACCGTTCCCCTGTATATCATGCCCGTAGTAATGGACGTGCTGAGCGTGCCGTTTAGGTTGTGATAGATTCTTTACGTAAATTTTTGGAACAAGCTCCGGCACAGAAGGTAAAACATAAGCACACTTGGTTGGATTTGTTACCCCTTGCCATCTGGTCAGCCAACGACTTGCCTGGGCCTATCTCAGGTTATAGCCCGCATAGGCTGTTGTTTGGGCGAGACCCTGTTGGCTTTGGAGAGCATCCCCCGTTGGTTGCTGACCATGGGTCTGAGGACGCGTTGCATTTTTTTAGACGGGTTGAGTCCGAGCGGAATTATGTCCGCACCAAGCTCACACAGATACATGCAAAATTGACTGCAGCTTTCAATAAGGCTCACCCTACAAGGGTGTTCCAGCCTGGGGAACGTGTGTGGGTACGAGTGAACCGCCAGCCGGGCTCTGGAAGTAAGCTGGACAGATTGTGGATTGGTCCGGCTGCAATTTTGCAGCAGATCTCTGATGTAGAAAGAGTTGCTGGGCCGTACGGAGAACAGGAGTTGGAGGTTAAGCGCTTGAAGCCATACCTACCCCCCCTTAAACATGGTGCCCCACCCCTGCATTCTTATGCGGATAAGGAGACCTTGGTGGATTCTGAAAAGCTCATCATTGAAAAAATTTAAAAGCATCAGGAATTTGCGAATCGGGGTCGGGATAAGCGAACACGTCCAAAAATTCTAAAATGGTTGGTTAACTACAAGGGATACCCCAAGCCGGAGTGGCATGAGGCCAGTGAGTTTTTACATGATATTAACGAGGACTGGCTGAAATACTGCCGCCGGCATGGGTTGGATGTGGGTATCCGGGATGTGTCGCATGTTATGGCATCTGTGCATTCCTCTTTTCTGTCATGGCGTCGTCAGTGTTCCTCCTTTCTGTCCGCAGGCAAGTTATGAATTTCCAGCGAACAGGCAATCCACAGATCAAGAAATCCAGAGAACGGACATCAGGCAATCCAGAGGACATCAGGTAATCCAGAGATCAAGGGATCCGGAGATTGTACATCAGGATATCCAGATATCAAGAGATCAGAGATCAGAGAGAAGTGGGAGATGCAGGGTTGCCAATTAAGGCTCAGGGCAGGGGCTGGCAGTGTGTACAGGCATGGGATTGCCTGAAAACTGCCATTCACGTTTCCAGGGGCTGTGTACAGCAGGATTGGGGTTGCCTGGGAGCAGGTGAGGGTGCAGGTGTCAGTGCAGATATGGCAGACACGACAGATATGGCCGATATGACAGTTCCTGCCCCCCCCCCTCAGTGCAGAATTGACAGTCCTGCCCCCCCCCCTCATTGCAGAATTGATGGTCCTGCCCCCCCCCCCCCCTTCAGTGCAGAATTGACAGTACTGCCCCCCCCCCCCCCAGTGCATGACAGTGATTCAGGACAGCTCCAGATTAGCTGTCTTAGAAGGGGAGTGTGATTTATGCATGTTTCTCTGTCATTCCGAAGACCAGCCTAGTCAATTTAGCTATTTTTTTGCAGGCTTCCGAAAGTGTTTAGGTCTCTATTTTTTTGTAGGGAGACCTGCAGACCCATGCCTGGGTTAGTTCCCCGATAGGCCTCTGGGGTTCCTTTTTTTGTGTAAATGGCGGCCTTCGACAGGGACGTACATGCCCCCCCCCCTCCCTATCTCATCACAGGCAACAGATCACGGGGCCTGTAGATCACAGGGACGTCAGATGACAGATTACAGATCACAGGGCCTGTAGATCACAGGGAAGTCAGATAACAGATACAGACATACAGACAGGGCCTGTAGACGTCTGCAGAGGCCTGCAAATGTCTGTACATAATCGACAGGTCATGCAGACGCCTGTGTGTTGCAGACAGGTCCTGCAGGCGTTCCAGACAGACAGTCATACATCACAGGCATCTGAGGTTACAGGCTGGTCCTGCAGATGTTCTGCTGCAGTGCAGTGGCAGTCTGGAGCACTGGTGTGCCAGCCTGTCATCCAGTCAGCCAGTCAGAGTGTTCCCCCTCTTGTTTGTCTGCCTCCTCTTTGTTTGTTCTGCCAATATGCCTGGCATGTGTATCACCAGGCAACTAAGACCATTGCCTGTGGCATGGCGACCAGTGACACAAACCTCACCTATTTCTGACACTGTCCCTTTGACTTGCGTGTGTTTTGACCATGTATTTACAGTGAGGTGAATAACAAGTACGCATCTCAGTGCGCGAATTTACCTGAAACCTCAGTGCTGCACTTTCTCTATTTTTTTTGCCAACTGGCAGATTCAATTCCATTGAACCGAAGGAGTACTGCAAAAATTGGGATCAGGATAACATGATTGAATGGCCATGGTTTGCACAGGAATCCAGGTACGGCTTCAGGATTTTTTTTGGATTTCTGTTTGGTTTTGCTGGCAGTCGGGCCCTTCAGTATTTTTTGGATGCTCGTGGGCACTGCCAGCGCAGGTGCAGGCCCGGGTGTCAGTGCAGCTTCAACAGCTCAGGTCCAGTGCGTCAGGACAGATTTCTGAAACTGTTTTTTGTGTCTTGCACTGTGTGGATACGCCGGACAGCACAGACAGCGACAATGGATGCAGTGCATGATGCATGTTGCTTGGAGCTCCAGTGTAAAACATTGTGAGCCCCCCCCAGGGTGTACTGTAGGGCATTTCAGGTCGCTGGGCCTGTCCTCCCTGCCCCCCAGTGACAGTCAGTGTGTATGCAGGTGTTTGCTCTGGCCTGGCCACGCTCCACTAGCAATGACCCCTACTTTGGGCCCTACAAGACCCTTTCTGTGGAAGGTCACCGCATCACAGTGCGGTGTTCTGCCCGACTAGGGGGGACCCTGGTGTGCGCTGCTCGACAGCTCAAGCGCTACTACGACCCAGAGGACCTCTGTGGGGAAGAATGGGAACTAAATGACAAGGAGATCGCCGCTCCGGACCTACATGGCGCTGCCAGCCCAATGGAAGTTGAAGGAGAACTCCCCGACATGAATGCCGAGGAGATGGCTAAGGAAGGCTTCTACCTGGTGAAGTCGGTTATCGGACACCGCTATCGCCAAGCGTGGCGTTTCCTCACCCTTTGGGAAGGGTTTCGAGTTGAAGAAGCTACCTGGGAACCCTTCTCTGCCTTTGTGCTTCCTGAGGGACCCAGGAATTCTGTTCTGGTAGACTACTTGTCCCAGAACAAACTAGGAGAGTTACTGAGGCTCGCTGAAACGCTTGCCTCTCAGAACAAGCCTAGAAACTGAACCCTTCCTATACCTGCCTATGATTGTGTGACCGTGCTGAGCCTAAGGACCCATGAGCAAGCTGCAGAAATGGTGTCCTAATTATACCCAAGTCTGCACCCTTGCTAAACCCGGCGGATGTCTTTATACGGTGCCACGGGGTACGCCCCGGGTCTCTCCGCCCCTAGGTGCCCATTTTCTGTGCTGGCACCAGACTTCCTTGGGGGAATACCCAGCGCTAACGCCAAGGTATTGTTTTCCCTTCTTACCTGCCTACTACAGGGGAGGGGTGGCCAAAAGCTACTAGGCATGAAAACGCCTGTTTGCTACACGGCCAAAACCTAGACTACCACTCACTTTCTGAGTGTCTTTTTTTTTCGACGTCTGCAGTTAACTGTGATGGATCATTCCTGGCCCGCAGGCAGAAGCAAGTTTTGAAAAGCCCTGTCCAACGATTCTGCAGCCTACGCGAATTTCAGAAGGACTGGTGCTAGACGAGCTAGTCGCCCGCAACTGCCTGCAGCTGAGGGAGCGCCAGCGTTTCAGTCCTGTTACGACGCTGTCCAGTGGTTTTGCTGAACTATCAACGCCGAGAAGCTGCTTTGAGCTTCACCGCGCTGCCGCCAGAGTTTGTCCATGCAGTACTCGGCCAAAACGTTTGTACTGAACCAAAAGACCATCTACAGCGAACCTTATGTTCCGTTGTCGGTTCTAGTGCTGCTGTTGCAAAACACAACAAGCTACCGCCATACAGCAACCTTCCCGCCGTCCTACCCAATATACCCGAGAAGCTGCTTCCCTTCTCCCTGTTTCTCACAGCAAGCTACGCATGCCCTCCGCAGACAACGCAACAACAACCCAGGGGATGCCTGCCTCGCCAAAGAGTCACCAGTCCCCTTCGTAGACGCAGATGCCACAATCTCACATGAAGATCTCGTACATGCCGATCAGCGCTTCGAAGTACGCAACCAACAGACTGATCTGCCAAGCGCAACAACAGCGACTTCCCGGCTAGTTGCAGAGGAGTCCAGAAGCGAAGCCCAAACTTCTCGCGAGCAAGCGCCGTCTCCTCTTGTAAATCCTCCGCATCACCTGAACGCCGAACACCTGCCTCCCCAAGAGCATTCCCACCCCACTTTGTATCAGATGATAATCACTGTACGTCCCTACGCGCTCGCCGCAGATGCAAAAAGAAACGGCAGCAAGTCAGAAAACAAGCGCAAAGACAAGCAGCCCAGCACGAGGATGAGGAATTCAATTTGGTCCTACAGCGCCTCCGCAACCTTAACTCCTGTAATAGGACACAGAGTAAAGATCGCTAGTGCGATCGCGTGTGTCGCGCATGCGTAGCATAGGCCACATCAGAATAGAGTAGGCATATCAGAAAGCATAATTTAGGTATGTATTTTACACTCAAAATGTTTATACAGATTGACGGGATGATATTAAGTTTTGGTTATTGTTCTTGAGTGCTTCGCAGACGTTAGAAGGAGATAGATCAAAATGAAGGATTTCGACAAGGATGATCGAAATCAAAATAAGGACAAGACCATTACAATCCCGTCAATGGAAAAAGACGTCTTGCTTATGCTGTGCCTGCTTGCTGCGACGTTGGACGAGTAAGGCGCCAAGGATCCACATCGGCGCCAAGGGCAATTGCACAGCGCCTACAGCGCTGTGAGCGGCTGCGCTGTACAAGCCGCCATGAGCAGAAGCAGGACGGCGCTGATGGGAGCGCTGCCAGAAGGAGTGAGGTGCTGACAGCGCCTTCATCAACGACTGCGCCGTGCAAACAGCCACGAGCAGAAGTAGCGCGCCATGAGGGCGAAACAGCGCGTTGGTCACCGCCGTCAGCACGAAAGGGGCGCCTACAGCGCGTTGGTCACCGCCGTCAGCAGGAATGGGGCGCCTACAGCGCCTCCGTTAGCGCCAGGTCTGGTGGGACAGCCCCTTGACAGCCCTTTCCCAGCGCCTTCGTAAGGAGTGGGGCGCCCACGGTGCTTTGGACCGCGGTGGCGCCAGTGGCGCTTTCTGAGAAGGCGCCCGTGGACTTTGACAAGGGACGGCAGAGAGTGACGGTAGGTAAACTTTGGTGTTGGCTGCTTTCCAGCCTTTTAATCTGCGTCGTATTGTATTTTGTGGTGTTTGCTTCCTTCGCTTGAGCGACCGTTGCCACTGTATTATTAATTTTTGACACTGCTTTGCGTTTTGTGTGCCACTCCTGCTTTGCAGACTGCAGGGCATCACATGCGTGTCACGGGAGCGGCGGCACGAGAGCAGTGGGATGCGGGTATGGTTAGCAACAACGCACACGTTTCAGGTGTGGCAACTGTTGCGTGCCTGCTTGGTATTCGTGTGTTTCTGGTTTGCCTGCTGCCTGGCTTCGTGTTTGCTGTGGTTCATTTTTTTTCTTTGCCTTCTCTCACTGTGTCTCTTTCCTTGTTTCCCCTCGCCTGCCTTCGCAGGTTGGAACAAGGGGAGTGAATCTGGGACGCAAATGAGTTGAATGTACATTTTGGGTATGTGCTGTGTGTGCAGCGAGTTTTTGGACGTGCAGTGTGCTCGTCTATGTATATGTATAGACGGGCTTGCCTTCTTTTTCTTATTTTGGCAGTTTTTGTCAGTTTTTCTCATTTCGGTGTTTCTGGGCTTGTTTGTTTGGTTGCAGGTGCGTTCCTTCGCCTTCGGCGGACACACACGACCCGGTTTGCGTGCTTCTACCTCCTCTTTGTTTCTTTCATTTTCTGTTTGTGTTGTCGGTGGTCTCTACTTCTACTTTTTCTGTTTTTAGCCGCTGAGTGGTAGTTTGTTGTCTGGTTGGTCCTGTGCTTAGCGAGCACACGTTTAGGTAGGACAGTAACCCCCACTGTAGGCATAGCGAATCCCGCTGGAGGTGCCTTATAAGTCTCGTAGGCCTTTGGGCGCCTTCTTAAGCTCTTTAGTTTGTCTGTCCTGGCCTTGGGTTGGTACGGCAGGACACCCCACCTTGAGTTGAAGGGCGATTCTTTTGCTGGGGGTGGCGCCTACTCGGGTAGGGCGGGTGATTCGCCACGGCCTCCGTTTGCCTGCGGGGGCGTAGGTGGACAGGAGTGTTACCGCTGCCTCGGGCAGCTTGACGGTCTTTTTTTTTCTGTGTAGGCTCTCTGAATATCTTTGCCACATGACCCGTGATGGTGTGTGTATGTCTTTTAACTACTCTTGTTCAGTTATTGTGTTGCCCAGTCTTTTTATTTTCAGTCTTTTTTTTCTTTTTTTTCTCTCTGTGCAGGTAACTTGTACCATTTTTTTTGTAGTGTTTTTCATTTCTGGTGAGCGTGTGCATTTGTGCGTGTGTACGAGGTGTCAAGGCGTTAACGTAGTTTGCTTGAGTCCAGCCTTTTTTATTTTAATTATGTATTACAGAAGTACAGTTACGCGTTACAGAACAGGGTATAATGATAAGAATTTTTCGGGTTGAATGTCAGTGGTTTCGTTTGCGCTTTTATACATCGTGTGCATTGGCATAGCTGTCGTTTGGGTGTGTGTATTTTCTAACCTCTGTGCGTTCATGCAGGTCAGTTCGACAGAAGTGGGAGTCAGCAGTGTTCGATGGCGGATATTTGCTGGTATGAAGATCCGACACGTCGTCGTTTTTTTTTATTATGTGATATGCATGTTTTGTCTCTGTTTTGCTTTTGCAGTGCCAGCAAGTGGAGAACTTCAACAAACATCAGAGGGTCCTGAGTTCAGGGCAGGACCAGAGTTACAATCTCGGAGAATATCAGAGGTCCTGAATTCGGGGCGGGACCAGAGAACTTTAACAAGGCATAGGTTAATGGCATTTGTACATTATGTCAGGTTTCAGTACTGTGTTTGCAGGGAACAAGAAAAACAGATCTCCACTTGCTGTGTTACTGCAGGGCAGGGCAGGCAGGCATTTTTGTACAGTGTCTAACCTTTTCAGGCAGGCAGAAAATTGTTACAGATTTTCTGACAGCCCCCCCCCCCCATTATTTCCCAGAGACTTTTCTCTATACTGCAGTGCCTGCTTAGCCATTGCTGCAGGCAGTTTGTTTTTTTCTGTTTGTGGGCAGGTTAATATTGTAGGGTTGCAGTGTAGTCCAGGCCCGAAGTGTAGACACAGTTCCACCCCCGCGTCCACTCTAACTAGTATGTAGGGCTGCAGTGTGCTTTTGTACTGCAGCACGCCACGGTAGATTTTTGGGCTGTGTGTTTGACAGTTTTTTGTTTGACACCCTGCTCTGGGCTGTCTACAGCAGCTCAGCCCCCCCCCCCCCCCCCACACTAGAGTAAAGATCTGAGTGTCTAGTTTCCTTAGTCAGCCATTTGTTGAGGTAAACCCCAGCAAAAAGCTTGGGAAGGGAGTGTAAAAGGACACAGAGTAAAGATCGCTAGTGCGATCGCGTGTGTCGCGCATGCGTAGCATAGGCCAGATCAGAATAAAGTAGGCATATCAGAAAGCATAATTTAGGTATGTATTTTACACTCAAAATGTTTATACAGATTGACGGGATGATGTTAAGTTTTGGTTATTGTTCTTGAGTGCTTTGCAGACGTTACAAGGAGATAGATCAAAATGAAGGATTTCGACAAGGATGATCGAAATCAAACCAAGGACAAGACCATTACACTCGCCTGCTGAACAAGTATCCTTGCCGCCGGACGAGCAGCTCTTAAAGTCTGAATACCAACGTCGAGTTGAACACTCAATCGCCGAAACGCCCAAAAAGTACGGGGTTAACCATGGTGAATTTCGGGGAACGCAAAATTGCCGAAGTCGTCCAGGAGCGCCTGTGTAGATCACGGAACATCCCTCTCTCTCCACAGAAACACACGGCCTGCACTATCCCAGACGACTGCACCACCAAGACCACACCGTCGACGCCGCTAACAATTCTCCTGATGAACCACCCACTCTACAGTCGTCTTCGTCGAGTGAGGATGACGTGTTTTGGCCCGCAAGCAAGGAGATGATAGATGAACCCTCAGGCCGTATTGATCTACCGCTTGTGCAGGACCTGTTCAATGTTCCCTCCACGAAACACGAATACCCAGGTTCAAGAGCCTTTCATGCAACCAACCCACCAAATTCTACAACTGTCGTGATTGGGTGCCGCCCACCGAGAAGCCACATACTCATATGCGGCATACACGTTCTCCAAGCGGACACATGTACAGCCGCCGCGAAGTTTTTGCGAACCACGGATACATCGTGCTTCAGAGAACTGTGTTTCCGGCAGCTGGAGACTACCACCATTTACCGTAATATTGAACAGTTGGTTAGTTTGGACGCCGAACATGAAAGATTAAAGAGGACCGACCCACTCGAAGCTCGGTTTTTCGCCTCTGAGATTATATTAGACTTATCCGGCCCTCTTCTCCATCTATGGGGGTGGAGGCTAAGCTGCCATTCCTTAGTCCTTGAAAAGGACTTTGTCTGATGCGCCCAGCGTCTCATGAGCAACAGCCTTTTCTTGAGTCACCTAAGTGCCTCTGTGGCAAGCCCTGATGGCTAAGCCCAGTCACTGCCGTCCCTTTCTGTTTATGCCTTCACCCAGGCTACCTTTTTTTATTTTTTTCTTCGAGCTTTCCATAAGCTCACATATCGTGGTATGGCTCCAGACCAGTGATTTGTTGGCCATCGACTTGAAGTCATCAAACTGCACTCACGATTACTGTATCCAATTTTACTCTAAGTCATTGATGCGCAGTCTTGCTCGTGAATGAGTAATGCACACACGCGTCTGTGTGTATGCCCACAGGCTCACATACATTCCACACAACAGCTCTACTGGCAACCAACACATGTAGGTCACTGATTACTGACACAAAACACACAGAACAAACTTCCACACCAGTCGACACACGCGGATGACATTTACAGACTGCATTACAAACTACCACCGTCAATAAACATACATCTCACACACTACAGCACACATCAACAACTCTAACACACACTAACAACAGCACAATGCTACTCCTACTGACACACCACAGCCCATTTACCAACACACAGCATACCACATACTACAGCATCAGCCGTCCCATTCATCTACCCATTATGTCTGTTCTATTTTCCTGCAGCTCTGGCTGGTTTTTTTTTCTTCTTTTTGTCTACCCGGCTACTAATTTTTGAAATCTGCAGCAGGGGTTTTCTCTTTTGAGGGCCACTGTATTCAGGTTTCTTTGAAGTGGAAACACGTCGTTTTTTGCTGGCAGCAATTAGTGTTTCTTGGAAACAAGAAAACACTTAAGCTCTTTGTATCACCATCAATCAATCTCACCACCAATTCTTCCTCCATTCAATCACTCCTCTTTTGGCAGTTAACTGCCCCAGCTGGCAGAGGATGTTTTTTTTTGGTTCTTTTTCATTAGCAAAACAAACTTTGAAAGTTTTCGCACTCCACCCACCACCCTGCAGTCCAACCAGGCACAGGGGGAGTGACAGTTCTGTTTTTCCCTTTGTTAAACACCAACCAGGTTCTTCCTTTGTGAAAACTATACTGAACATACTGTGAAACTGTTCACTTGGTTCTAGGTGAAGCCACAGGTACACGCGCTGGTTGAGCGCAAGGCCACAGGGGTGCTCCAGGGACCCATAGGGAACCATAGAAAGCCACTGGCAGCCACACACACCCCCTGTACATACCACTGTGTGCATAACTGAACCCAAATGAACCCACAGAGATGTTGACATAGTTTTAAATCTAGACTACCACTGCCACTCTCCATCAAAACCCTGATAAAATTTCAGGAAACAGGCCGGACAGTGACATACGCACTACAGGTCCTACACTCACTACAGTGGCACAAGCCTTCGAAGGGTGAGCCAGCGCTGTGCTCAAGCCCTCACCCAGGCTTACCACTCCTACACACACACGCTACTTGGTGCTGTGGAGGAACATGTCTCAGGCCCTAGTGGCGCACCTGTGAAAGTACAAGAGAACACAGCGCTACTAAGCGACTGTGGTCTAACAGGGACGTCACTACACGTTTCCCTGTCAGGGCTTAGAGGGAAGGAGTGCAGTAAGAAAAAGTGTATTTCCTTGCCAAAAGGTTAGCTTTAGTTGTTATAGAGAGGCCTAAAGGCATAACACATTTTTATCTTTTAACACATGTCAACACCTTCAGGGTCCTTGTGTGTCTGTTCTCTGCTACATCAGGAATGGTTGGGGGTGTCATCGCCACAGCAACCCGCAGGAGGGCCTAAAAACCCAAATGAGGGAGGTTGAGGCCATGCGTAGCCGCATTGAGCCATAACACATTTTTATCTTAGTATTGGCCAAACCAAAAAGGGATGACAAGACAATTTTGACCTATAAAACCAAGCATTGAACTATGGATGTTGTGTGGAACCCTGACCCCCCAACTGATTGGACATATTCAATATTTCCTGGACTGACTGAGGCGCCGACATTGATCTGGAGCCTATACATTTTTCTATATTTTCTCATGAATGCTTAGCTATCCTAGTGGTCTGCACCCTAGGGGGCTGTGGCACCTCTTTTTGAGAGGTCCTGGGTTCAATTCCCAGTCAGCCTAGCTAAGTAGGAAGATCCCAGGTGACATGGCAGTGACCTCAGCGCCACAAGCCATGCCACCTCAGCACCTATGGGACCCAAAACAAAGAGTGCACATCTCTAGATGGCACTATAAAAGAGAGAATGCCCATGTGGGCAGTTTTCCCATGATTGTAGGATACTTTCTAACTATCCTTTCATAAATCTGTAGTTATTCTGAGTTTCCTTTGTTGCTACATTATCTCCTTTGACTGCAGCACTTCATGTTGTGGATTTGATCCTGTGGTCCTTTGCTTGCACTGTAAGTTACTTATTTCTGGCTGATTTCATCAAAACACATTTTTTTGGAAAGCCTGAACTACATCAAGAAGCAGTAGGAGCAAGCAGGGGCACAAACAAAACAATATCATCAAAGCAATCAACAGTGAAAGCCTGTTCTAACTTTCTGGTAGCAGAGAGTTTAAGTCTTTGCGTACGTGCAACCCCGTGCAGTACAACCAGTACATCGAGACAAACTCCACTGAAGGGCGAAGAAATATAATACGGACACCAAGGGCACTGCCGAGACGACTGCGCCCTCAGTGGCACCAGCCAAGCCAGCGCCAGCGCCCAAACCTGCTGGTGAACCTGAACCTGAAGAGCGTGTACCTTCAGTGCCCTTAAGTGGGCTGGGGGAAGATTCCCTGGAGGGCTTGAGAGCTGCGTTCAGTGGACTATCCGCTGGAGGACCTGAAGGCAAAGAGAAGGAGAAGGAGAAGCAAGCAGTGGACATGGGAGCCAAAGAGGTAGATCCTGGAAAGGACACGAACCATCCGATGGGGCGCCCTTTGGTGACAGACTTGTTGAGAGCGCGCCGAGCGCCTCAGATTACCCTGCAGTACCCTCTCCAACAACCACTACACTCCCGGCCACACATCCAGCTACATCCTCACCCACAACCACACCACCTATGGCTGAGGGTCTAGGCTTTACTGGTATGCCTTACCCTACCTATGGTGTGACTCCAGCCGCGACTGTGCCACCTATGGCACGTGCAGTCAGCGAACCAGTGGCATCCAGCTCCACCTACACCCGTGTTCTTGAGCCTATGCCGCGCCGCTTTGAGGATGGCTATCACAGACCCGCGGCGGCCGCGTACATGACTGGAATACCTGACTATGCGGCGCCCGAGCCTGGCTATACTATGCCAGCACCTGGTTTCACTTCTCTGAGTGGCCTACGTGGCCCTGAGTCTTGTGGTGGAAGGAGTAGAGGATCTGGAAGATCCTCAAACAGATCCCCGACGCGGTCGGAGATACGAGAGGCTCTTCGAGGAGCCACTTCTGAGATAGTTGGTGATCTAACTCAAGAAATTCGGGCCAACCTGGAACCCCTGATTCCTCCCCAAGCGTCATCTACCACCGTGGGAGTTTCACCTCGACGTGTACAAGCCAATCATTTGGTGGCGGGGCTGACGAACACCCTGGGAAGCTTGAGGAGCCGACCTATGCCGACCACTGCTGTGATACCAAGAAGCCGTTTCATACCAAGAACACCCCAGCCCCCCTACAGCCATGTGGAGAACTGCACATTAGCCAAGCTGGACCGGTTGGGGTTGACAGCCCTAAGGGCAACAGTCAATGTTGAGCCCTACGGCTCTAGTGACCTGGGTGGAGATCCTTCGGATGATGAGCCGCCATCTATGACTTCAGCTTCACCATCTGAGGACGATGACCCTGAGGACCCCGAGAACCCGAGCGGCAAGAAGAAGATGAAAAAGCTGAAGACCAAGCGCCATGAGGGATGCAGATCCCAGGAGGCTAAGGCTATAGCTACCTCCAAGATCGTGGTCAACTTGCCGGAGTTCACGGGGAGGGACCTCAGTGAGTTCGCTGAGAGCTTTGGTCGGTTCCTGAGGATGACCAGCCAAACCCGTGCTAGTGGGCCAGTGAAGTGCGATCTGCTCCTGCAGTGCTGCAAGACCAAGTACCTGGAGAAGCAGGTCAAGCAGATCGTGACTAAGTCCGCCACCTTCGCCGACGTGTTGGTTGCCTTGGAGAGGCAGTACCCTACCTACGAGACCGGCCTCTCCACCAGGGCCGAGATCCAGAACCTGGATGTGCTGCCCAACAACTCCAAGCAGGCCAGGATTTCCGAGCTGCTTGCCGACTTGGACCACTGGGTAGGGCGACCGACGCCCGGTTCCTACGGCAGCGACGAGCTGCTATTCTGGTTGGTGGCCAAGCTTCCACGAGAACTGTGGGATGAATGCCGGGCAACAGCAGAGCGCAAAGCAAGAGCCCTCAACTACGAGGACCTGTCTGTGCTACTTCTGGAGCTGGCGCTGGAAAAAGAAAGCGACCAGCACCTGAACGCCTACCGTCCTGGAGGAGGCGGCTCTGGGAGCCAAGGCGGAGGGTATCAAGGACACCGACGTGGACAGGGGAATACCCCCAAAAAATGCTCGCATCATGTGCAATGTCCAGGATCTTTTCTGGTGTGATGCGAGAGATGAGCAGAGCTCCTTGCTTCATGCCCATGACTGCGACCAGCGTGACTGCTTCGTGGTCGGGGCAAAGAAACAGGAGACCAACACCGGTGGCATGGCCAAGCTGCCGGACCACTACAGGTGCACAATCACCTGTGCGTTTTGTGATAAGAGGAAGCACTACGAGGACGAGTGCTACCACAAGCAAGGCCTCTCGGCGAATCTTAAGACCGAGAACGCCAGTGGCAAGGGCAGTGGCAAGGGTAACACCAACAAGGACAGTGGCCAAGGCAAGTCCAAGGGCAATGGCAAAGGCCAAGGTGGCAAAGGCAAAGGTGGACAAGGAGGCTCTGACCGCAAGCCGGACAAGGACAAGAACGCGAACCCGTCCGGAGGGAACCCCAATACTACACCAGGGGAGAACTCTGAGCCTTCTGGTGGGCAACCAAACACGGGTTCTACGACCCGTTCCCAAACGCAAGCCCAACAAGAACAAGGGACGAAGTGTGCCAACGAAGACGGGGACCAGTCTAACGCCTGCAAACGCTCCCGTTTCATGCGCATGGCGCGGAAACTGCAGAAGAAGGGGTTTGAAGTGACCTGCCCCACGGAGTTCTGACATGGACGCTCCGGGGGACCTACAGATCTGGTGTTCTGGGTACGTATCCGTCTTGGGGGACGAGAACACCTGGGGGTACTGGATACTGGGGCCACTATATCTATTGTGGCCAAGAAAATTTTACCTCGTGGGGACCTGAAGAACATCATGCCTACCACATGCATCCGCATGGGAGATGGGCATGTGGTGCACAGTTGTGGGGACTGTGAGGTCGATGCGCCTATTGGATCTGGAAGCATTGCCCCTTGGTTCTACATGATGGACACCGAAGCCTTCAACTTTGTACTGGGTACCGATTTCTTCGTCGAGCACTCCCAGATTCTATCCCTCACCCTGCTAGCACCCTACGTCCTTCAAGTGGACCATGGCGACGGATGGGAATCTGTACCTCTGGAGCAGTCTAAGCATACGTCTAGCTACCTGAGGGTATGCAGGAAGGAGCCATCAACCATGATGGTCGCCTCCAAACCTGAGGACTATCAGCTCCTTGGGGATGTCTTAGACCAAGGTCTAAAAGAGTTGGGATACTCCCGGAAAGACCTGAACGTGGAGCTATTCGCCAGCGACAAGCAACACGTCCTGGACCTCTACTGCAGCAAAGGGAAAAATTGCTGCTACAACTTTTACTGGCCCTCTTTCGGGATGGCCTGCGGGAACCCAAGCTTCAGTGAACTGGGGAAGGTCCTGACCAAGGTGGCCCTGGTACGTTCCCGTATGGTCCTGTGCTCCCCCGATTGGGGAGCCCATGGGGGAAATGAGTACTGGCGTACTCTATTGGACAAGCTGACGCTCACCTCCATCCAGCTGCTGGATGACGCCATCTACATGCCTCTGGGCCGCAAGACGCCCATCAGAAAACCAGGATGGGCGAGCATGCTAAGCGTGGTGAACGGGAGCCTAGCCCCAGTGCCCTGAGAAGATCTGGACCCTGTTATGGTCCAGGAAACTGAACGTGAGAGCAGCGGCTACATCCCGGATGTCCTGGAAAATCAACTACGACCTCGAGACGCCGTAGAGACTACTCCTGGGAGAGACGGGTACGTCGTGTCTGACACTGTTGCCCCCAACTCCCCCTGCCATGTATCTAATCCTGATGTAGTCTCAGAGTGTGGGCTATCCGAGCTACCCAGCTCTATACACTCTGATGACGAGACTGAGCATGACGCCTTCTTCATGCAGACGTGCGTGGAGGAAGTGGAGAAGGCCGAGTACGCTGCCCCACTGAAACCCCTACTCTCCATGAGGGGAGAGGAGCCCCTGGACGAGGAATTGGATCCCCGATCCAGGCTGAGAGAGTACGTGGACTCCGCCAGGAGATTGGTGGCGAAAAAGATGTGCTACGCTAGGCCTACCCGCCGCTCCTGGCCATTGAAGCAAGGGTCTATGGGAGATATCTCCGAACTGAAGGAGGACCTCGAGCAGAAAATTACCACTTGGCAACAAGAGGTGGACCTGAAGCTCATGAAGAGCGTGTGGGGTGCCCATGTGAGGACCCCAGGGGAGGATGAACTCTCAGAGGAATGTGTATGCGAACCCCCTCGAGTGTGCCCATGTTGTCACCGACCACCTGCTCTGCGTCGTACTTCTGCTGCAGCTCCTCCAGCTGGTCCAACGCGTTGTTGCGCTCACGGCAGTAACGATCAGCTCGTTGCTGCAGGGTTTCGTCAGCTCGGTTGTTCATCGCCACAGCGCAGTGGCGGCGTTCTCCCAAGTCTTCGGCTGTTGCGAGCTGACAACGGCGGCGTTCTCTTTGCAATCTCCTGTCTTCAGCACAACGCCCACGATACGAATGTTTTGTAATTCTTTTGTAGTCCCGTTAGTGGTCTATTCTTTAACAGCGCCTTGGTGCTGAAAACCTTTGATGATTTCCAAAGCCCAATCTTGTAATTTTCCACCAAGTTCTAAAACTCCACGAGTCCTCCTTCAAACTCTTGCAGAAAGGCATAGCAATACCACAGAGTCCTTGATCTCGATCTGAATTTTGTTTGTTGTCAACGAGTCCACTGAAATAAAAACATTCGTATCTGCATGGTAACAATGCAGACAAATGCACACAGTGATATAATTAATAATAATGACAATGGATGCATATAGTGGCGACAGTGCTACTGATTTGTGCATCCTACACTTTAGATTGCTGCGATTTCACACGCGACTGATTGCTCTGCGCTCCCAGGGCCTGCTCAAATAAGCAGGCAACAATGCATGCTCGTTTCTATTACAACTGTGAAGCGGGACCTTCTCTACGCCTACCTAGGGCTGAAGGATACAACCGAGGATGCTGAGCCGGTGGAGGATCACCTCCCTGCTTCTATACACCAAGGGGCAAGCAATCTACACTCTGACGAGGACATGGAGGACAAGATAAAACCCTTGGACCCTAGAGTACAGAAGCTGATCAGGACCTATCTGGAGGTATTCGGAGCACTACCCCCTCCAGCCTCCTGTGACAAGCTGGTACAGATGGACCTCAAGCTTAAGCCCGAGTTCGTGGGTCAGAAGATAGGTAGCAGACCCTATCCGGCTCCTAAAGAGCAGGCTGATGAGATAGAGCGACAGATATAGGAATGTATCGACGCTGGCCTGGTCCTGGAGTACAAGGATGGGGACTACCCCCAACACTGCAGCCCCTGCTTCCTGGTGGCTAAGCCTGGGTCTACAGCCAAACGGCTGCTAGTGGACTACGGAGACCTGAATAAGAGAACGTTGAACCACTCAGGGTCCGTTCATAACATGGATTCAACCCCTGAGAAGAGAGCCTCCTGCCGCTACAAGACGAAGATGGACAAGCGGAGTGGAGTCTGGCAAGTGGACCTGACGCCCAATGCCCAGGGGCTCCTAGCCTTCATCACCCCTCAGGGGACGGTGTTCAAGTGGAAGGTCATGCCCTTTGGCGTGGCTAACGCACCCGCTCTTTTTCAAGATCTGATGAACAAGATCCTATCCATTCTACGTCGAAGACCTGTGGTGCAAGAACTGATATCCCGGGGCGCACAGATGGAAGCACACATCGACCATATATGCCTGGGAACGAACACCCAAGAGGACCACCTAATTCTCTTGGGCGAGTTCTTTGCAGTCTGCCAGAAGAACCACACCACACTCAAGCTGGAGAAGTGTGAGTTCATGCAGGAGACTATGCAGTACCTGGGGTTCGACATTGGGTATGGGGGGTGGACCCAAGCAGCGTCTAAGGCCAAACCCCTGATGGATGCTAAGGTACGACATGAAGACCCCAAGAAAGGACTCCATGATGTACGCAGTTTCATTAGGGCCTGCAACATCTACCGCTGCCACATCCAAAATTTCACCTACACCAGCGCCATCCTGACAGATCTCATCAAGAAGAGGACTACCTAGCGCTGTGGCCCTCAAGAACAACAAGCGTTCGACGAGCTCAAGGACAAAGTGGCCAACGCTAAGTGCCTGGGCGTGCCTAAAGCACAAGGGGAAATTATCCTGGTGACTGACGCCAGCAATGTGGGCGGAGGTAGAACGTTGTTCCAGTGGCAAGCACTAGAGAAGGAGGAGTTCGACTCGGCCATTTCCCAATGGCGTACTGATGGACTAAACCGAGACGGTATTCTCAAGCACAGTTAACCTGACGACAAATGGGTCCTGGTTCCCCTGGGTCATTGGAACTGGAAATGGAACCAGGCCCGGGGTAACTACTCTACCCATGAGCAGGAACTGCTCGCGGGTATGCTAGTGCTGTCCTCTCAGTCCTGATTGTTGGGGAGGAACCCAGTGGTTTGGCTTTGTGACCAAGAACCGGTCCGCACCGGCCAGAAGGGACCCCCACCTGAGAAGGCTAAGCTCAGACGCTGGTGGACCTACCTGAGCCAGCTACGGCTCTCAGTGCATCATATCCAGGGCGTCAAGGACGAGTCTGCGGACTACATCAGCCGCAACAACTTTGACGACATGATTGGTGCCAGGTCTGAGGAGCTAGCCAAGGAGGCATTCAGCCGTATGGATGTACACTCGGACCTGAACATGACCATGATCAGACCTCTAGATGGACTCCAACAAGTGGAGTACCTGAAAGATTTTCGGGACATCTACAAACACTTGGAGAAGCGTCTGGAACCCGCCCTGGCAAAACAGGACCAGTGGAAGTGTTACAAGACCTACCTCTGGCAGAAGGACCGGATAGTCGTGCCTAGCGACCGTATCCCGGCACTCCTCAAGTGGACGCATGAGTCCAGTGGTCATGTGGGAGCGAACCGTACCCTGAAGCTGTTCAAGCAGTGGTTCCCCTCTACGTGGACTGACGATCAGCTGCGGAAGACCCTCCAGCCCATCGCGGACAAGTACCCGTGTCGGTCCTGTAAACCTGGGGATGTCAGGGACAGAGGTCTCTATTCGACTCTCCCTATCCCCAAGTGTGCCAACAGTGTTCTCTACGTGGACTACACGGGGATGCCTAAGTTTGGGGGCTATGATTTTGCCCTAGTGGTACCCTGTGGGTTGACCAGGTCTACCAGGGTGTACCCATGCACTAAGGACATCACCGGCGAGGAGACCATCAAGATACTCCAGGAGGATCACCATCACCGGCGGACCGGCTCTTCTTCACCGACGCCTCAGGCGAATCCGCCCTCACGCCCATCACCGGGGGGGCCACCCTGCAACTAACCCACACCGGGGAACACTACCACATGGACCACCACACGGGCCACACCACCTATGGGGCCTCTTCCCACGGGGAGCTAGGGGCCATGGCCGACGCCATCACCGAGGTCGCGGCCCACCTACCCGCCCACTCCCCGCACATCGTCCGGGTCTGGTTCGTGGTAGACGCCACTGTCGACACGCACCTGCTCCTCCGCATAGCAAGGCAACCACTTCACAAAGCAACCGCGACGAGCCTCGGCACCCAGGCACTGCTACTCTGGAAAGCCCTACGCAGCCTTCCCCCCTACGTCCAACTCCACATCGTGAAACAAGAGTCCCACAGGCACCAATACGGAAATGGTAAGGTCGACAACCAGGCAGTACACCAGCGCACAACACACCTACCAGCCCTCCAGATCCCTGACCTCGGCCGCAACCACACACATCTCCAACACGTGCCCCCTGTACCCGAGCCCCATCAGACCCCGGACTGGGTACCAGAGGACGCCCCCTATTCCTCCCACGACAGAGCGTACCACTACCCCAACCCCGTCCAACATCTCGCCCGCGTGCTCGGCGACGCAGACAGCCGGGCGCACATCCAGGAGCTCCAGGACAGACTGCAAGTCCCCCTCTACCACTCAGCGCTCCGCCCAGCAAACGTCCCAGCCCACCTCCAGAAACGACGCATCCAGCTCCTCAGGGAGCAACTGCCTTTCCTCACCAGGGTCGCCAGATGGCTCGCCCGCAAGCACATCCACGTCCCCGACGAACACACCCGTTGCCCATGCGACCACACCACCCCGGAGGACTGGGAACACTTCAAGAAATGCCCCCTCCATACAGACAGGGACACCCTAGTGGGCTGGTCCCCGGCGGAAACCCTGCGGCAACACGAAGGATGGCCAGCCCACAGCCACGCACACCAGGCCACCGAACACCTCTTCCGGGACCCCCTGATCAAAGAAGCCACCATGAGAGGGGCAGTGACACAGGCCCTGCACCGACACCTCACCAAACACACGGAAAGCCCCATGGAAGCAGCAGCACACCTCCAGCTAGAAGCGGTCCGCAGAGCAGCAGCCCAAATGGTACACCGCAAACACCTCCTGCTAACACACGCGGAACAACTCACCGACCCCACCGCCAGGGAACACATGCAGCGTCTCATCCATTACCATGCCGTGCATGACCCAGACGTCCACTAACCCGCTCCGCGCCCCGCACGCGCCCCCCGTCTCCATCCACAGGTCTCCAAGGCACCACCACAGCGCCCCGAGACCCGTCTCGCACCCAAGAAGCCACCCGGCACCGCCCAGTCCGGCCGAACCCAGCCAGGGCCAACCATCCATCGACGTAGACGCGCAAGACCCCGGCAGCCCATCCAGCCCACCCCCCCCGGACCCGGGACACCCTCCCCTCACACCGGCCACCATCCGCGACCCCGACCTCCTCCGAGCGACCCTCCAAGACAGGGCCCCGACCACCCCCCTGGGCTGGTACCGCCTACAAGAGGACTGGACCAAGCTCACCGTCAAAGCCCTCCGGGACCTGACCACCCCAGGCAGCGGCCTCCACGAGACCATAGTAGAGCTCGTGCTCTGGCGAGCCCGCAAACACACCCGGGGCCAGCCCATCTGGATCCCCCCCATCGAGTGGGGCCAGGCCCTGACACACGACACCGGCAGCAACGTCACGCGTCGAGGGACCGTACGCCTACGGCGGGCCCAAGCGGAGACGGACAACCCAGCGGACCCGAACCACCCGGAGCAGTGGGAACAGGCCACCGCGCCCAACCGCGACACCGCCCTCCGCGCCGCCGGCCTCCGCACCCCGGACGACGACCCCCCCCCCCCCACCTACAGACAGTGACCACCCCCCGCCGGAGGTCTGGGTTACAGTCCTCGAGCGCGGCCACTACTACGTGATAGCCGCTATGGCTACGTCCCACGGCCCGCAATGGATCATCCAGGGGACAGACACCATGTTCGCCCCGGAGACCGCCCCACCAGGGGCAGTGGGGGACCCCACCACCCAGCACAGGATCCTCAGGGGTCTCCTCCAGCCAGGGGACACGCCCCCAGCCCGCGCCCTGGCCCAAATCACCTCAGGGAAGGCGGGCTACCACCTGGGATTGTCCATGCTCTGCCTAACCCACTGGATCCAGCGCCACTGGCCACCCACGGGGACCGTGCCCTGGGTTTGGGCCATCCCCACCGCCCACCCACAAGTCGAAGCAGGCCCGGACACACGACCAAACCCCCCCCCCAGGCCGCAGCAGTCCCTCACCTGCGGGTACCACGCCATCCACAGGGTCCTCAACCGCGCGGGTCTTAGCCCAAAGCTAGCATGCCCCCTTCCCACCACTGACCAAGAGGTCCACCAGATACGAACGCTCGTCTGCGAAATCCTTGCCGCGGCAGCAGAGGACGGCAAGCTTCTCCTCCAAACCGCCCGGCCTACAACTGCCCACGCAAGCGCGCAGCAAGCGGACACATACACCGGCGCAGCACAACCCCCCGCACAATCCCCGCCCATGCCCCCCCCCTCTCGCTGCTCAACCGGAGACCCACACACGCCCACTATCGCGCGCACCCCCGGGCCCCGCGACACGGGCCTCCCCCACCCGCCCGAACACCAGCACACGCCCGCCACACACCCACCCACCGGCCACCCTTCACCGCCCCCCACACTCGACAACCCACACACACCCGCCAAGGGGAGCCCCACGCCCCGCGGCACGCCCACCCCACCCAGTGGCCCGCCCACGCCCCCCACACACACCCCAGAGGACCCAGGCCCACCCCCCCCGGCCCCTGAATGCAGCCCACGCGAACTGTTCCCCCCCGCTGACACAAACCCACACGACCTCGCACATTGCAGGACCCGGGCCCAGCCGAGCCCAGAAAGAGAAGGCCGCAGCCCCGCGCCTCCCTCTCCCGCCGCAGCCGACCAGATCGGCCCGCCGGGCCGCCAGGTCACGACCGGGCCCCCCCAGCCGCCCGCCCCCAACCTACAACCCGGGGACATGCCCTCCATCCTCCCCGCCGTGGCCGCGGCAGAAGCCGCCGCCCGCAAGCCCGCCCGCATCACAGCCCAACCCGCGTCCACCACCTCCTCCTCGTCCTCAGCCTCGTCCACCTCCTCCACCTCACCCTCCGACCCCCGCCTCCCCGCCAAACTCATCCTCAAGGCCACGGCGAAAGCCAAAGCCGCGGCCGCACGCACCAACCCCCCAACCCCCACACAGGCGACTCAGGCACCCCGGCAACCCACCGGGACGACCCCCGACCCGGCATCGACGCCCTCACACCTCCGGACAGAGGTACTCCTCAACCTGGAACCGGACCCCAACCCCAAACCCGACCCCAAACCCAAACCGGACCCCAACCCCAAACCCAACCCCAAACCCAAGCCGGCGCCCACGCGACCACACACAACACCGCATACGCAACGACACAAAACCACCCGATACCACCCCCGCCCAGGCCCTCGCCCAAGCCAGGACCCCCCACCCACCACGACCCGCGCCCCCCTCCCGCCGGCACCCACCACCACCGCGGAGACGGCCACCCAGCACGACCCCCTCCAAACCCTCGTCAAAATCCCCGTCATCAAGCGCCCCGTCATCCATCCCCCACAAACCACCACCACCGCCGGCCAAACCGACCCAGGGACGTGGGACCCCTCAACCATCGTCACCGTCAAGCCCGGCCCCCAACCCTTCCTCCATGCCCACCACATAGTGCAGCCCCGGGGACTGCCCACGATGCCCAACCCCCCACCCCCACAAGGGGGACCGGAAAACCCACAAGGACTCCATGGGCCATACCCGCAACACCAACCCCACCACTACACACACCACCACCACCAGCGGCCCCACCACCACCACTACCAACACCACCCCCACCACTACCACTGCCCACCGCCCTACCCCACCGGGCCACAACCCCCGGTACACCAACAGCACCAGCGGACGGGATGGCAGCCGCCGAACGCCCCGCCCGCATACCCACCCCCCCCGTACCAGCCACCACCCCCGTACCAGGCGTACCCCCGCGGCCACCATCCGATGCCCGAGGGGGCCCCATGGACGACGGGGGATCTCCCCCCCCAACCAGCACCGCGTGACGCCCCGTACCCCCCCGGCCACCATCCGATGGCCGAAGGGGCCCCAAGGACGACGGGGGACCTCCCCCCCCAAGCGGCGCCGCGCGAGCCCCCCCAGAGGCCGCCGACGCTTCCGGACTGGCCCGACTCGAGCGACGAGGGCCGGTCCCGCAAGCGGCGGCGCTCCCGCTCCCCCCCCCGCACGGCACACTCGCCCACGGCGCCCACACTCCCACCGCGCCTCAACCACCCACTCGCGCCGCTCCCGCTCCCCCAGGTACCACCACGACCCCCAGGGATCCCGCTCCCGTCGCTCCCGCTCCCCCGGGCACCACCACGAGCGCCACCGCCGCCCCATGTCCCCCTCCCCCTCCCCCCACCGGCCACCCAGCCCCCACCACCACCACTCCCGCTCCCCCCGACGCAGCCAGGCACGCCGCCGCCGCCCCACGTCCACCTCCCCCTCCCCCCACACGCCCCGCCGGGCTCCCCGTTCCCCCCGCCACCCGTACCCATCCACCACCCCCAGCCCCCGCCACCACCACTCCCGCTCCCCCGGACGCCACCGAGCGCGCCATCGCCGCCCCATGTCCACCTCCCCCTCCCGCTCCCCCCTCCGCCCGTACCCGTCCTCCACCCCCAGCCCCCGCCGCCGCCGCTCCCGCTCCCCCAGGCACCGCCACCCCCGCCACCACCGCAGGTCCACATCTTCCCCCCGCCGCTCCAGGACCCCAGGCACGGACCCCTCCCCCCCCCGGGCTGCCGCCTACCTCGCCTGGTGGTCTCCCTCCGCTCTGCAGGAGCTCCGCCGCTGGGTGAAATGGGCCGGGGGAGCGGGAAGGCACAGAGGGGTGCACACGGTGCATACCTTCGAGGAGGTGCGCACCCGCACCCCCGCAAACCCCAATGAGGCCGCCCCGGAGGCCATCATGCCGCAAGCGGCATGGGAGGCCCTCCTCCGCGATGCGGTCCAGGGCCTCCGCCCCCCCTACACCCCCCAAGCCCTCCGCCGGTGGCTCCAGGCCACCCACCCCCAAGCCTGGGCCACCGGCGCCCCCTCCCCACCCCGCCCCTCCCACCACCACCACACCAGGAAGGGGCAGGACAAGGGCAAGGGAAGGGCAAGGGACACCAAGGACCACACAGGCAAGAGGGCACGGAAGGGCCCCAAGTGAGGGCAGGCACACGCAGGGACAGGGCGCCGGAAGCGACACCACATGGGGTCAGGACACCACCCAAGAACCAGGAAGGAACGGGAACGGGGACCAAGACACGGAGGAAAAGGGCACCACGACAGCTGCCACAACCCACACCGACGGGGAGATCAGCGCCGCCCCACCCCCACCAAACACCCCAACACACACCACCGAAGCAAACATCGGACGCCATGCGGATCACACCAGCGCACGCCCACCGGCCACCGGAAACCACACGGAGAACGGAGGGCACACCTACACGGGGAGAACGGACCACACCCACAGAGGAGGCCGCAGGGAACACCGCCGCACGGCACACCACCATGCCCTCACCGCCAGCCTACGACCCCGACCACCACGAAGGCCAACTCACAGGCACCGGACGAGGACGAAAGCACGGCCGCGGCACCCACGACTACGGACCGACACCCCCAGAGGACACGAGACCAAGGCACAGGCCCCCAGGGAGGGCAACCCCACGGACCGTCACGCGACCACACCATGGGCTATAAGGGCCGGGCTGCGCTACCGTCGCGGTTTGACGCAGAGTATTGCTACGGGGGCTTGATCTCGGCTGGTCTCACGTCCGTGAGGGCGTCCGTCACCAACCTGTTGCGTCCAGTGGAGGAATGGCACTGCGGCGGCGCACCGATCCCGTCCATGATGAATCGAGCATCGCAAGGGGAAGCGAAACGCTGTGATCGATCGCGAAGGCTTTGGTGCTGCTGGACGGTGCCCCCCTTCAACGCCATCTCCGAGCGCCGTGAAGACTGGAAGTACCAAGAATACTACCGATGCCCCGGACCCCAGCAGTCCAGCACCGGAGATATGGACATCCCCCTGACCCTACAGTGTGAGCTCATCCCTGCCGGCGGCACCGACCCGGACCCTGCCAGCGCAGCCGAGCTGCAGTGAAAGCCATTCGCCACTCAAACAGCGTTCGGAAGCCACCTCCACCGTCCGACTCCTGATGTCTGTTTGTCTGCCTTGGAGAAGGAACGCTTTTCCTACACCCCGAGTACACCTGCCTGTCTGCGAGGCCCGGTGAAGATTGAGTCCATGGGTGAGAGTCAGTGTGCACGCCCCAAGGACACCGTGATCATTCAGCAGAATTTCCCGAAGACCTAACCGACCCACACAGGCCAGGCTGACCTCCACTGACCCACCGCGGCACCACGCGAGACCACGGCACACCGCACCACAGCGCGCCACAGAGCAACGCACCACAGCACGACGCGACGCGACGCGGCACAGAGCGGCACAACACGACACAACTGACCCTAACCTGAGGGACTAACCGAAGCCAGCCACCGCACACCCGGGAAGGCGCCGCGCCACCACGCCACACACCGGCACCACAGGCCACACACGGGACCACAGCGCGCCAGGCGACAACGGTGACGGACCACCCAGAAGATTACAGCCGGCACCGCGGAGGGGTAAGGACACGAGCAACCCCAGCCCCCTAACCCGAAACCACAAGCAGCCGCCTGGCGCAGCCGCCCAGCCGGCAGAGCCAGGACCTAACCCAGCAAGAAGGGGCGCCGAGCCCACAGTGTACAGAGTCCACCCGACCCATGGGGCCGGAACATGGCCACACAGAACGCAACTGAAAACAGCAGCCCGGAAGACAACACTGAATACAGGCCAGTGCGTGCGCCAGCCCAGGGAAGGCAGAGGGAGGAACAGGCAAGCCCCCCCCCCCAAAAAAAAAAAAAGGAGGGGGGAAGGGGAAAAGGCACGAAAACAGCCCACAGCCGCCCAACCACCCGCCAACACCGGCACAGGCGGCCAGGCCCCCCAGCCAGGAAAAAAAAAAAAAAAAAAAAAAAAAAAAAAGGGGGACCCCCGCAGAGGCACAGGCGAACCACCCACCCAAAACCGGCAACACCAAGCCAGTAACAGCGGACCACGGGGAAAAGGGACAGAAACAAAAAAAAAAAAAAGAGAGCCACCAGCCCAGCCCGAAAGAGAGGGGATGGAGGGACAGGGACCACAAAGCCCAAAAAAAAAAAAAAAAAGAAAAGAAAAAACCAAAGCAAAAAAAAAAAAAAACACACCCCGACAACCCAGCCAAGACGGACTGGGCACAGGCGAGACCCGGGCCCGGCACACACGCCCACACCGCGCGCCGGAGCCGGAAACGGCGGGGGGCAAGCGGGGCGCCCACGAAACCACACACGTCCCAAAAGCAGACCGAAACCGAAGCCCAACCACGAACACCACAAATAGCCGACACTAGGGGGACAACACCACAAATCGAGCCCAAAAACACCCACCCTAAACCCCAGCCAGGACAGACGGTTTGAGGTTTGAGGTTTGATTTTGCGGGTACTAGACGCCTTTCGGCCCCGGGGGGCCACCTGGTCGGGCCAGGTGATATCCTCCCCACCGGGTCCTAGTGGGGGGCCCTCCAAGACGCACCTCCTGCCTGGTGGCGGAGTCCCCCGGGTTCACAGAGCTCGGAGCCCCGTCCTTCCCCGGCGTCCCCGTTTCGCCACTCCTCGGTCAGTGCATCAATTCGCAGCCGTGGCTGCGGGCGCTTACCCACTGCGTCGCCCCCCTAATGCGTGGTCGCCCGGGGCGCCGGCGCCGCCGGGCCCGTGCTACTGGCTTGTCGCCAGTGGGACCCCCTTGGGCTGGCGCGGAGGCTGCCTAGCCTAGGGGTTGGGGCGTGGCGCTGTGCGCCACTACTGCCTTGGCGGGTGCAGTGTCCCGTCTGTGTGTGCGCGGCGCTCGCGGCCGGTTCGGGGGGGGTTCGGGCCGGTACCTGGTGTTGTGTCTCTCCTGTTTCCCCCTTCCCGCCCCGCGTGTTCCGCGCTGCGTGTGGCGGGCCGTCCCCTCCGGGTGTCCCTTACCCTCGCTCGCTGGTACGCCATTCCATGCGGTCTGTGCGTTCCGCGCGCTCGGTCCGGTTGCCCTTCCGGTAGTCCCCGCGTGTCCTTTTCGTGTGTGTGCGCTCGCGCTCTCGCGGTGTCCCGGCACACACGCCCACACCGCGCGCCGGAGCCGGAAACGGCGGGGGGCAAGCGGGGCGCCCACGAAACCACACACGTCCCAAAAGCAGACCGAAACCGAAGCCCAACCACGAACACCACAAATAGCCGACACTAGGGGGACAACACCACAAATCGAGCCCAAAAACACCCACCCTAAACCCCAGCCAGGACAGACGGGGTTAACAAAACCCGCACCCAACCGCCAACCGGACCCAAACACAAACACCAGACAACAGTAGGAAACCCAGTGCCCACACCCCGGGCACTGAGGCAGCCCGTGCCATGCAGGTGACCCGGCCAAACGAGATCCGGAGCCCGGGGGTAAGGCTGCATCCTAAGGCCTGCGCTGCTTTGGGACTCGAGGCGGAGCGTGCGACACCCAAGCGCCTCGGAACCCTAGTACCAGGAACGTGCATGCACGCCTTGGGAACGGGATACGCCAGGAAGTCCGGTGAACCCCTAGGGTTCCGCCCAAAGGAGGGGACGTGCGCAAGCACGGGGGCACACCCTCCCGGCGAGACAAGCATGTCACGCTGGCGGCGATCAGCCCTCCCGGCGTAGCCCGGGGCCGCTTTGTTGGGGGCCAACAGTCAGGTCTAGCGGGAAGTAAGCCGCCTCCCCTCTTCACGCGCGAAGCCTCTTCCTGTTCGTCACAGGGGCGACGCCAGGGGGAACCATGGGGCGCCTCTCCACGACCGAGTGCACCTACCCTACCTACCTCCAGGAGGAGTGGTTCTGTGTCTATGGGGCACCCAAAGAGATTAACTCAGACGACGACGTCCGAGTACGCTCCGACACTGGCTGGTACAAGAGAGTCCTGAGGTCCCTCAATATCCAGGTGTCAACGGGGATTCCCTATACTCATACGAGTAACCCCCTATGTGAGCAACAGATTCGGGTTCTCAAAGAGAACGTGAGGATATGGTGCAAGACTGAGCGCACCAAAGACTGGGTGAGACTACTCCCCGTCATATCCTTGATGATGAACTCCCAAGAGAGTTCGGCAACTGGCTATTCACCCCATGAGCTGTTCATGGGACGCCCGGCGTGGTTCCTACACGCCCCCTATGCTGAGGATTCCTACTCGACTGTGGGTAAGTGGGTGAAGGAGCAACAAGACAAGGTGGACAAGGCCAACCTTTGGCATGGGAGACCCCTATGTCACTGCCACCCACCCAGCGCTGAACTCAGTTTGCTGCAACACTTTGGGCGGGAAACCGCCATGCCCAAAAAAAAGGTGGACAAGGCCAAGGCTATGCTCCAGAGAGTGAGGGAGCTCCTGTGGAACAAGAAGAACAAGCACCGGGTGCCAGCCTCCTACGGAGAGGGAGACTGCGTGCTGGTGCACCACAGTCGGCTGCCCGCCTTGCCACGCTCATCCAGCGAGGACCCCTACTTTGGGCCCTACAAGACCCTTTCTGTGGATGGTCACCGCATCACAGTGCGGTGTTCTCCCCGACTAGGGGGGACCCTGGTGTGCGCTGCTCAACAGCTCAAGCACTACTACGACCCAAAGGACCTCGGTGGGGAAGAATGGGAACTAAACAACGAGGAGATCGCCGCTCTGGACCCACATAGGGCTGCCAGCCCAATGGAAGTTGAAGGAGAACTCCCCGACATGAATGCCGAGGAGATTGCTAAGGAAGGCCTCTACCTGGTGAAGTCGGTTATCCAGCACCGCTATTGCCAAGGGTGGCGTTTCCTCACCCTCTGGGAAGGGTTTCGAGTTGAAGAAGCTACCTGGGAACCCTTCTCTGCCTTCGTGCTTCCTGAGGGACCCAGGAATTCTGTTCTGGTAGACTACTTGTCCCAGAACAACCTAGGAGAGTTACTGAGGCTCGCTGAAACGCTTGCCTCTCAGAAGAAACCTAGGGACTGAACCCTTCCTATACCTGCCTATGTGTGTGTGAGTGTGCTGATCCTGAGGACCTATCAGCAAGCTGAAGAAATGGTGTCCTAATTATACCCAAATCTGCACCCTTGTTGAACCCGGCAGATGTCTTTACACGGTGGCACACGGGGTACGCCCCGGGTCTCTCCGCCCCTAGGTGCCCAATTTCTGTGCTGGTGACTGGCACCAGACTTCCTTGGGGGAATACCCAGCGATAACGCCAAGGTATTGGTTTTCCTACCTACCTGCCTACTACAGGGGGGGGGGGGGGTGGCCAAAAGCTATGAGGCATGAAAACGCCTGTTTGCTACGCGGCGAAAACCTAGACTACGACTGCCACTGCCCACCAAAACCCTGATAAAATTTCAGGAAACAGGCGGGACAGTGACACACAAACTACAGGTCCTACACTCACTACAGTGGCACCAGCCATCAAAGGATGAGCGAGCTCTGGGCTCAAGCCCTCACCCTGGCTTACCACTACTACACACACACGCTACTTGGGGTTGTGGAAGAATGTGTCACAGGCCCTAGTGGCCCACCTGTGAAAGGACAAGAGAACACAGCGCTACTAAGCGACTGTGGTCTAACACCAACGCCACTACGCGTTTCTCTGTCACGGCTTGGAGGGAAGGACTGCTCTGTTTGCGTGCACAGCGTGTATGTCGAAGATGTCGGACTGCCCTCGCCTCTCCTGGCTGAGGTGGAGTTTGTTGATTGTGTGATTCGCGCCCGTTTTAGCGTGGGCAGAAACATCCAAAGTCGCCGAAGGCAGCTGCTGCTGCACCAATTCACCCTTACCTGCCCGCCTGTAAAGCAAAGGCGAATGAACTGGGTTTGAGACAGAGGAACCAAGCCAGCCTCCACGTGTTACACGCTTCTTAGGCTGACCTATAATACGCTGTTCCCAAACCCAGTTGCAAGCAAGCAAGCTTAGGGAACTCCACCCGTTCTGTTAAAGAACGTAGGGTGGAGCCCCTGGGTAACCTAAACAAGGGTTGTACCGTGCGCAACACGCGTGGCCTACCCTATAATGCGCCATATGCATGCACAGGTATGCACGAGTTGTCCAATCTCCTACTCTAACCATCCTTTTTTTTCCAACAATCCATACCACAATCACGAACTCAACCAGGGGGTGGGTCCTCCTGGGCTTACTCACCTTACCTACCGCTGGAGAGAGCGCGCATGTGGGCGAGGAAAACGAGACAAAAGGGAAGCAAGCGTTTATGCACGCGTGTGTATGTTCTAATCAGTCGATCTTACCTCTAATTATCGTGCAATCGTCTAATCTGTCCCTCTACTCTACGTTTGCGCTGCAACACGGCGAGTTCACGGTAACACAAGACAAGCAATGTGCATGCTGCATACCAAGCAAACAAAACCTGTACGTTTATACCTTGCTCTTTGAATTCATATTGAATTTTTCGAATTCTTGATTCTTGATTTCTCCTAGAAGCATGCGTGGAATCCCTACGTTTATTGTTTATTGTGTGTCTCGTCGTTTGCGTATTATTACGTGACATACTGTTATAATCTTATTTTTTTCTGTCTTTTCCGGCGCCCAATTAGGATGCCCTCTGGCGCTCCGCTTTTCTCTGCGTGTAAATCCAGGGATTTACAAATTCCTGTGACGAAATGAAATTGCGCAAAAATGTGCATTTAATGCACATGGAGATTCTGGACAGGTGTGTGCCTTCAGAAAAATTCTAGGCCGTCATTTGACGGACTTTGGTGTTTGCGTCGATCGTTGCGTGTTTGTCAGTCCCTCAACCCTTCGTCCCTTCTCTGCAGATATCCTCGAGCGCAAACAGTGGAGTAGGCCCAGTTCAGGCCGAAAAACTGACTCCTGGACCACTGTCAAGAATCCCATACCCCCATGAGGGTAAAATAATTTTCAACGCCACTAAGGACAGATCAGGTCAGACAGCAGGTTCAACAGGACCCCAGACAGCGTGCCCTGATCGTATCCTGCGTTGGGTTTTGCGTATTGCACTGCGTTTTGCTATTTGGAGGGAGAAGTGTATGCACAAATGAACTGGCATGCCCATTCTAACCCCCTACCAAGCCACAGCTGCCCCAACGGCGCCAATGAGCGCTGTGGGAGCTATAGGTGTCTGTTATGACTGAGCAAAAACTGGCGACTGCCCTGACGCATCGCCTTCTTTCCAATTTTAGGGATGTTATAGGAAATTTTAACAAGGTGTTGAAGCCATGGGGAGGCCAAGACAAATTCCCTTTTTCCTTTAAAATGCGACAGTGGTGGCCTCCACAGCACAAGGGGGGAGTAAGAAAAAGTGTATTTCCCTGCCAAAAGGTTAGCTTTAGTTGTTATAGAGAGGCCTAAAGGCATAACACATTTTTATCTTAGTATTGGCCAAACCAAAAAGGGGTGACAAGACGTTTTGACCTCTAAAACCAAGCATTGAACTATGGATGTTGTGTGGACCCCTGACCCCCCAAACTGATTGGACATATTCAGCATTTCCTGGACGGACTGAGGTGCTGACATCAATCCAGAGCCTATACATCTTTCTATATTTTCTCATGAATGCTTGGCTATCCTGGTGGTCTGCACCCTAGGGGGCTGTGGCACCTCTTTTTGAGAGGTCCTGGGTTCAATTCCCAGTCAGCCTAGCTAAGTAGGAGGATCCCAGGTGACATGGCAGTGACCTCAGCGCCCCAAGCCATGCCACCTCAGCACCTATGGGACCCAAAACAAAGAGTGCACATCTCTAGATGGCACTATAAAAGAGAGAATGCCCATGTGGGCAGTTTTCCCATGATTGTAGGATATTTTCTAACTATCTTTTCATAAATCTGTAGTTATTGTGAGTTTCCTTTGTTGCCAGATTATCTCCTTTGGCTGCAGCCCTTCATGTTGTGGATTTGATCCAGTGGTCCTTTGCTTGCACTGTGGGTACTTATTTCTGGCTGATTTCATCAAAACACATTTTTTTTGAAAACCTGAACTACATCAAGAAGCAGCAGGAGCAAGCAGGGGCACAAACAAAACAATATCATCAAAGCGGTCAACAGTGAAAGCCTGTTCTAACTTTCCAGTGCTCTGTTTGCGTGCACAGCGTGTATGATGATGAAGTCAGACTGTCCCCGCCACGCCTAGCTGAGGTACAGTTTGTTAATGGTGTGATCTGCGCCCTATATCTTAGCAGGGCTAACAACTGAACCAATCACCCTGACCTTCCCACCTGAGAGCAAAGGCGGATGAACTCGGTTAGCGGCTGAGGAACCTAACCAGCCTCCACGTATTATACGCTTCTCAGGCCGGAAAAGAATACGCTGCCCTCTAACCGAGTTGCAAGCAAGCAAGCTTAAGGAGCTCCACCCGTTCTGTTATAGAACGTAGGCTGGAGCCCCTGGGTAACCTAAACAAGTGTTATACCGTGCGCACTTCGGGCCTACCCTTTGATGCGCCATATGCATGCACGGGTATGCACGAGTCCAGCAATCGACTAATTTTAACGATCCTTTTAGTAACAATCCATACCCATCTCAATCACGAACTCCACCAGGGGGTGGCCCCCGCTGGGCGTACTCACCTTACCTACCGCAGAGGAGTGAAGCTAGTGAGGGAGCAGACGAAAAATAAGCGAAGCAAGCGTTTATGCACGCGTGTGTATGTTCCAATCAGTCAATCCTACCTCTAATCATCGTGCAATCTTCTAATCTGTGCCTCTACTCTATGTTTGCGTTGCAACACGGCTAATCCTCGGAAACACGAGACAAGCAATGAGTATGCTGCATGCGAAGCAAACACAACCTGTATGTTTATACCTCTTTCTTTGAATTCATATTAAATTTTCGAATTTATTCTTGATTTTTCCTAGAAGGATACGTGGAATCTCTACGTTTATTATTTATTGCATGTCTCGTCATTTCTTTATTATTACGTGACATAGTGTTTTCATCTTATTTTCTCTGTCTTTTCCGGCGCCCAATTAGGAAGCGCTCCGGCGCGCCGCTTTTCTCTGCGTGTGAATCCAGGGATTTGAAAATTCCTGTGATGAAATAAAATTGCGTAAAAATGTGCATTTAATGCACATGGAGATTCTGGACAGGTGTGTACCTTAGAAAAATTCTAGGCCTTCATATGACGGACTTTGGTGTTTCGTCGATCATTGCGCGTATATCACGCCCTCAACCCCTGCATCTTTTGTCTGCAGATATCCTGGAGCGAAAACAGCGAAGTAGGCCGCGTTCTGGCTGAAACGCTGACTCCTGGACCACTGTCAAGAATTCCAAGACCCCATTAAGGGGAAACATAATTTCCAAAGCCACTCCCTCGCCCTAAGGACAGGTCAGGTAAGCCAGCAGGTTCCACGAGACCTCAGACCACGTGCATAGAAAGTATTCTGCGTTGGGTTTTGCGTGTTGCACTGCGTTTTGCTATGTGGAGGGAGAGGTGCATGCACACATGGATTGGCATGCCCATTCTAACCCCCTACCAAGCCACAGCTGCCCCAGTGACGCCAATGAGCGCAGTGGGAGCTATAGGTGTCTGTTATGACTATGCAAAAACTGGCGACTGCCCTGACCCAGCGCTTTCTTCTCAATGTTAGGGATGTTATAGGAAATTTTAACAAGGTGTTGAAGCCATGGGGAGGCCAAGACAACTTCCCTTTTTCCTCTAAAATGCGACAGTGGTGGCCACCACAGCACAAGGGGGGAAAAGTGTATTTCCCTGCCAAAAGGTTAGCTTTAGTTGTTATAGAGAGGCCTAAAGGCATAACACATTTTTATCTTAGTATTGGCCAAACCAAAAAGGGGTGAAAAAAGATATTGACCTATAAAACCAAGCTCTGAACTTTGGAGGTTGTGTGGACCGCTGACCACCCAACTGATTGGACTTATGCCCCATTTTCTGGACTGACTGAGGCGCTGACATCAATCCAGAGCCTATGCATTTTTCTATATTTTCTCATGAATGCTTAGCTATCCTAGTGGTCTGCACCCTAGAGGGCTGTGGCACCTCTTTTTGAGAGGTCCTGGGTTCAATTCCTAGTCAGCCTAGCTAAGCAGGAAGATCCCATGTGACATGGCAGTGACCTCAGCGCCACAAGCCATGCCACCTCAGCACCTATGGGACCCAAGACAAAGAGTGCACATCTCTAGATGGCACTATAAAAGAGAGAGTGCCCATGTGGGCAGTTTTTCCATGATTGTAGGATATTTTCTAACTATCTATTCATAAATCTGTAGTTATTGTGAGTTTCCTTTGTTGACACACTATCTCCTTTGACTGCAGCCCTTCATGTTGTGGATTTGATCCAGTGATCCCTTGCTTGCTCTGTGGGTCCTTGTATTTAAGACTGATTTCATCAAAAACATATTCATTTGGAAAACCTGAGCTACATCAAGAAGCAGCAGGAGCAAACAAAGGCACAAACGAAACAATATCATCAAAGCAATCAACAGTGAAAGCCTGTTTTAACTAACTTCCATGGGTGTATACCGACCGAGTGAAGTCTCTACCGTGTGCATTTTGCTCATCTGAGTTTTGGACCACAACACATAGCAACTAATTGTGATAAGCAAAAACAAGTGAATAGCCTGAGTGTAAGATTTGCCCACTAGCCAAAATGATGAGGTCAAGATGTTATTAAGTTTTCAAACTATGCTTTTCATCCCACAGGTGGGGAAAAACACAACCACATTATGCCTAGCTTGGTATACGATCCTCCAAGCGCTGAAGTTTGGAGCTTTCCCTCTTCGCAACTACCCTGCCCAATATTATTTCATGTAGGTAACATACAGCTAAGTAAATGGAGTTTTGGTAGCCATCCTTTGCCCTAAGTTCTGCCCTATTTTTGTAGTCAAGAAATAGGTAATCTTTTTTACGTTAGTTGTACGATTCACCTGCACGGTTGCAATGTTACAATTTAGAAGCTTGATCACAACTCTCTACCCTTTGGTTACACTACAGCGCCTGACAACTAAACTGTTACTTGAAGAACCGGCATATGCACAAGACCAAAAAAGGGAGCAACAAACTAATTCTGGTAGCATTTGCCATCATCAGTAGGGTGCCATATTAGGCACAACAAAATGCGCTGCATCCATGGCGGCCGCGATGTGTACGATATGAAACACTGAAAATCAAAACATGTAGCCCCCTCTCTTCCGTGTGCTCGGGGGAGGGGGGTGGGGGGGGCTCAATGGCACAATAAGGTGCAGTTTCAAGCAAGTCTTCGGAGCTTGCATCTCCTAGACTCGCATATATTTCTGATTTGTGTACACTTTTGACACCCTTTTCAGCAATTCGATAATAATGCAATTTGGAATTCATAGCTGGTAAGCAAAACAACACAACTTCCCATCCCATGCTCTTCTCAAGTCCCTTTTGTGTGTGTGAAATTGTTTTGGAATTGTGCACTCAGATCCATCATAATAAGCAACGACGTTCACCCAAAATCTGAAACCCACATGGCACATATGCCGCACATATTCCTTGTTGCAGCTCAGGGTGTCGTAGAAAAACATGTTTGGATTTTCAAGAAATCAATCTAAAAAATGCGCACAGCTACTAAAGCAACTGTAGCCTGTGTGGGAGGGGAGGGCTAAAGAATCCTTGGGCATGCCTTGAGCAACGGATATAAAAACTTTCACCTGTAACACAAGATATTGGTAAAGAATTCAAAAGTGAATACGGGAACCTGTATTCCTAAAAATTCCGTCCAACTTGTACTTCACTGAATGCTTGTGGTGGGCATCTCTCACATCGTTTTGTTGGACCCGTTTTGAATTAATTGCAACCTTTCCGCTCTTCAATATTATGAAATCTGCTTGTTGGTAGAGATGTAGAGCCCATTGTAAATCATTGATGAAGCTAATTCCCATCTATAGGACTAGGGCGCTCCTTAACGGGAAAAAAAATGTTCAAAAAAAGCCCACAAGCACACCATGTGTTGGCGGTGGGCGGTTGGTGAATGGGGACTGGTGGTTGATGGCAGGTGGCAGTGGTTGGCAGTTGGCGATTGGTCGCCGCTGGTGGTTGGCAGTTGGTAGTTGATGGTCCCTTGGGGCGGTCTTTAACAAAAGAAAAATCTAGTTCTTTAAAAAACCCCCTTGCACATAATTATATTGGTCTAATATTGGATAGCCTAATGTTGGGAAATTGACGTCCTTCTTGCTATGTCTGACGACCCGACACCCGTGCAGCTGTTAGGGGAGGCGCAACCCCGCTCAGAGGAGTTCAAGCAGCTAGGGGTCAAGATCTGGCTCGGCCGGGGACGCGAAGCTTTCTCTACGACTGCAGATTTTCGACATGTCCGCTACTTGTGACTATTCTGCTCAGTTTGTTGCTGTTGTTCAGGCAATCGCAATGTGACATACACGACAATGGGGTGTGTGTTTATGAGGCGATTAAAGACTACAAATGAAATACACCAGGCTAACAACTGAAGCAGTGGATTATCAATCCCATACCATACACACAGGGTGTTGCCAAATGGGCAATACCGCATCCGTGGATATAGTGGTTCCACTGGCCATTGCCAAGAAGGTGATTAGTGGCGTACGCAGTTATAGCCACCCGGAAACTGAGAACATGGTGGAACCCTGTTGACGTCCCCCATGCACGGGGGTTATGATGCATATTTGGCATAGGATGGTGTCCATGCACGCCTTGTTCAACTGAATGACTGTCACTTCCAAGCCCAAAACAACACCAGCTGCAATAAATCTGATGGGTTTAACTTCTGCCAGAAAAAAAGTATGTAGCTGATGGTATGGCTGCGCCAGACACGGGTCTTTTAACTGCACCAATAAGTAGTACGGTGTCAAGCTGAAATCATCAAAATGTACAGAACAGGGACTATATGTCTGACTGACCGTCCCCCTTCCCGCTCGCCTGCGACCACGGTTGGCCGACCCGTTGGGCACCCAGGACCCCCCCATTGGTTGTACGTGGGGTGCTCAAAGCAATTGCGATATGTTCCTAGGGTTGGGAACCCCAATCTGTGATACCTCCTGTTATTACAGACGGTGCTGTTACTGCCCGGGGGAGTATTCTGTTGCGGTCTGGGGACCCAGGGCCCCAGAATTCTCCGGTGCCCAATGTGGGCCCCCACACAACAGTCTGTGCAATGGTGGGTGGTGTTAGCAGCGTTTCCAATCAAAAAATTTTCCAATCAAAATTTTTTCCAAGCAAAACTTTCCCATCAAAAATTTTTTCCAACCAAAAAATTTTTCCAATCAAAAATTGTTTTTAATCAACATTTTTTCTTTCTATTCAAAAATTTTTCCAATCAAAAAATTTTCCAATCAAAAATTATTGATTGGAAAAAAATTTTAATTGGAAATGCCCAACCTGTGCATGCAGGACTTCTTGAACTTGGTTATGGATAGCATGGTCTATAATTCGCAAATACTGTGGGAAAGGGCAACCCTGCACTTCTTCAACAAAATCATATAGTTTCCCTAGCACCCCGGGGATTGAGGGGATGCACAGTGCAAAAAACAAAATCATATAGTCCCCAGGCCCCCTTCCAGACTGGGTCAAATACATGTGGGGGTGATGCATTGCCGTGTAGTCACGTGCACAAGGACCCCAGTCGCATACGTCACCACCAACAAAGACAAACACGCCATGAAACCCTTTTTTTTTTTTGTGACTCTCTGTCTCAGACGCAGATCATCAGTCAAAGGGGCTCATGGCTACACCACCAAAGCCCCTGCATCGTCGATGACCCCTGCAGCCCTCTTCACATGCTCCCCAAAAGGGGGCATTTCCGCACAGCGCCCGCACAGCGCCAATTATTGCATTGGTTATCCCGGGAATGCCCCTGAAAACCACCCACCCACAGAGAGATCCATTCAAAACAGCATAGGGGGTGCAGCATTCAGGACCCTGGGACTCGTGGCTACCGGTGGTGGAAAAAAGCCGACGTTTCGCACAGCGCACGGTGCGCCCCCAAAGAAGGCATGGCAGGGTCGGATAAGGGCGGGCCAGTGAGATCAGAGAGGTATGTTCCGGGTGGTGGGCGTTGTCCTGATGTCCATTGCCCTTTGGGGTCTCTCATTGCCCGCTCAGAGACGGATGGGCACGGCTGCAGTGTGCAGTGGGACCGGCAAAGTCAAGGTGAGACCCTGGGATGGATTGGAACGGGGGGACATACCCCCCCTCCAGGGGGACCAGCCTATGCCCAGCCACTGTCTCCCTGACGGCAAACGCCAACTTCAATGGCATTCCCCAGTGCCCCGGGGGTAACGCGGGGACACACAGTGCGAAAAAACTTCAATGGCATTTGTAACCGACAGTCACCGCCCCCCAACCGCTTCGGCAACCTCCTCCAACCGCCTGCCTAACCGCCTCTGAGGCCCCTTCCCTTCCAATGCATCCCTGGTGAGACCCCACTACAACTGCGAAGCTGCCGCCCCGTGTCTGGGTCACGTTGTAGCCCTTGCGCCACGAAAGCCTGGCACGTTGCCTCCCAGAAACTGAGCCCAGACGCTCGGAGATAAGATACGGACTGAGACCGTGAACACGTAAGCGGCGAGGAAACCCCAGAAGCACCCGAGGCGGCATTCCCCAGCGCCCGAAACTCCAAAGTCCAGGTGTTCCATCATCTGACGTGACGTGAGGCGCGCACACACGTCACCCCGAAGCATCCAAATACCTCCATCCCCACCCCAGGGGTGCATTGGAAGGAGGGGGAGGTACCCCCCCACCCCCTCCAGGGCACCCAGCCTATGCCCAGCCACTCTCTCTCTGACGGCAAGTGCCAGCTTCAACGGCATTTGTAACTGACAGTAACTGGCCCCAACCGCTTCAGCAACCTCCTCCAACTGCCTGCCTAACCGCCTCTGGGGCCGCCTCTGATGCGCCTTCCCTTCTAATGCATCCCTGCCCCCCCCCCCACCGCCAAACATCCTGGGCTTGCCCCAGCCACCCCATGACACCACCCACCAGCCGCCTGCCCCACACGTCGAGCGCAGCCGCCACAACGGACGCACGCGCGACTCCGCGGCAGCTCACGCAGCGATCTTCAGCACCTCGATGGTGAACACCAGGGTACCCCCCGGGGGGATGCCCCAGGCCGGGAACCCGCGCTCCCCGTAGCCCTCCTTCGCGGGGATCACGATCTCGCGCACCTCCCCGGTCTTCATCCCGAGGCACCCCTGGTCCCATCCGGGTATGACCTTCCCGACCCCCGCCTGATACGAGAAGGGCTGTTGGCCGGGGTCCTTCGTGGACCAGAACTTCTTGCCGGTCTCCCGCACGACGCCGGTCGCGTGCACGGTGACGGAGGCCCGCTTCGCCACGGCGGGCGCGCGGCCCTCCTGCACGACGCGGTACGTGGTCTTCATGCCGGTGATCGACTGCCACCGGGGCTCACCTGGCGAACACGGGGGGCGGTGGGGGGGGGGCGTGCGGTTGCGCGTGGGGACACTGGCGGTGCCACATGCGGTGGTGTGGGGGTAAGACAAGCGGAACACAAGTCACGTGCGGCCGTCCGATGCACAACACTCACCGATGGGCCCGCCCAGCAGCGCCCACAGAGGTACTCGGCCCGGGGCCACAATGGGTCAGGTTTGCTTCACCGTAATCAGCTCCCACCGCGCCTGCCCCCACGGTCTTCGCTGCTGTGAGAACTGCTGAACGTTGCTGCAGACGCATACCGGGACGTGCGTATGTGGAGCGCGATTTGACCTGCGCGTGGCCGCAGACAGTTTCAGGCGCTGGGGAATGCCGCCTCGGGTGCTTTTGGGGTTTCCTCGCCGCTTACGTGTTCACGGTTGTCTGAGTCAGTGGCTGGGCATAGGCTGGGCGCCCTGGAGGGGGTGGGGGGGGGGTACCTCCCCCTCCTTCCAATGCACCCCTGGGGTGGGGGTGGAGGTATTTGGATGCTTCAGGGTGACCTGTGTGCGCGCCTCACGTCACGTCAGATGATGGAACACCTGGACTTTGGAGTTTCGGTGCTCTCCGTTCCGTGCGCCGGCTCATGCGGTTGTTGTCCGCTTGTCCGAGTGTTCACTGGCTGGGGTCAGGGGCAAGGACCCTTCCTCCCTTGTCCACTGTACCAGGTCAGCTGTCGCCTGTCGGGCTGTGGGAGTGCAAACATGTGGCCAGGCTCACGCCCTCGCGCCTGGTCGACACGGCCCGTGGGATGGGGGGGGATTGCGGTCAGGGAGCGTCAACTCCCATTGCGCAAAGATCGCGGAAAAATTGCGGTGCCGTAACCAAACCTCCCGAAGCCTCACGGAGCACCAACACCTCTGCACAGGGGACACAGAGGGCGCCCACACGCATGCAGCGGGGGGGGGGGGGGCAAAAGTTGTGGAAAATCGCGGAAAATTGCAGACCTCAATTCCCCCCTCCCCCCTCCCCCCGCCTGAGGTCCACAGCTCAAAGCAGGTGGCAGGACCGGCGGGGGCGTGCGGTTGGTTGTCGATGCAGCGCTGTGTTGTACAGGCCAGGCAATAGGCAGTCAAAGCGTGGGATTGCCTCTTGCGAAAGATGCATCTGACATGCGTCTTACCCCCCCCCCCCCACCTCCCCGGCCAAGGGATGACCAGGGCCGGGCCACTTTCCACCTCCAGAGCGTCCGGCAGAGGGAGGGGGGGGGGTCAAGCGTGTGCCACGTTTCGGGCGTTGGTGCGCACGGCATCCGGCGCTGTTTTCTGAATGCAACATTTTCATTTCGTGAACATGGGCTGTACACCGCCCTCCCACGGGCATGAGTAGAGCTCGTGGGAGGGCAGCGGAGGACTCGGAATCCTCTTCGGGCTCTTCCCTCACCTCTGCCGCGGAGGACAACGCAGGGAATGCGGGGGAGGGCCCCAAAAATGCGTAAAAATAGGAACGAAGGACCAGCGCGCGGTGCGTTTGTGTCCCTCGAAGTGTGACCAGCCAAAATGAAGCAGAGCCATGCGCCCCTCCCGTCGCTGTCTGTCCCACTACAACTGCGAAGCTGCCGCCCCGCATCTGGCACACATCACCCCGAAGTCTCGATACCTCCACCCCCACCCCAGGGGTGCATTGGAAGGAGGGGGAGGTACCCCCCCCCCCCCCCACCCCCTCCAGGGCGCCCAGCCTATGCCCAGCCACTGACTCAGACAACCGTGAACACGTAAGCGGCGAGGAAACCCCAAAAGCACCCGAGGCGGCATTCCCCAGCGCCTGAAACTGTCTGCGGCCACGCGCAGGTCAAAGAGCGCTCCACACATGCACGTCCCGGTATGCGTCTGCAGCAACGTTCAGCAGTTCCAATCAATGCTATGGACAAACATTGGCTCAGTGTTCGTAGCTTGGCCGTGTTTCGTCAGCCAAGGCCTCTGGCGTAAATACAACGACTGTCTGTGGCCACGCGCAGGTCAAAGAGCGCTCCACACACGCACGTCCTGGTACCCCCCCCTTGTCCTGCCCCACCCCAGGGAACACGGTGGACAAGGGGGGGGGGGGGAGGGTATGCGTCTGCAGCAACGTTCGGCAGTTCTCAGAGCTATGCCCAGCACAGCTCTCCTTCTGGCTCATTGCGCTTGTGTGTGTGTCTGTGGCCACAATGGGTCAGGTTTGCTTCACCGCAATTAGCTCCAACCGCGCCTGCCCCACGGGCTTCATTGCTCTCAGTTCAGTGTTCCAGATCATTGTTCTCAGCGCTTGCTGTCCGAGTGTTCGATGGCTGGGGTTGAGGGCCAAGGTCTCTTCCTCCCTGCGGCTCTGTACCAGGTCAGCTGTCGCCTGTTGGGCTGTAGGAGTGTAGGTGTGTGTCTGTGTCTGGGGGGGGGGGGGGCACAGCAACTCACCTCTCAACCAAAACACGTCTGCCCTCCACCCTCTGCCCCGCACTGCTACTACCATCCCAAGCGATGGTGGTTCACCCAGCAGGACAATCCCTCCAACATGACACACTGACTGCCTGCAGTCCAACGCAAAGCTGTCCTCCCAGCACGCTGCACCCACATGCAAACAAATACCATGCACTAGTGCCCACTCTGCCCCCCGCCCCCTGTGTCACATTCTGTCGGGTTGTTGTTCCTTTACGGGGCCCTGGACAGTCACCCGTTCTTCCCTTCGCATGTTGCGTCGGGTCGCTGCGCTCTGTCGGCCGCTGCGGCTGGTGCTCCTGCTGGTGTCGTTTCCGCGTTGGCGGAGCCCAGTGGTTGGTGTGCCGGGGCTGTGCTGGTTACGGCGGGTGCTGTTCGTGCGTCAGCGGCGCCCAGTGGCGTACCGGGGGTTGTGCTGGTTGTTGCGGGGGTCGTTTGACGGTTTTCGCTGCCCACGCACCTCCGCCGCCCTCCGGTCGTCCAAAACTTGCCTCGCCGCGTTCCCGTGTGCGTGAGGCCCAGGTGCCCCACTCCTCCATGCGTTGTACCCCCCCCCCCCCCCAGTCCGGGCGCATACTTGACTTGGCAGCACAGTCCTGTGCAGGATCGGCACAAACATCATCCGTGTTGGTGTCCGGCACTGTGCACAGAACACCCGCCACCAAAACGGCCAACAGCACCACCAAAGCGAGCGCCCGCGCCATCTGCTTCCTCTGTGACAAATGAGAGTCGGGGATGGTGGTCACAGATGCGCCCTGCCCCCTGCCCCATGCAGTTGACCCAGCCTACGCCCAGCCACTGTCTCTCTGACGGCAAGGGCCCGCTTCAATGGCATTTGTAACCGACAGTAACCTCCCCCAACCGCTTCGGCAACCTCCTCCAACCGCCTCTGGGGCCGCCTCTGAGGTCCCTCCCCTTCTAATGCATCCCTTGGGGGGGGGGCCGCGTGCTTTGAACCGCCACTCCGCTGACTGCAACCCATACACCTCAGCACGGGTGTCCTTAACGGAAAAAAAAAAGTGTTCCGGTTTCCCAAAAAAGCCCGCGGGCACTCCATGTGCTCAACCATGGTTGGTGGCAGTTGGCGGTTGGCGGTTGGCGGCGGTTGGCGGTTGGCAGTTGGCAACTGGCGGTTGGTGGCGGTTGGTGGGGGTTGGCGGCGGTTGGTGGCTGGCGGTTGGTGGTTGGAGGCGGTTGGCAGTGGTTGGCAGTTGGCGGTTGGTCGCCGCTGGCGGTTGGCGGCGGTTGGTGACTGGCGGTTGGTGGTTGGCGGTTGGTGGCGGTTGGCAGTTGATGGGAGTTGGCGGTTAGCGGTTGGTGGTCCCTTGGGGCGGTCCTTCAGGGCTGTCCTTAGCAAAAAAGAAAAGTCGTCCCTTAAGGACCCCCCTGCACCTCAGTGCCCTGGCCTCGTGAGAAATGAAGGAACAAGCTCACCCGATGCAGCCAATGACCCAATGGCTAATGTGCCAGGCCAGGCGTGGGGGGCTGCAGAGTACAAATGCAGCGGACTGAGGGCTTCGCCACTGGTCGGCTGGGTGGCAATTATAGGACGGCAGGCCCCTGTCCCTCAGATCCACCACGCATCCAAGCCCTTCCCAAGGGATGGCGCTGATTGTACAGTCACTGTGGCGGTAGACCATGGACTTCGAAGAGACAAGCGGTGCTTGTGCTGGTGGATACAAGCAACATCTGCTATCTTCTGTTTTGCACGGTGTCTTGGATGGTACGCTTGCCCGGCGCGCCCGGCATCCAAATGAGTGTTCCGGCCATCTATCACAATGCTTTACCCCCAAACATCACTCCCTCCTCTAGCCCATGAACCCTAAGCACAAGCACATTGTGTGACTGTTGGCGATCAACTAAATTCCCATTTTTTTCGCCCAACAAATGGGATGATCACATGCACCCTCCCCTTGTAGGCCCCATCATGGCCACCCACCTCAAAATCAAAGAATGCCCCTCTTGTGCGTGAGGGACCACTCAAGTGGCAACACCGAAGAGTGGGAGTCCTTAACCCCAACTCAGGGCGGTCCTTAACAGAAAAAAAAAGCGTTCCGTTACACAGTTTTCCCAAAAAAGCCCGTGGGCACTCCATGTGTTCAACCACGGTTGGTGGCGGTTGGCTGTTGGCTGTTGGCGGTTGCCGGCGATTGGCGGTTGGCAGTTGGCAGCTGGCGGTTGGTGGCGGTTGGTGGCGGTTGGTAGTTGGTGATTGGTGGTTGGTGGCGGTTGGTAGTGGTTGGTGGTTGGCGGTTGGTCGCCGCTGGCGGTTGGCGGCGGTTGGTGGTTGGCGGTTGGTGGTGGTTGGCGGTTGGTGGGAGTTGGCGGTTGGTGGTCCTTTGGGGCGGTCCTGAACAAAAAAAATCTGGTTCCTTAAAGACCGCCCAGCCCCAACTCGAGGGGCCAGACCAAAGCATCCCGATTAACATATGTTATTGGTGACGCGCTACCCCTGCACACAAGAAGGGGAGGGATTCTGGGGGGAGTGTTTCAAGGAATGTGGTGGGTATCCGCAGGCATGCCACATGACGTTGGTCGTCATCCGAAGCCGTCTCCCACCATTGCCGTGCATGGTTCTCCCACGACCCCCAGCTGGAGAACCACAGTTCTAGGAAGAACATTATCCACGGTTTACATTGGATCATGTGTTGGTGCACAGTTGACAGGGCGTGGTGTGGGACTGGAGGCGATAAAGATATCCACCAAAAATCTGAGGCTGGAGCAAAGATAGGAAAGAAGGCCTTGTATACCTCAAGGGCAGTGTGTTTGTAAGGGTGCCACGCACCGTACATACAAGGCAACATGGACAGATGCTCATGGAAATTGTACTGCACATATGACTCCCCGTACAAAAAACGCAGTAAATAAAAATGTATTTTCATATCAATTATTAGGGGCATGGGGTGCCGGGTGTGCCGCTGTATGTCCTGGATCTCTTGTAGAATGTGTAGCAAATCAAGGATCCCACCGGTAGTCAAATCGGTCAACAACAGTGGCCGGAATTGTAGTGACCTAACGTTGTCCCGTTTAACATCGAGGGGAACACGAATAAACTCAGGCTCCGCATCAAGCGAAACCCGTGTAACATCGTTCAAGGAGCGAAGTGCAGTAGCAGTGGAATGCACAGCTGAGTCCAGCTGTCCCAACACGGTTACCAAAGACGGATGCCCACGGAAGGGACATAGGTCTGTAGTGTGCAACATTGCAAACACTGTCAGGTTCATGCTGGGTTTAGGTTATGCACCCTGCACTGAAACATGCACTGCACCACAAGTCCAACACACAGCCTGTCAATTGCTGACAACAACTCGGGGTTCAGGTCCATGCCCCTACCCGGAGGCAGGGCATGCGCAGCCAGGCAGGCTGCTTCCAGTAGACAGTGTTTGCATAGCGGTGGCGGCAGGGCTGACTGTACTGAGGCACAGGCGCTGGGTGAATTCAGCGACCCGGAGGGGGGGGGGTGGGTGGGGGCAGGGCACTGGCCGGTGTGGTGGGTGGGGAAGCAGATCCAGGGCCTGTAAGGGTGGGTGGGTGGGGGACCCAACCATCGGTGCAAAGAACACACTAAGCAACACAGTCGGGGTCCTAAACTATAGTTTATATCCATAAACTAAGGTTTAGGTTATGCACCCTGCACTGAAACATGCACTGCACCACAAGTCCAACACACAGCCTGTCAATTGCTGACAACAACTCGGGGTTCAGGTCCATGCCCCTACCCGATGAATACGCTGTGCGGCTCCCCCCCCCTCCCCCCTTGTCTCAAGAAAGACTGTGGAGAGGGCACGGGGGGGTAGGGCAGGGTGGCGCTGGCTTACCACGAAAGCCGGGTGGCTCCCACGCGTTGCCCTTGCGGCCGCCGTGGGGTCTCCCTGCGCCTGTCCCCCCACCCCCCCCCTCAGCCTCTGTATCGCACTGTCCCTACATGCAGGGGTGTGTGCACGCGTTCCTGGTCCAAACGTGCCTGTGTGCATAGTGCTGCTACAAGCATGTCGTCAGGAGATTCATAAGATCTCCAGCGGGATGGAACATCCGCTGGGTTCAACTCTCCCTTGACCCACAACAGTTCAACCACCGCCCCAGACCAACGCAGAGTGTGCTGCAGCTGGCGCAGCAGCCTGTTTTGTGCATCACAGGCCGTGGCTGCTCTGCCCTTCAACAATGATGACATGTTGTCACCATAGATTCGCAGGAACTGCACCCGTCTGTATGCCCCCGTGCGCACTGTGTCTACAATACCTGCCAGCTCCGCTGCTTGGTGTGTAGCTACCCAATCAGGCAGCCTCTTAATGCGCATCCCCAGTGAATCCCCCCAGATGCCAACATAATAATTCTGGCCCTGTCGGGCCGCGTCGCAGTAGAACGCATCAGTTGATCCCAGGGTGCCGTGGGGCACCCATGGGACCAAAGCACATGCAATGCCTTCCACGAGGCCCCGCAGGACCTTGGGTGGTGTACACTTCGCAGTACTGGGTCCCTGGTTGAGCCAACGGTATGCGCCAGCCAGGAAAGGCTGTGCCCCCCTCCCCGGCCGCAGTGCCCACTGTAGTTTCCCCAGCATGCGCCTCAGCGCTTTGTCCGAATATCCGGTGGTGGCTAGTCTAAGCCAACAGCAGACGAGGTGTGCCTGCAGCGCTGGGGCATTCTGCACTCCTCCCTGGTCTCCCCCGACCACCTTTCCCATCCACTTTACGCGGTCGCTGGGGTCCAGAGAGGACTTCGGGCTGACCACCCAACCGGCCTTTTCTAAATCCGCCTTCGTACGCAGTGCCTGCTGACAGACCGAGCTGGAGTGCCTGCCTGCCACCAACACATCATCTGCATATTGGATCACCACCACCGACCCTGGGAAATGCTCTACAAGGAAAGCTGCCAAAATGGCTTGCGCCATGGAGGGACTGTGCTTCCAACCGAATGGCAGGGACTGCAGTGCGTACACCCGCCCCCCCACCCCCACCCTGATGCTGTCGCGCTGCGGTGGGGGCAGTCGACAGCTCCAGAAGTGGTTGCTTATATCAAGGGTGCAGTAAAACAATTGCTCCCCACGTAGTGCGCACAATTGCAGCAGGTGTGCCAGCCCATCCAATGTGGGCAATTTAAATGGTAGGGGGTCCACACAGCGGGCATTCAGGTCCAGCATGGGTAAGATCAGGGAGCACTTGTGCTCATTCTTGTGCTGGACATACGCCCTTGCATTCGGCGGTTTTTGCGACGGGGAAACCGCAACAAGCTGTTGCCCCAACAAGGTGTGAACAAGTGCAACCAACGGCGGGTCCGATGAAAATGGTTGGGGGGGGGTGCCCTCAGAGGCCCACAGGAAATTAGCCGGAGCCATGGCATCCCAGACACTGTCCGGTATGTCAATGGCCCCCGTGTCCCCCAGGCCCTTCTCGGCCACCTCTACTGGCACCACCAACTTAGACCGGTGTCTCCGCGAGGATGACGTGCTGATGTCCGGCGGTGAGATGTCCGTGGCCGCTTCCACATTGGTGGCCAGCTCATGCAGAACCGCTCCCAGGTGACGGTTGACTGGCCCCGCCTCCTCGTTCCATCGGCACACAGTAGTCATCATGTAGTCCCTCAGCAGATCCCTCACCGTCTGCTCCTTCACCCGGATCGTCTCCGCCACCTTCTTGGAGGCCTGTAGCCAGTGGTCTGTCACCAGAGTCTCGCATTCCGGACACTTCATCTGGGCCAGTGCGGTGCACCTGCACAGGTCTCCACAGTTGGTACTGTGGACCTCGCCGAGTCGCCGTGACCACATACCCAAAGTGTGGGGCTGTGTCAGATTCGGGTTCCCGCACAGGCGGCTCGCCTCCACCTTCACGTTCTCTCCTGCATGCCCGCTTGGCGCTGTCAGGCAGGTCGTCACCATCGGGTTGCCGCTTGTGTCGGGTTGGCGTGTCGTCCGTCGCCGCCGGCGTCGCAGCGTCTGCCCCCAAATCACTAACTGGGTCACCACCATCATCCGAGTCATCGACCACAACGTGTACCACATGCTCCTCAGCAGGTCTGCTGTCGCTTGCTGCAGTAGCAGGGTCATCAGGAGCTGGCTCCACCTCGGTGTTCTCAGTCTCAGCACCCACACCATCCGTGATCTTCGGTCCCTCCGCTCCTTGAGCGACATCATCGAATTTCTCCAGCAGCTCCACCGGCTCTGTCGTTGGCGTTTCCTCGTCTGCCGCATCTGGCCCCTCATCTGACGTGCAGGCGCTGGAGGTGTCAGAGTCGTCTCCCGGTGGTTTGGCTGATTCTCTGGATCCTCCCTGCCCTCAGGACACGGGCACAGTTTAATTCGAACAACCATCTAACGGACGGGAGCGCGCGGCCCCAGTGTGCGAGTGCACTGTAAGTAGATCAGTCTAAGAGGGTGCGGGTTCGGGGGTGGGTGGGTGGGTGGAAAATATACTGCACACTGTGGAGAAGAGAGGCAGTGATGCCAAACTTGGGTTTCTGGGGAAACTTGGGTTTGGCTGATTCTCTGGATCCTCCCTGCCCTCAGGACACGGGCACAGTTTGATTCGAACAACCATCTGACGGGCGGGAGCGCGCGGCCCCGCCCTGTCACACCCTGTCAGCACCGTCCACACACCTGGCGGCCTGGCCGCCACTGGGAGCCTGGACCTATCTGGATGAAAGACACAGAGAAGGAACAAAGTACACCGCATGTAGGGTTCAGGCGCGCTGAAGCGGCATTCCACACCCGCGGCAGAGGGAAGGAATAGATGGGCCACAGGTGGGCCAACCTGCCAGCGGTTGGAGAAAAATAGATACAGGCGCGCAACCTTCACCACCGTCATGCGAAAGGTTAATTTGTCAAACAAGAGCCGGGCGGGGGAAGGCAAAAGTATAGGCGGGAGTGGTGCGAGCCGCTGTGGTCCAGCGTGTCGCGGCCATGCACGCTCTCAGAGCCCTGCCCGTCTACAAGAACGGCAAGGGCTGGTATACTCAGGCCTGCCAAGACTGGGCCTGGCGCCCAACAGGGCAGTGGTATGCAGGTCAGGCATGACGGCGCCACGTGCTGACCATGGCAGAAACACGCAGGCCCGGTGGAAGTTCTGTTGCTGAGCACGCCAGGCGCCGGCCGATCGCCGGCAGGGCTGTCAAAGCTGGTCCTGGCGCAGTGCGGGGGTAAATGCAGGCCTGGCAAGACTGGGCCTGGTTGATGTCGGACAGGGCTGCGCAGGCCTGACAAGACTGGGCCCAACGCAGAGCAGGGTAAAGGTATGTATGTCTGGCAAGACGGGCCCGGTGCTGAGCGGGGCAGGCGCGCTTTTGCTAAAACCACAAGCAAACACGCAAACACGAGGCAAAACACGCACGTCTCCTGTGGCACATCTCGTCAGTGTGCCGCCTCCTCGTGGGCAGTCACAAAAGCCCGGTATGGGCAATAGAAGTCGCAAATAGCGTCATTGGGTGGGACGGGTGGGCTGCTGGCAACAAGCAAAAATGCTCTACAAGTACAGAGCCTCACTGCACACACGCATGCGCACACACACACCACCCGACGAGCAAAACCAAAGCTCAGGCACGGCTGAGCTAAGATTTTGCTAAAACCACAAGCAAACACGCAAACACGAGGCAAAACACGCACGTCTCCTGTGGCACATCTCGTCAGTGTGCCGCCTCCTCGTGGGTCTCGTTCATGCCAAACTGCCGCATAACCCCCCCCCCCCCCCCCCCAGGTCTGAGACCCAGCGGCTCCCATGCGCAACGCACGCCACACCCTCGAAGTATACGGCCGCCCCAAACATAAATCGCCAAAGGCGCCCCGCACACACCGGCGCCACCCGCCAGGCTTCAGGCGTCCGCAGACCAAGCCCAAGAGAGCGTGGACGACCCCTGCCGCCGCCAATGAGGAAGCGGTAAATGTACAGCGACCGTCAGGCACTGCCGCCCTGTCGCAGAGCTGCCCGGTCAGCCCAGGGCAGCACCCCTGAGATCCGCAGCAGATCTCAAAATGGCGGGCCAGCGCCCAACCCAGCTCCAACCCTAAGAAAGCATGGACCCCGGACCCACAACAAAGTGGCAGCGGTGCAGGCCAAAGGACCAACGCCCGGCATATAACCACAAAATCAGCCCGCGACATCCACGCAGGGCAGGGCCGCCTCTACAGACAATCGCCCGGAGGGCTCCCGCCTGCGCACACTGGACCTGCCAAAACGCAGATAGAATACGAGCCACACACAACAACCAGAACATTGGCGCAGCCATGGAAGCCAAAAAACGCCCACAAATGCGCGAGCAATGCCCGGGCGCAAAGCAGCCCGGCCATCCCAGGGTGGCACTCAGAGACCTGACACAGAACGCAAAGCAAAGGGTGAGCGCACACTACCACCCCAGCCCCTCGGAGACCGGCTGACCACCCAAAAAACAGACTACACCAACGGCCTGAAGTGGCCAGCTATTCTCACCACCAAGGGATAAGACCCCTGCACCCATAGATACGGGACGGGGGTACGACGACCCCCGTTCCAGTCCGTCAGCGACACCACCACCCTCTGACCTCCCCTCGACCCCGTCACCACATCCCACATCCCCCCGCAAGCGTGTCTGCCCCCTGGCTTCACCCCGGGGTCCCCAACCGCGGTGGTGCGCCGCGTCGCCTGCCCCCGAACCCGCTTGGCGATGTCCATGGCCGCGGCACCCAGGAAGTCGTCCCTCTCCTTGGGATCTTCTGGCACGCCATACGCGACGTACAGCCGCACCCCATTCCGGAGGAGCACCCGGTGACAGGCCCTGCGGCCCACCAAGGCTCCCAACTTCTCCCGCAGCGCGGCGCGGCGCCGCGCCGCGCGCCGCTGAACGGCCTCCTCCGACCGCTTGCGCGAGCGGCTCTTGCCCCGCTTCCGCCCGCCGCTACGCGCACGGCGGTTACGGCGGCGCCGGGTCATGATCACATGCACCAAGAGAAACGAGTGCTACAAGCAGGCGACGGCACTACACGACCTCAAGTCATTGCACCCACCGACTCCTCCAAGCGGTACTGCAAAAAAACCTCGTGGAACTCCGCCCCCCCTTCACCACCCCCCGGGGACCACAGGCCCGCTCTCCACGAATGCGGCAGAACAAAGGGCCCCATTGGCACCCCCAGGGTCCACAAAAAAACCGTGCGCCTATCGGGAAAGGCCCAGAGATCCCCAACCCTGCGCGCCGCCACCTCGCGCGCCAAACCCAGATCTCCATTGAAGTTGTCACTCAACCTACTGATAGGATCAGCGGGATTATGTGAACCACGCACCCAGTGCATATATACCGTGAAGCCTGGGCACGACGCCCACAGGTAGCGGAAACGCTTCAGAATGGACTGCTGGAATTTACGCCCCACCTTGGCTTTACACCGTAGGAACTGCACTAGCGCCGCCGCATTATCCCCAAACAAATGGGCCTCCCGAACGCCTACATTGAGGATGAGCTTCAAGCCCCAGAGCAGCGCGGCAGCCTCCGCACACTGCTGGTTGGGCGGCTGCTCCGCGGGCACAACCGATCGAGAACCCACATCCATCGAAAACAGGCCCAGCCGGTATTCACCCGCGTCCAGCGCCGCGTCGACGTAAACAACCAACGGCGATCGCTTCACCACCCTGGGGAGGGACACCACTGACCATTGCCTCCTGGCAAGCACGCACGCCACGCACATAGACTTAAGCAAACGCACTGGGGTAAACGGCAGCCGGGGGGGCGCCCAGAGCACATGAGCCCACACACCAGACAGGTGCGGACTGTGCCCAGAACCCGGGCGACATATCCACTGTGCCCGCCCCAAGAACTGCTGCAGCCGTTTTACCCTACAGGGTCCCACAGACAACCTCAACCAATGCGCAAACAGAGCTTCCCACGCGTTGCCAGCAGTCCGCACCTCCCCCCCCTGCAAATCAATATCCTTCCCCAGCCACACCAGCCGCTGCACAGGCTCCAACGTACTCTTTGGGCTGACTACAGCACCTGCACGGCGCAACGCCTCCGCCGCCCTTGCCGTCTGCTCTCGCACACGCGCGCGTCCGCGCCCCACAACCAGGACATCATCCAAGTAAATTAAAACCAGCACCCCTAACAGCCCCGCGCCGGCCACCAGACCCTCTAACACTCGCTGGCACAGGAGGGGGCTGTACTTCCACCCAAAGGGCAAGCACCGGAAAGCCAACACCCCCCCCTCTCCATCCGAGACGCGAAAGGCACCCCAGAACTCGCGCGGCAGCTGAAGTGACCAAAAGCAATTACTCAGGTCGATGTGGCACATGCACAGCTCTTCCCCCCCCCCCCCCGGCAGGGACAGAATATCCCACACCGGCCTCATGCAACGCGCTCGGGCATAAAAAGAGGGGAGGAAAAAGGAGGACCCTTGTTGTGCCACCTGCGCCAAAAGGGCCAACACCTCCACAGAGGGGAGGGAGAACTTCTCCGGCCGAGACCGCATCTCCTCATTAAGGGGCACCAGATTGACAATCAAACTGCACTTCTCCTCCGTCTTGGGTATCGCAAAAACACCCCCATTGGGCCCAGGTGACCCCGGCGGCAGGGGGAAAAGCAAACCCTGGTCCCGCAACGCCCTCATCATGACCACCGCCTCATCCGACGGGGGAATTATCCCAGAAAACTGCCTGCCTACCAATTCTGCGAAGCCGTCCGGCACACAACTATCCCAGACCTCGCGGGGGATATCCACACGCCCCACCGGCCCCAAACCCCGCGCCAATACCTCCTCCCTGATACGCTGCATAAGCAATTTGGGCGACGTCGAATCATGCAAGAGCGACTCCCAAACCTCAGGGCTAAATGAGGACAAAGCCACAGCCAAGACTCGCAGAAACTCCGGCTGTCTGAGATCACGGGCAGCTTCCCTGCCCCACTCCAGAAACTGCAACAGGCGACGCTCCAGTAAACCAGGCGGTGCGCGGGGCAGACAAGCCCGCAGGGAGCACAACCAGGCGTCCCACTCACCGGTCCGAAGGCGCTCCCGCACCCACTGACCCAGCTCCGACGCGACGGGAAATTGCCGTTCGGGCAGCCGCACCCACAATCCTGGCCGGGCCCGCGGCCTTCCGCTTGCCCAAGACGGACGCGACCTCACCCGTCCTGCGGGCCGCGATGCGCAGCCGCCTGAAGGAGGAGCCTGCTGCGGAGGCAGGTGGGGGGTCTGCATCCACATCAATGACTTCCCCCCCCCCGTCCCCCCGCGGCCGGCGCCCGCGTCCTGAGGACCCCTCAACAGCCGTAAGGGCCGGAGGGGCCCCCGGGTCACGTGCGCCAGCCCGGTCCTCCCTCCCAGCAGCTCCCGCAGCGGCAGGACTCGCGGACTCCCCAGGGCACGATCCACCCCGACCTCCTGCCGACCCATCCCCGTCACCCCCCCATTGTGGGGGCTCATCGGCATCAGGGGCACAGAGCTCCAGGAGCTCCTTCGGGAAAACGTCCCGGAGGGACACGGCGCGCCAAACGAACTCTCCTGCATGGTTGTCAGGGGGCCAGGGGAGGACAGCCTCGGTCGTGACGACGAAGTCGTCGGGCGCGTCGGCGTAGTGGACTGCCACCGTCTCCGAAAGCCACCGCCCCCACCAAGCCAGCCACTTGATGGGCAGCCCCAACCATCGCAGGGCCGCGGAGCCCCCTCGCCTCCATGCGTGCCACCTGGCGTGGGGGTTGTCGCTGCCCCCCAACGCGGTAGCCAAGACCGACTGCATGAAAGCTGGTCCCTGCGGACAGAATTGCGCTCCGACGACAGCAGACGTGGCCCCCGTGGCATCGAGCCAGCCCAGCCACTCTTGGGCATACTTCCCGAGTCGCCTGCGCACGATGCGCGGCGCCACCTTGACCGTGCGGAACGCCAATCCCCGACACCGGGATCCCCCCCGACGGAGGGGCGCGGCCTCACCCACCCGCAGAAGGCAGGTGAACGCCAGGACTGCCATCCCATAGACGGTCCACTGCGGTCGCTCCGTGCAAGCCAGCGCGAAGTTGCGGAGGTCGTCCAAACCTGCGTAGGGCCGTAGGGCCGGCTCCGTGGGCGCCCACTTGGCACAGCGCCAGACCCGGCGACTGACGAACGCGGGCAGCCATCCCATGTCCTCCAGCGCCCGGAACGCCGACACTGCGACCTTGAGGGAGCTTCCCGAGTACCCCAGTCCCCATAACTGGAAAATGTAGCGGCACGCCGCTCGTTCAAGCTCGGATGTGGGCGTGTAGCCCACCCAGAGGGCCATCTTGCGGAAGTGGGTACAACACGTACCCATGGTGCTTTTTGCCCAGGAGGATGCCTGCAGGGCGTCCACGGAGGTGATCTCATCCTCCTTCCATATCCGTCTCCACGCTGCCCACACCAGGCGCCAGACCACGTCCTCGCCATCCCGGAAGTCCGGCGGTCCGAGAACCACCAAGGCCTCCCGGGGCTCGGGAGGGATGGGCCGGATGGGGCAGCTTCCCCATCAGTCAAAGCCGGGGCACTCGTGAAACCAATGCCGTTTCACTCCCCTCCCAGCGTTCTTGCATGCCCGACACGCTGTCACCGGGGCATTGGTGACGTCCATCGGCTCGGCACCCGGCTTGGCGGTGTACAGGCGGCGGCCCCCCTCAACGCGGAACTTACCCTTCATGGCTTGCAGCCGCCGCCCCACCACCTCCTCCTCCGCCGCTCCCGTACAACCAGCGGACAGCACAGGCACATCGGACGCATCCTCGGCCGCGTCCGACCCCTCGCCGACCTGTCCGGGGTCCAAGCCCTTCTTGCCCCTGTATGCCGACAGGCTAGTCACCGTGAACGTCCAGACCGCCTGGACAAAACTCCGAAGGCGCGTAAGTTCGTCATCATCCATGGACTCCAGCTGCCACACTTCCGTGTCCGCGGAGTCCGCGTCCACCACCGGCGCCAGCTCGTCCAGGATGGCGTCCGTGAACTTTTCCTTGTCCTTGTACTTGGAGACGTATTCGTGTTGGGGCACCTCCCTGCGCCACAACAAGGTGGACAGCGCGAGAAGGCTGGCGAAGATCCACTGGGGCTTAGAATCCAACTCCCTCACCTTCACGATTTCCGCTTTACACAGCGGCGGGACCTTCGCCATTTTCCTCTTGGACTCCGCCTCGGCCTTGGCACTGACCGCCTCCAACTGCTTGCGCAGGCCCTCCATCACAAGGGCCTGTCCTTGAACCAACTGCTTGAGCTCCTGAAGCTCTGGCGACACCGTCTGCGGCTGCTGGGGCGGTACCTCCACCTTGACAAAGCCCAGCGACGCCACATCCAGGTCGCACTGGGCCATGACGCAATACGAGGCGATCATCTTCACCAGCCCCACCTCCCCCAACTCTATTCCGTACCTGGCGACGAAACTAGCCTCCCACTCTGACCTGCGTTCCAGCAGCACCGACAGCTTCATCTCCACCTGCGAGGCAGCCCTGGCTATCTCCAGCATGGGAACGCTATCAATGAACTGGGAACAAATTGTTCCCTTCGCGAAGACGGCAAAATCGTCAACTGACATATTCACAGACCGGGTCGTTCCAAAGTGTCACGGAGCAGGCTCTACGTGTGACCACCTATGGTCTGCTGGCAACAAGCAAAAATGCTCTACAAGTACAGAGCCTCACTGCACACACGCATGCGCACACACACACCACCCGACGAGCAAAACCAAAGCTCAGGCACGGCTGAGCTAAGAGTATGCCTGGCAAGACTGGTCCTGGCGCTGCTCCCCGGTAACGCGTCTGGCGGCCCGCCACGAAGGGAGGGCGGCGGCATGGCAGCCCAGGCAGTGAGACGCACTGAGGCCCGTCAGCCGCGGTGCATCGCCCATCCCATGTGTCGCGGGCGGTGCTCCGGGCACTTCTGGAGGGCGCAGTAAGTGGCTTCGGCGTCAGCCGCCATGTGGAGGAAAGACTGGTATTTGGATTTGCGGGATGGGCAATCCGCCGGGTTGAAGCGGGATGCAATCCAGCTCAGGCGCATCCTGAGGTGCGACCAGCGCAGCGTGTGGGCAATGCGCCGGAGGTGTCTGGCGCGATCGGGGCTGCCGGGGCTGCCTTTACTACGTGTATTCGACCATATGGCCGACATGTTGTCAGCGACCAAGTGCAGGTTGGTCAGCCCTTCGTATGCTGCTGTCTTGGCTGCCATCTCGATGGCCGCAAGCTCCGCCCCCTGCTGTGTTTTGACCCACGGTGGCAATGCCCATATGCGCATGCCTCGCCAGGCCGTCCATAGGGCCGCCGTCCATCCTCCGTCGTCAAAGGCGGCGTCTACGAACCACGTTTCCGCGCGATCTGTGAGTGCTGGCGGCGCTTGCCAGGGCGTCAGGCTGACCGCGATAGCTTCCATCAGTCCGCGCAGGACTGCCGGTGGAGTGTACTTGGCTTGCTTGGGGCCCCAATTCAGCCACGCCAGCGCCCCGCTGAGGAAAGGCATGGCTCCTCTGCCAGGGCGAGACGCCCAGATCAGCTTCCCACAGAGCCTGCGCATCGTCCGGTGGTGATAACCCTTGGTGGCAAGTCGGATCCACATGGCTATGGTGGTCGCCATATACTCTGCCGATTGCAGCAGGGTGTACTCATCCCCGCGCAGCTCCTTGCCCATCCAGGACACATCGGTGGGGGGTATGACCTGTGATTTGGGGCTCACAATCCACCCCGCCTCATGCAGGTCCTCAGCCAGCATAGTCGTTTCGAGGTGCAGGCGGTGTGGGTCGGCAGAGACGAGAAGTATGTCATCGACATACTGGATGAGGATGGTGTCGCCTGGGAAGTGGAGGGTGAGGTAGGCCGCCAGTACCTCAATGGCCATGTTGGGGCTGGCAGCCCGGCCAAAAGGGAGGCTAGGTATGGCGTAGGTGGTACCTTTGACACGGAACCGGAAGCTGGTCGCATGCTCCTTGGGCAGTAGCACAGACCAGTACATGTTGGACACGTTCAGCTTGGTAAAGTGCGCCTTGACTCCCCTGGCCCTCAGGATTTCCAGTAACGCCGCCAACTGTGTGAGGCTGGGCAGCTCGAACGGCTGCGGGGGGCTGCCCATCAGGGCGTTGAGGAGGCGTAGGTCGGCAATGAGCGACCCTTTTTCCGCTGATTTCGGCTTCGGGAATGCGCGCATATTGGCTGTGGGCTGGTCCGTGCACTGGATCAGGAGGCCGTCCCGGTGCATAGCTTCGGCCAGCGCCGCCAGTGCCGCGTCGTCGGACTCCCCCATGTCAGGGGCTACGCGCAGCGCCCTTTCCATGCCGGCTGGCTTGTGCTTGCGCCACGTGTCCGATTCGATAGGAATGGTGCCCGCCGCTCCGATACCCTTCCGTGCCACATGCAGTGGCAGCGGGTCCCCCGGCGTCTGCTTGGGCTTGGGGCTGGTGTCCGAGGGCGGGGAGATGTCTTCCTCGCGAGGGTCACGGTCCGCCAGCACCGCCACGACCGCCGTGATGTGCTCAGTGGTCGTGGTCCATAGCCCCCGATCCCATGCCCGGTTCATCGCCAGTATCGCCAGGTCCCTCAGCAGGGAGAGGATAGCGCTGGTACGTGGCCCTTTGATCGACATGCGATGGGCTGCCTTCTGCATCATGTGTTGCAAGCGCTCCAAAACGGGCGCACGTGGCGGTTGGGTCCAATGGTGGCAGTGGCACGGGTCCCGGCTGCCAGAGCAGGTACCGTGAGCCTTTCCGAGGCGCGAGGAGATCATATCCTCAAAATTGGGCATGGTCGTGTTGTGGCTGAGCGTAAGTGTCGGCGGTACTCTGGAGGGCGGACGGGGTGTGTATTGGTGTCGGCGGGTTTGGCGGTCTAGCTTTTCGCTGCGGGGCTGGGGTAACTCCGGTGGGCTCGTGTGGGCGTTTAGCTGTGCGGGGGGGCTGGACTGCGTCCTGCGGGGTGGCGTCTTGACCGCGCCCTGGTGAGGCGGCGGCGCTGTGGGCGGGCGTGACCAGTGTCGTGGGGGACTGCTGCGTGTCGGTTGGTGGCGGGGGCTGATTGGGGTGATGTGGCTGGGGGGAGTCCGGAGGTGTCTCTGGGCCTTCGGCTGGTGGACGCGGCGCCGTGGTTTCGGCGTCAATCGCCATCGCATGACTGCCTTCGGCTGCTGCTGGGCTATCTAGGCACGGCGCGGCTGGTCCCGGCGGTGTTGACGGGTGTGTTGGTGGGGTGTCGACTGGCAGCGGGCAGTGCTGCGCAGCAACGTCCACTGATTCCTCTCCCGAGCTGGATGAGTCGTCGTCGTGGAAGTGTGGGTTCTGGGTGACGTGTGCAGGTGGCGGTGCTGCGCGGCGAGTGCGGTGCGTAGACGGGGCCCACGCCTCACGAGGCCACAGGTCCTTGGTGTTGATGATCCCATAGTCAATATCTCGAGCTGGGGAGCCTGTGAAACGGGCTGGGAGGGGCAGGCACATGGTGTCAGGCAGGGACCACGTTGGGGGGTGTTTGGCGTAATGACGGGCCTGTTTCGGGGAGTGCCACCGTGCCCATTGCTGGAGGCCAGGCGTGGTCCCCCCAAGCCAGATGTACGCGGCGGCGGCGAACCTCTTCCACGGGTGCCATGTGATGTGGGCGCTGGGGGTGCCGTCGAGCAAGTCGTGCAGGCACTTGCTGGCGAAGCCATCGCCGGGGAATAGGGGGGTGGTGGGCGAGTGGTCGGGTCGTTTGTACCGGAGGATGTACGCCCGCCACTTCTCGAGGTATGGGCTGAGCGGCAAAGTGACCCATTCGGCGTTGACTTTCTGGTCCCAGAACGTAAGGAACCGCGGGGTGGCAATGCCGTCCCAGGTAAAACTGCTAACGTCTCCGACGCGGAGTGCGAACACAGCGGCACATGCCACCGCGAAGAAGGTGCGTGCCCACGCCCAGTGGTGGCGGCATTTACCAAGCCGCTCGAGGTCTTTGCCTGTGGCCCAAATGCGGGGTGTGGCCATGTGCGCGGTGCTCTTGTCGATGGCGCGGACTTGCAGCCACATACGGGCTGTGACCACCTCTGGGATGAGCTGCAGCTTGGCTAGCATTTGGAACCCAGAGACGGTGTTCCGCGCCACAGAGCCGCCCCGTTGTCTGTGCCCGAGAAGCAGGAGGCGGCTGTCGATAGCCAGCTGGACGTCGTTGTCGTTGTTGGTGCCTTGCAGGGTGCCTTGTACTGCACAGAGGTACGTGGCCCTGGTGCCTTTGGCGAAAGCCCTGACTGCGAATGCCAGGGTGTCGCTGTGGTGGTCTCGCAGGCCTGAACGCGGCGCTGCACGGTAGGCGTCCCATGCGTCGGCCACTGTGACAGCGGTTCGGGGTCGTCCCTGTCCCCCCTAGTGAACATGGCTGCTGGGATCTTCGGCACTGGCGACCATGCATCTGCGGGCCAGAGTGACTTGGGTTGGACCAGTCGCCCCTCCACATCTCTGGCCAACCATCCGCTGTTCCCCACCGGCCATGGCACGTGGACTTCTGCTGGTAGTGACCATGCTGGCGGTGTCTTCCAGTAATGTTTGGGCTGGGCCTGTGACCACCAGCGGCCCCAGACTTGCAACCCTCGCAACTTTCCGCCTTGATGCCCCCAGGACACGGCCCCCAGCTTCTTGAGGCCGTGCCAGGCAGCTTTTGGGAGGTCCCGATGTTGTACCACTTGCTGGAGCACCGTTTGTAGCACCGACCTTCCTCCTGGGACCAGCGGCTGTCGTACTTGCACGTGTCCAGGTCTGTGTTTCCAGAGATATGCCCTCCATGCCTCGAGAAAAGGCGAGAGGGCGTATGTGGTGAGTTTCTTGTTGCGCTTTTCGTCCCAGAATGTAACGAACCCCGGCACTGATATCCACTCCCACGTGACGCTGGCCGCGTCGCCCACTCTCCAGAGGTACACGATGCTGCAAATGGCCAGGAACACCAGCCGGCCCGAGGCCCAGTGGCCCCGGCTGGTGGTGATCGTCTCGACGTGGTCCCATGTGGCGACCGGCTTAGGCTGTGCCCTGCGCGCCCATCCTTTACCAATCGCCCTGGCTTGCATCCAGTGGACCTCGGTAACAACCGCTTGGATGATGCGTAGCTTTTCCAGTAGTCGCACCCCTGAGATGAGCGCTGTCGCGCTTGACCCGCTCTTTCGCTTGGTTGCCAAGGCATTGAGCCTCCTCTCCACGGCGTCCACCAGGAGCTCGTCTGGTGTGCTGGCCAGCAGTGCTTGTCGCAGCGCGCTGGTGTACGTGTCCACCGACCCGGGTTCCATGACCCGGATGGCTGTCGCTCCCGTGCTCGACCGTGAGTCGGTGTGCGTGAGCCTCCGGACATGCTGTAATGCCTCCCATGCATCGCGGACTGTGGGGGCCCCAGTGGGGACCTCCGGGCCTCCCCCGCCCCTTCACTGGCCCTCCCCTGCCGGGCAGGGATCCTTGGACCAGTGCATATGGCCACATTTTATGCACGGCGTGGGGGGCGGCTTGCTGGTGTCGTACGCCACTCCTTTCGCCGACACCCAGAGCCTGGTGTCGCCGATCTGCTAGAAACCTCCAGTGGACCCCTTCTTGCCGCAGTCCGCGGCCCAGTGCCCGTCTTCGCCACACCGGAAGCACCTGCCCGGCTTAGCAGGCCGTCCTTCGCCATTAGCTCCCGTCTGTTGCTTGGGTGTCTGCGGGGTCTGCGCGTTGTGCTGCTGGACTGTCGCCCTACCATTTTGCTTCGCTAGGATTTCCTGGTGTAGCGGGTTCCATACCGCCAACACGAACTTGTCCTCCCGCCAGTTTTCCGCATTCAATGGTCTGGTCTGCAGCTCTGCCACCGCGGATGCCAGCGTGGTCATCCACTGGTATGGCAACGCCCTGTTCAGCATTTTCGCTATCTACTCGTCGGTGAGCGCCGGGGCTGCCCGCGCTTTTGCCTTCTCCATCTCGAGGGTGGCCCTAGCCAGCTTCGCCTCCAGTTCCGCTATCCGTTGTTTGTCGGGCGTTTGATCTGCTTCCACGATGGCGTATGCACCTTTGACGAAGATTCCCGCGTCGAAATCGGGTCGCATGTGCTTCCGGCCGTGATACACTCCCATTGCCCTGATCAAGTCTGCCTTGTCGGTGAACTCTCCTCCGACCGTATCCATGAACTGCTGCAGCATCTCGTCCGACACGTCCTCCACCGCCAGCCACTCGTGCATGCCGATTTCCCATTCCGCCACGTTCATCTTGTAGGCTTCGCTCTGGAGTAATACCCTGTACGGCCCTGCTGCCCACTTCTTCGGGTCAGACCGCACCTGGTCTACCGCCTCAGTGATCATGTCTGCGGCTCTCTGGTCCTCGACCACTTCTGCTGATGACGCGCTTGTTGCTGGACTGGCCCCCCCTTGTCCCGTACCCCCATTTGCATCGGACCCAACCATCAGTGCAAAGAACACACTAAGCAACACAGTCGGGGTCCTAAACTATAGTTTATATCCATAAACTAAGGATTGGGATGCTCTGGGTCAGTAGTAGACCTCTTCCACCACCAGTTATCAAACCACATAGCCATTTGGTGGTTTGACATGGACGACCAAAGTTGTTGTGCAGCCGAGGTAGCCTTGGCAGTTAGTGGTACAGGGCGATTGGTAACAACACCACAGTTTGCTAAAACACGGCGAACACCATGCGTCAAAGGTTGACCTGTAAGTGTGTCTTTCCGTGATACCTTACTAGTTGGACGTGCAGCCTTGTGCAGGACAGACCATAGCATATATAAGTGTTTCGTGAAAACGGACAACCAACGAGGCTTCCTATTTTGCTTACTTGCAACAACAATTTGAGGTACAGTCTTACGAGTACGACGGTTGCAGCGGACCTGTGCCAATAGGTGCACTAACATCAGAACCCCCGGCTCGCCAGCATGGGCATCACGTAATAAAGAAGACCCATTTGAATAATGTCCAGTACGTAGTAGATGCCGAACAACGGAGTAGGAAAATTTCATTACAAAAGTTTGGTGATGCAAGTAAAAGACACGATGCACATGGTGGCAAAACAAAGCACACTCCCTATCCTTCAATGAGATGCACGTACCTTATGAAGATGAACATCGGTGGAATGGATATGGGAATGGTACTAACCAGGTTGCTCACTGGAGTTGGTGCTGGTGCCAGCACTCATAGTCCGGAACATCATCTCAGAGACTCGATTGCATTGAAAGGTGCTGGCACCAGCTACTTTGAGCCAAAGGGGGATTCGAGAAGACCATTTGAGTCAGCAGGTGCTGGCACCCGCACCTTTTTGCCAAAGAGAACCAAGGAAAGGTGAAATTGCTTGCAAAGGTGCTGGCCCCAGCTGCTTCAATGATAAACTTGATACCAAAGATACAAAGTAACAAGACATGTCCAATACGCGGTGACTATAGTAACCAACATGTGCACGATTGAATATCACCAACAAATGTAATTGCGGGACATCCCACAAGTACTTTTCGTCAAGGGAGGTGCTGGCCCCAGCTGCAATCATGGGAAACATACTTTTGAGATCAGCATTTTCAATCATCATGAAGTAGTAGTGTAGAAAGGGTGTTTTGAACCCCTAACTTCATCGGCCGCGAAAATACACGTTCAAAAAAGGGGAGTTTTTTACACTGCTCTTTTTGGGTATAGAACCGGGCAAAAGTGTGCCACGGGGGTGGGCAGTTTGCGTGGCCTAAGTGAGTATAGTCTGTAGACACCGTGCTTACATGTACATCCTGTGCATGGTTTTTAGACACTGTGCATGGTTTGTAGACACTATGCAAATGCACGTTTACCCGGGTACAGTCTGTAGACACTGTGCTTACATGTAGATCCTGTTCATGGTTTGTAGACACTGTGCATGGTTTGTAGACACTGTGCAAATGCACGTTTACCCGAGTATAGTCTGTAGACACTGTGCTTACATGTAGATCACGTGCATGGTTTGTAGACACTGTGTGTGGTTTGTGGACACTGTGCAAATGCACGTTTACCCGAGTACAGTCTGTAGACACTGTGCATACGTGTAGACCCTGTGCATGGTTTGTAGACACTGTGCATGGTTTGTAGACACTGTGCAAATGCGCGTTTACCCGAGTATAGTCTGTAGACACTGGGCTTACATGTAGATCCTGTGCATGGTTTGTAGACAGTGTGCGTGGTTTGTGGACGCTGTGCAAATGCACGTCTACCCGAGTACAATCTGTAGATACTGTGCTTACATGTAGATCCTGTGCATAGTTTGTAGACACTGTGCGTGGTTACTAGACACTGTGCAAATGCAGGTTTACCTGAGTATAGTCTGTAGACACTGTGCTTACATGTACATCCTGTGCATGGTTTTTAGACACTGTGCATTGTTTGTAGACACTGTGCAAATGCACGTTTACCCGAGTACAGTCCGTAGACACTGTGCTTACATGTGGATCCTGTTCATGGTTTGTAGACACTGTGCATGGTTTGTAGACACTGTGCAAATGCACGTTTACCCGAGTATTGTCTGTAGACACTGTGCTTACATGTAGATCCTGTGCATGGTTTGTAGACACTGTGCGTGGTTTGTGGACGCTGTGCAAATGCACGTTTACCCGAGTACAGTTTGTAGAAACTGTGTTTACATGTAGATCCTGTGCATGGTTTGTAGACACTGTGCGTGGTTTGTAGACACTGTGCAAATGCACGTTTACCCGGGTATAGTCTGTAGACACTGTGCTTACATGTACATCCTGTGCATGGTTTTTAGACACTGTGCATGCTTTGTAGACACTGTGCAAATGCACGTTTACCCGAGTACAGTCTGTAGACACTGTGCTTACATGTAGATCCTGTGCATGGTTTGTAGACACTGTGCATGGTTTGTAGACACTGTGAAATGCACGTTTACCCGAGTATAGTCTGTAGACACTGTGCTTACATGTACATCCTGTGCATGGTTTGTAGACACTGTGCGTGGTTTGTGGACACTGTGCAAATGCACGTCTACCCGAGTACAGTTTGTAGACACTCTCTGTGCTTACATGTAGATCCTGTGCATGCTTTGTAGACACTGTGCGTGGTTTGTAGACACTGTGCAAATGCAAGTTTACCCGAGTACAGTCCGTAGACACTGTGCTTACATGTAGATCATGTGCATGGTTTGTAGACACTGTGCAAATGCACGTCTACCCGAGTCAAGTCTGCAGTCACTGTGCATACATGTAGATCCTGTGCATGGTTTGTAGACACTGTGCAAATGCACGTTTACCAAAGTATAGTCTGTAGACACTGTGCTTACATGTAGATCCTGTGCATGGTTTGTAGACACTGTGCATGGTTTCTAGACACTGTGCAAATGCACGTTTACCCGAGTACAGTTTGTAGACACTGGGGGAATGTTTGCCCGGCGCGCGCCCGGCGCGCTACTTTTGTATCAACTATCCGGACTTCAGCCCCAGATTTACCCTCCCATGGAGAAGCCCCCCAAGTACACCACATTGAACTGCACACCTTCAAAGTTCGAGGCAGGGATCTTCAAGTGCCGGTATCGGCGAATTGGACACAAACAACAACACAAGCAACAAAGCGTGCATTCAAAGATTGTCCCGGTTTCCTCAATAGCACCGGACGGTTGGGGCCCAAAAGAGGGCGGAAATGCTACATCACCCCTGCATTCTCGGGGGTCCCCAACAAAGGGAACAAAATCGGAAGTCAAAACCTACGCCGGGGGTCACTATGATGCACCACGCAACAAAGGGTGGATTCAGAGATTGTCCCGGTTTCCTCAATAGCACCGGACGGTTGGGGCCCAAAAGGGGGCGGAAATGCTACATCACCCCTGCATTCTCGGGGGTCCCCAACAAAGGGAACAAAATCGGAAGTCAAAACCTACGCCGGGGGTCACCATGATGCACCACGGAACGAAGCGTGGATTCAAAGATTGTCCTAAGTGCGCCCCTTGGGGGCGTTGTCGCACGGTGCGCGCACGGTGCGTGCACGGTGCGCGCACGGTTCAATGTTTTTGGGATGGTTGCCCAACTTGTACCCCGTTGAATGGCCCCCATAGAAACACACCCGGGGTCCTGATTTCTGCACCTTGCAGCCCCTATTGGCGTACCGGGAATTTTTTTTTTGAATCTGATGCTTGTCACAGGTTCCAGGCTCCCAATTTCTGCACCTTGCACGCACCTCCGTAACAAACCATGCACAGGCGACAACACAAGCGACAACACTGGGTTACGGGAATTTCAATTTCATTCGCCACAGCATTAAGGCTCATGATCATCAATTCTAGGGGCTTCAGCTTCCACTTCAGGTAATTGGGGCTCCAGCAAAGCGTCCTTCGGCGCCTCACGGTGCACAGGTTGGGGGGAATCGGGGCTCTCAGCAGTCACAATTGCAAACCCCAACGGCTCCTCGGGTGCATGCTCGTACAAGACCTCTTCACCACCCAATTCGTACCGAATAGAGACGCGACGCCCACCTCTTGGAGAAGGGTCAACAACAGTGGCCGACACCCTATCCCCGTTGGAGCGGTGGTAGTACACAGGCAGTCCGGCGACAAGCCAGGGCAGCTCAGATTCAGGCATTGTGGTTCTGGTGGACACAGAATACGCAAAAGGACGCACGGTGCGCGCACGGTGCGCGCACGGTTCAGGCAACACCCCCCCTTAGCGCACCCCGTAAAAGGTCACCGGTGGGGCACGGGTCCAAAAAGATGCCCGGCACGCGCCCGGCGCGCTAACGTTCCCCCACTGTGCATACATGTAGACCCTATGCATAGTTGCGGTATACAGGTCCCACTGCAATGTGGCTGGTAGCCCCTGCAGAGGATGGGGGGCGACCCCGTTGGGCCCTGGCACCTTGCTTTCCAGAGAGCGCAATGTTTTTCTGAACGCGTGCCATGTGGGGGTGGTGCACGGAAACCAGACTGGGGGTGGATCACTTTGCGAAGCGGTGCTGTCATTCCCTCCTCATTCCATGGGGGATTGCCGGCAACCGCCGGGAGGTGGGCCCTGACCGACTTCATAGTCGGCTGTGGGCTGTATGCTTTAACGGGGGTAGGAAGCCACGCTTTGGCGTCAGCAAAAAACCCCCACCTGTCTGAACCAGCGCAATTGTTGGTGGGCCACCCTCATGCTCTTACGACCCATATAATCCACCCACTCACGCAGGAGTGTAGCTGACTGGGGGTTGGCTTTGGCGCTACTCCTCCAGGTCCTCATGAGCAGGTAGCCGAAGATGTAGTGGCACAAACCGGGCAATTTCCTACATAATATGCCTTTGCCGGTCCATGGGAGACTCAGCACTGCCACAGGAGGATTTTGCCCAGTGTTTCATGTGAAGTTGAAATTTGTGAAGCAGTTTCTCATTCCAGTGAGACATCGACCCGTAGTTACTAGGGGGGTGGGTATCATTGTTTATTATGCTACATGTATCTTAGATGACCGCAAGGTGGTCGACAGATGCGGGAAAAATTGGGTCTCATAGTTATAGGGGGTGAGGTGATCCCAGAGGTATCCAGAGAGCAAAATTGCATCCAGGTGTTTCCCTGCCTTGGTGCCCAGGGTACTAGTGTTGGCTCCGGGTTACAAGGCCATTGCAGGGTCCATCAACTCTGATTTGGCCAGCATGTTGTGCCTCACCCACTCACACCAACATGAGCACCACACAATGCAAAATACAAAACACAAGATTTCCCTCCCTGGGTTCTGGTCTCACAAGCACAACACAAACTCAGGCACGTGCTCCATCACTTGCCGTGACCACCCAAATATAAAAATATTCGAAAATCAGACATGGACATGCATGGGAAATCTGGCAATTCCCTACCGTGAATCCCTGAGCACACAAACATAAGCACAAAACAATGGCAACTCTACACTCCCAAGCTGCCTCAAGCTTGCAAAACAATGGGACATACTCAAGCCTGCAAAACAAGGGGACATAGGTAAAAGTGTTTTTTTGTAACACAAGTCTAAAGTCCTCAAACACTCAGTCCATTAGGAGGTCAGCCCCTTGTCAATCCCAAGTCAATGGTCAGGGGCTGGCTCGGATAGGAGAGAGGGCAAAATGGAGTCTTGTAGAGCAAAAAGAAAGGAACAGAGTGGCACCGTGACCCCACCGGGAGGTATGGCTGGCACATGGGAGTTTCGATGCATGCTGGTCAACACCAGCAAAGACCAGTCGGGGGTGGGAGGAGGAGGAGCTATGGGCGTTATACCCAATCGCACGTAGGCAGCAGGTCTAGGACTTGGCACCGAGTGACGCCTCTCGTCTCCTTCCCGACGAGGTGTCCGGCTTGGGTACACCTTGACGCCGCCATCGGACACGCTGGTTTGGTCAGTAAGACCCATCAGAATTCCTAAACGGCGCCTGATGCACTATCCCAGACGAACAGTGTGAGATCCCTACCACAGTACTGCACAGGTTGACGCTGCTCTGGTACCCACGGTCATAGGGATGAGTAAGGCTTTAAAAGATGTGGGGCTCCCTACCACAGTACCGCAGCACAGGTCTTCGCTGCTCTGGGGCCTGCAGTCTCTGGGACTGATGGGTGTAGCTGGCCTCAGTCCACCGCTCCCGGCATGTGACCATAGCTTGCTGGCCACTGAACCACTCGCCGGGCTTTTAGGGGGTGGGGGGTGGGGTCATGTTCTCGGAAACGAAAACACTGCATGTATATGCACAGGGGGCACGTATTGTGAGGGAGCAAAAAGAGGGGGTGCGCTGAAGGGTGCCCTCCCACCTCCTGAAAGGAAGGGCCCACCTGCCAATGGTCGGAGAAAAAACTAGGCAAGGTGGAGCGCCCCATCATTCTGGCCCCTGTAGGAGGAGGGATGGAGGGCGGGGGGGGGGGGGGCGAGGAAGTGGAGAGGGGAGGCATGAAACAATTGTACCCTCCCCCCTCCCTTGTATAAGCTACGCAAAAGTCCCAAATTAATACGGTCCCTACGCCTACGGTAGCTTGGACAAAGCAGTAGACGCCCGGGTTCAAAAAGAGAAGTTTGCATGGTGAGCTGGTGCAAGAAAGGGGAATATAATGCACAAATATCCCCAAAATCAGGGCTATGTGGGTTCAAGTGGGCAAACACTCACAACAGATGTGTCCATGACCCTAGGTGACTGGCAAATTTGTCACCAAACCCATGCCGTTTGTGGCCGCACTGCATTTGTACCGAATCAAATTAGTTTGCACAAGCAGAGCACAAGAAAAACTGCACAGAACTTGGGACAGCAGTACTGAAGTATCGCGAAGGCCGGTCTTACCGGTGGTTGTATGGACGGGTGCGCCGCGGACCACTCCGCTGGATGCGGGACCCCACTCTACTACTGACCCTGACCCTGTACTGTGGTCCACACGCTGCAGCACGGTCAGATCCCCCACTCAAAACTCCAGGGAATCGGTTTCAAAGCACACAGATATGGGCGGGGGATACTCTCAGGGGGTCAGCCGGTCAGTGGGTGGGTGGGTGGGCAAAGACAGAAAAACTGCCTAAACATTGGAGACGACAACAAAAGTTGAGACGAGGCACAACTAGTATTTGCACAAGCAGAGCACAAGAAAAACTGCACAGAACTTGGGTATTCATTCTCCGTTGTATCCAGCAAACCACCCCTCTCATCCCACTGCCAAACCCCACCCCTCGAGGAATGCGAACTGAGGTAGTCAGAGCAGAATAACAGAAAAGAGCCCAGCGGCAATGCCGCCAGGGATGCCCACAGCAAGGGGCGGGGACAGACGAGTGACACTGTCGCGGATCCTTAAGGATTAAAAAGACGTGCAAACCGCAACACAAGGCCCTACCGCCCTTGAATCCATACATAGGGCACAGTAACCCTGTGACCTTCAATCCAATCCGTCAGGGAGACGACGGCGACTCCCTCCGGCAGCTCCACCTCCCAAACCTCACAGTATGCATGCTTGCCCGGGGGCTTAACGCTGCGGCCATCACGAGTCACTCGGCGGCGCAGCGTGCCTCCCACTCGCGCGGCCGCGTCCCGGACCGCTCGCTCCAAAAACTCATCCTTGTCAGCAGGGAGGGGGCACTGAGGGCACAGGCGCACCCCGTTGCCGAGCAGCACCCTACGGATGGGCAGGTGCGCCACCTTGCCGCGTAGTCGACCCCGGAGTACGGAGGTCCACTTTGCATCCCTCCGCTGCTTGGCCTCCACTGATCGGCGGTGACGCTGTCCGCCATGGCGGCCCTTCCGGTGGGCGCCACGGGAACCCCGACGTTTGCGGGCCCCACGCGTGCCCAGACGCTTGGGCATATGTGCGGTAAAAACGTGCTACACGGCGGGCGAATGCACTGCCGACCTGGGACCGCTTGGGGGGGGGGGGTACACTAGTCCCGCAGGCACACCACCCCCCTCACCCGGGCCTCGCCCAAGTTGCCAAGCAAGTTATCCCACGTGCGCCAGGCCTCGACCTCCGCCCTCGCCAGGGAGCCCCGAAATACCGACCCCACCCGCGACATCGGGTCCCCCGGCTGCAACGCCGAAGGTACCCACACCAGACGGACCACAATCCCCGAAACCCACAGAACCCTAGCCAATGACCTCAACACTGCTTGATGGTGGGTCACGTGGCTAGTCGCGCGCATACGGAAACCTGTGCAATGGCGGCCTCACTGTCGCTACACACCGTGACAGACTTGTGCCCTTTCCTAACCGCAAACTTGACAGCCCACGCCAAGCCTCTCAGCTCCGTGGTCTGCTGGCTAGCAAAGCGGGCTTGGGGCGCCACATGCGTACGGACGCCCACACCCGGGATAAGCGCTCCCACCCTCCAGCTCCCTGCATCACGCGCACCATCAACACAGACGATGATATCCCCGATCCACAGAGAGGAGGACGTAGGCCTGTCCTCCTTCCCAAACTGGAAGGCCTTCAACTGTCGCCACGCCTCCCCTCCCGGCACCTGCCATGGGCTCGGCCGCCACCGCCGTCAACGTTGCGAGGCTGTTCAGCATTTTCAGGGGGAACCCCTGGGCAGGCTGCTTGACCCCTCCCACCGTCCTACCCCAGCGCAACCAGCAGTAGGCACCCGCGGCGAAGGGACAGCCGAATCCCCGCGGGCGCACGTGCCAGTTCAGTAACCCCAGGAAGCTCTGGAGGTGCTGGTCATTTCCTCTCCCCACCGCCAGGCGCAACCAGCCCACCCACAACTGGAGCAGGGCTTGCTCATGGCTCCTGATTTGCCTGGCCGCCAAATTAAGCTCCTTTCCCAAGAATGACGCCACAGGCACTGGGTTCAACACGCTCTTAGGACTGATGAGGAACCCGGCCTCGATCAGTGCGCGCACGGCCGAACGCCCTGCTTCCCTGAGCACCTCCATATCAGTGAAGACGAGCAAAAAGTCATCGAGATAGTGCACAAGGAGTATCTCAGGGGGCAGTACCCCCCGCACGATGCGGGCCAAACTCGTTTGGCACAAGTACGGGCTGTATTTCCAGCCGAACGGCAAACGCGACAGCGCCACAGGCGGGGCCCCAGGGGCGGATCGGAAACGAAAAATCCGCCGTGCCTCCGGTGGGAAGCAAAAGCTCCAAAACGCGTTTTTGAGGTCTATGTGGATCCCGTAGAGGTCCACGTCAGGCGGGAAAGCAAACAAGGATCTGGCCAAGTCCTCCCAGGAATCCAGCCTAAAGGTGGGGGGCTTGGCTCCATCACTCTTGTTGATCTTGACGCAACTCAAGATCAAGGAAACCTTTTCCGAGGACTTGGGGATGACGAAGGGGTAACACGTGGGGGGGGGGAGGGTCGGCGGTCTCCTCGTAAACCCCCGCCCCCCACAACGCGTGCACCATCCTTTGGACATGCTGGGACACCCAGCGGGACGCTCCACGGACTACCCTTTCCCCGTCCTGCCATTCACGCTCCACATCGAAATCCCGGAGTCCCTCACGGTACGCCCATTTGTTCTGCGGATTTGCGGGGTTTCTGTGAATTCGCCGATTCGTTTTGCCGACACAGAGTCAGTGGAAGCCTGTGTGCATTCATCTTCTTCCGGTAAGCTTTGTTTGTGCAGTGAAAAGCATTTTTCTCCTCAGGACAAGTGACAAAAAGTGAAAAAAAACAATGGGTCGTGGCATTGAACCGATCTGTGATTTGGCCGTTTCGTTCTGCTGACTTGTTGGGGCTTCTGGCTTCTGCACCACCGCCGATTAATTTTTAGACCAGGGCATATACCACTGGACCACTGGCTGACACTGAAATTGAGAGACATTTTGGGTTTCCACATGACACCAACTACAGAGCAACCGAAAGGAAGGTGTGTTTGGAGCCTCGGACTAAGATCCAGGGCACCGGGAACCTGTTTTGCTGAAAAATTGGTCCGGCGATTTGTTGGGATTTCTTTGCCGATTTTGGGGGGGGGGGATTGCTGTTTCAGGTTTTCACTCCAGCAATGCCTCTGCCACAGGGTCTCCTACCCCCCCCCCCCCTTTTTGCACGGCCTTGTCTCAGCACGAAGACCCCGTGTGACCGTTGCTTTTATGGGTTTTTCTGACCACAGTTTTTATGGTCAGAAATTCATTGTTTCGTGATTGTGCGCTGATTGTACAGGAGAGAAGGGCTGGGTCATGTTTGTGATTGTTTCTCTTGCTCACAACAACATTCTGATTGGTACTGCAACCCAATGGTAATTGTTTGGCTGTGGTTTTTAGCCATGAAAAATGTTGCTATCGCTGGCTTGGGTGTCACATACATTCGATCCACTGGTGAGCATGTACCTGCCACCATCGTTGGTCCTTCTACGCGGTTGGAAAGGGTTTATATTCCGTGCCCGTTGATGGGCAGTAGGGACATGAGGACCATGCTGAATTTTGCCTACACGTTGTGTTCTAGTGCCATGTTTGTGAGTGATGTGCTTGGTGTGGGGTACGGGCAGGTTTTCTGTGTGTGTCTCTTTGTGTTGCGTGTCGCGCGCAAGCACGGGCTTGTCTAAGCACGGGGACCCCGTGTGACCGTTGTTTTTCTGACCTTGGCCGGGGGGTATGTATCTTGGGGAGTGCAGATGGCTGGGTCTGTCCCCAATGGAGGTGGCGCCCAAGCGGCTAAGGTGCAGGTCATACTCTCCCAGTACAGACGCCAGGTCTAGCAAACTGGATTCTGGCTGTCACAGCAAATCCACCTCCCCTTAGTGAGTAGGTGTAGGTAACCCCCCCACATCGGCGGCCAAATACGGCCGACATGTTCGCCGATTTGTTCTGCCGATTTGTTGGGTTTGTGGATTTCGCCCATTTGTTCTGCGGATTTGCGGGGTTTCTGTGAATTCGCCGATTCGTTTTGCCGACACAGAGTCTGTGGAAGCCTGTGTGCATTCATCTTCTTCCGGTAAGCTTTGTTTGTGCAGTGAAAAGCATTTTTCTCCTCAGGACAAGTGACAAAAAGTGCAAAAAAACAATGGGTCGTGGCATTGAACCGATTTGTGGGGTTCTTGTGAATTCGCCGATTCGTTTTGCCGACACAGAGTCAGTGGAAGCCTGTGTGCATTCATCTTCTTCCGGTAAGCTTTGTTTGTGCAGTGAAAAGCATTTTTCTCCTCAGGACAAGTGACAAAAAGTGCAAAAAAACAATGGGTCCTGGCATTGAACCGATTTGTGGGGTTTCTGTGATTTGGCCGTTTCGTTCTGCTGACTTGTTGGGGCTTCTGGCTTCTGCACCACCGCCGATTAATTTCTAGACCAGGGCATATACCACTGGACCACTGGCTGACACTGAAATTGAGAGACATTTTGGGTTTCCACATGACACCAACTACAGAGCAACCGAAAGGAAGGTGTGTTTGGAGCCTCGGACTAAGATCCAGGGCACTGGGAACCTGTTTTGCTGAAAAATTGGTCCGCCAATTTGTTGGGATTTCTTTGCCGTTTTTTTTTGGGGGGGGGGGATTGCTGTTTCAGGTTTCCACTCCAGTAGTGCCTCTGCCACAGGGTCTCCTATGTGTCTTTGGGAGTGCAGATGGCTCGGTCTGTCCCCAATGGAGCTGGCGCCCAAGCGGCGAAGTTGCAGGTCATACTCTCCCAGTACAGACGCCAGGTCTAGCAAACTGGATTCTGGCTGTCACAGCAAATCCTCCACCCCTTAGTGAGTAGGGGTAGGTAACCGTCACTTTCCGTTTTGCAAATTTTACTCAGAAGGTCGGATATTGAGCTTCTCCTGTGCGTTTGCTGGCTGGATAACGTGGTATTCTTTGTCCACTGTTGTGTGCTTCAGATTCCTGGCATCCAAGGCACTCCAGTGCACCCTGTATCATGCAGAACACTTCAGTGTTTCGCAATTTGAGCCGTGGATGTTGATCATATTGACACTTACCCAGCTGGTGCCACTCAGGCAGACCCGTACGACGGCTGAAAAACTGGCTTGCCTCGAGGCACAGGCGCTGGTTCCCCCTGTCAAGCCCCCTGCCAAGCCTCCTCCCAAAGCTGCCAAACCTCGTGCCAAACCCTCAACCAAGAGTGCAGCCAAACCTGCTGCTCAGGTGGCAGCCAAGCCTGCAGCCCAGCCTGCTGCTGGAGAGCTAGCCCCTTGTTGAGCATGTTCAGCTCTTCAGAGTCAAAGACTCCCGCCAGAAAAAGTGGCACACAGAGCCGGCAGTTCCTGGCTCATTTTGTGGTCCCCCGTCCCTTGCATAATAAGCGGCTGGGCGCAGCGGTTCCCTCACACCCCCGATTACTATGCAAAGGACGCGCGACACGAAATAAGTCATGCAGACACGAAGGCATATGAAGGGGGGGGGGGGGTACAGCCAATACCACAAGGAACAGCTGGTGAATGTTTTCATCAGAATGCTGGATTGAGATCCCGTCAAGTGAACTGCCGAACAGTACCCCCCCCCCCACCCTCGAATCGAACCACCTCCTTCACGGCAAGCGCCGGCTGCGCTGCCATTCGAGCAGCTGCCTTCTAAGGTATCACAGACCCCATCCCACGGAACAGCGGTACAGCACACACACCCACACCACATGCAGGCGCCTCGGCGCCGCCCTGCCCTCCCCCTCCTTGTATGGCTGTATGTTGACCTCCGCAAAAGCCAGTACCCACTGGGGTTTCTAAATCCTAAGGACCTAAATAGCCCAGGGCCAGTGGCAGTGGCCCACGAGGGTGGCCTCTGACCGCCCCACCCCCCATAACCAGGTAAACCCGAAACACAGGTATGTGGCCGAGAGGCGCCAGCGTACGCAGGCATACCAGTGCGCCGGTGGGCACCAAAGTGGGACACATTTAACGCTACGCCCCGAACTCAGTCCAAAAGGCGACAAAGCGCAGAACCCTGTAGAAGCAGCCCAACTCTTACCCCATTCAAGGCGGAGGGAAGGGACAAGAACTGCAAAGCACTGTCCGCGTGACACGCACAATCATGGAAGTGAGTTGGCAATGAAGGTCGTGAGGCAGGCGCGGCTGGAGCTAAGTGGCGGGTCCACACCTGACCAATTGAGGCCACCCTTGCATAGTAAGCACCCCTGCATAGGGGGCGCCTTGAGCGCAGTGCGCGCACACTGCGCACGTAGTGCGGGTGCATTGCAACTATTGGGGCATCTAGCCGTACTAGAGACCCATACTTTGTGATACTAGGGGCATCATTGTTGCCCCTAGCATAGGTTTTGATGCTTCTTCCACATTGGGGATATGGCATTTTTGGATTTTCCCCCACTTTCACCCATTTCCACCCCTTTTTACACTTTTTGGCTCATCTCCACCACGGACTCCCACACTTTGGTGTGGGCCATTGATTTGTGGTGACGGACAACCCGGCCTTTGCCTGACCGCTGTCGAATGCCCTATGTGAGGCCGCATCACTGCTGATGAGGATGCATGGTTGTACCACAAGTGGAAACCGGAGGTTGACCTGGATTCCCTCCTGCAAGCCACTTTGCCCCCCGGTCCAGTAGAGGATGAGGTGGACACATGCGAGGCCTTGGCACTAGCTGGTAGGGTCAATGAGCTTTCAAATGCCGCCACTCCGGAGCATTCTGATTTTGTACTTAGTTGACTTAGTTGACTATTGGACAAAAACGAGGATATGTGTGTGGTTTTCCGCATTTTGCATGATGTCTTATGTGAGGGGAAGGTAGCTTGCATTTGTCGTTAGCTAGGGTAGCTTGGGTGACCCAAATTTAGGGGCATTTGGAAGGCATGTGCCTGGGGGTTCTTTACGGAGGACCTAGTCTAAAAGTAGCACGCACAGTGCAAGGATTCCCCCATAGTACCCCCCCCCCCCTCTTGTAATAGCCACGCCCTTGTCCAAGCTGCAGTAGGCATAGGGACCGCATTAATTGGGTACCTCATTTTAATTCGGTACCAAATGCAGTGCAGCCACATAAGACATGGGTCTGACCGTCATTTTTGTGGGTTTTCTGACCACAGTTTTCATGGTCACAAACTTAGCGGAACTCTTTTTGAGGGGTATGCCTGTCTTACAGATACTATATGACCCTGGCCTGGCGCCAAAATATAACATACCCCTGCTGAGAACTCACCTTTGCAGACTATGATCGGCGGCTGAGCCATCCCGAAGTCACTGTATAAATGCCTCTACGGTCTGTTTGGTGCCATTACGGACCATTGTATAGCCATGACTCCGCTCCCCAGATGGGGCCGCACATTGGATTGGCAGACGATCATTGGCGGCTGAGCCATCCCGAAGTCACTCTATAAATGCCTCTACGGTCTGTTCGGTGCCATTACGGACCATTGTATAGCCATGACTCCGCTCCCCAGATGGGGCCGCACATTGGATTGGCACACGATCATCGGCCGCTGAGCCATCCCGAACTCACTCTACAAATGCCTCTACAGTCTGTTCGGTGCCATCGCCAAGACGGCCGATTTCGGTCAATTTGGGGCCGCCCAGACGGATGGACCGTTGCATGGCCATGACTCCGCTCCCCAAATGGGGCTGTACATTGGATTGGCAGAGGAACAAAACAAAAGCATCTTCCTACCCCCCCCCCTGTATAAGCTACGCATACGTGTGGGCCTGTCAAAGCGGGGTTATGCATTCGCGCGAGAGAAGATGGCAGACTGGCTCCAAGACCTGGGGCTGGAGTTGCGGGACGAACAGCCAGGGCATCAGATGACCGGCGTTGCGGCGTCGTGCGTGCCGGTGGGCAGCAGCACCCCTTGAGGCCTGGGGACCGTGTGAAAGTGTATTCCTAACTAATGTACCCCCGTGCTGGCGGGATACGGTACTGCGTCAAGTGCTGTTGACGCAAGGAGCGGACCAGGAGCACTTCGTGCTGGATCGTTGCCGCTTCCATGTGGGGGATATACGGTCCAGAACCTGGATGCTAACTGGACCAAAGGCTGGTCAACTGGTTGGGAAAGTCCTGCAAGCTGCGCAGTCCTCGACGCTCATAGTGCCCATCTCAAGGCAAGAGTACATGTCGCGGAAGGCCTCAATCCAGGGGCGAGGTGGCAGAGGGGGCAAAGGTGGAGGAAAAGGAGCCCCATCCCCAGACAAGGCCTCTGACCCGATGGACTTCAATGACAGTGACGTTGGGGCGCTCAAGGTGTTCAAACGGAAGCGAGGCGACTCCTAACAGGCGCGAGTGTCCTGAGTCAATGGCTGTCCCCAAGGACAGCCTTTGCATCGTTAAACGTCAACAGATGGCTCCGGCGCCCGCGAGAGTCGCGACGCAGTGAGCCGCGGCGAGCCTCGGTGCTGAGACTCGTCAAAAAGCATAATATCGACTTGCTGGGATTGCAGGAAACACATCTGCATGATCAAGGGGTGCTGGATGCGCAGAGTTAGTGGCTTCGCAAAAATGGATTTGCGGCGCACTTCTATCTCCAGCTGGATCAATCGGATAAAGGGTCTTCAGCTCGCGTTTGGCGTGAATCTAAGTGGGAACATGTTTCGTCGGTAGCAATGGGACAACTTTTTTTAATTTCGCACATGCGAGCAAAGGCAAGGGGAGACCTGCGCGTATTAGCGGGACACTTCTCGTGTGACCCCAGCCAACGCAGGCAGCAGTGGGAGCGGCTGGAGAGCCAGTTGCAGGCGATGCCACCACTGCCAATGGTGGTGCTGGCGGACCATAACAGGGCCATGGTTCCTGGGGTGGACTCTGAGACCATCAGTAAGGAGATTTCCACCGCGGTGTCGGCAAGAAAAGTGGAGGGTTCATTATTGGGTACGTGGGCCTTGCAAGATGCGTGGGTGCACTTGCATGGCGAGCGACATGAGGAGCTAAAGGGGTTCACCAGGGAGGAGCGAAGGCAACCGCCAGCCCTAAAGGACAGATAGTGACATTGGCAGTAAAGGCAGGGGGCACTGGAGATTGACCTTGTGCCCAAAATGTGACCAAAGGTGAGGACCAGCTTAGCAATGTCTGGTTATGCAATATGACACATATATCGTGCACGACTGGGGAACACCTCCCGGGAATTGTCCTACTTTGGGACCCTCTGAAAGCTACACCCAGGGGCCCTTGGGGATGCTTGTGGTGGGTCCCAGGATTCCTCTTGTGGTGGTGGTGTGTGGGTGGGTCCGTGGAACAACCCTCATATATGCACTGCGCGCACACCGCGTTCAGTACTCCCCTCATGAATACCAATGTTTGTCCCCCGTGTTTGATGCCAAAGGCCAGCGTTGGCTGAAGCGCTTGCCGCTAAGAGTAGGGGAAATGGGGGCTGCGTCCTTGGGTTGCCTGAGATGGGAGTCCAGTGGGCGGGGGTGTCGATGTGAGGGCTGAAATGCAGCACATGGCATGCCCTACCACCCCAGCAAAACGTGGACAAAAACCACAGGGGTCACATCTTGACAGCCGATACCAAATTGGTGTGCTGGGCAAAAGGTTCGCCTGCGCGGCCGTGACACCAGGTTTCGCCCGCGCAGAGGGGGGGGGGGGGAGGGGGCTAGGGCTCAATTGTCCAGGACCTGAGCTGAGAAGGGGTTGAGGTGGCTGAAAATGACTGCTGCATCGCGCCCATCAGTTTGAGCCATGTGTCCTTGGGTAAAAACAATTTGCCGGAATAAAATACCCACCCTTTAGCCCCCCACCCCCCAAATGTTTTCTCCGGCAGCTGCTGCGATGTGGGTCTCCAAGGGTTGGGACGCATGAGCCCTGCCCCTGTTGGCACCACCAGTGTGCATGGTGCACATGCTAGGGGGAGTCTTTGCACTGCGCGCGCACTGCGCGCTACTTTTAGACTATGTTCCCCCCGAAGAGCCCCCAAGCAAACCCCTTGGAAACGCCCTTAGAATTAGGTGACAAGTGTGGGACATGGTTCCACTCCGACAATCTTTCCGCCCATCGAATTTCAGTGACAACACCATTCAAATAAGAGCGAACACGATGCACACTTGCCCACAAAGCCTCCTCAGAGCACCATGTTGCTCCAGAGAGGAGATGAGCACACCTTTGAGGTGGAGTGCGCTTGAGGAAGAAAAAGAAGCGGAACAAATGTTCGCGTGGAAGTAAATCATCATGCCCATACTTTAGCCAAAACTCCTCGGCATAGTGGGCATCAATACCCATATAACTGATTTGCGTCCTTAGGGACCGAGTTCCACCACAACGCTTAATCCACCACTCAACACCATCTTTTTGCGCGTCAAGAGGGTGAGCTCCGGTGCTTTTCTCATGCACATGGAGCAACATCTCCAGGATCTTGTCTTCCGTTTCTTTGTTCATTTTTGCCACCTCCTCCTCGGTGAATGTTCGAGGTTCATCGGGTTGCTACATCACCCCTGCATTCTGGCGGGTCCCCAACAAAGGGGGACAAAATCAGAACTCAAAACCTCCGCTACCGGTCACCATGATGCCCCTAGGGGCCCCTAGTATCTCAAAGTATGGGTCTCTAATACGGCCAGACGCCCAAATAGTTGCACTGCGCGCGCACTGCGCTTGAGGCGCCCCCCTAGAGTAGGGCCATTGGTGGGTAGAAAAGCAGCCCCCAACCATTACTCCCTCCTCGAGCCCAAAAACCCAAAGCATAAATGACACAAGGTTGCCCATAGACCGTATGTAATGCACGATACGGTGCGCTGGAGACATGTTGTGGTGTCTACAATGGGAACGCACAAATAGAAGGCCCATAGAGAGCCCCCCAAGGATGTATCACCGACATCCCAAGATGAGGGTGGGAGGACTAGGGCGGCGCACTAACATTTCCTCGACGACATGTCCAGAACCAGCGCGACAAGCGGGTCCGGCAACTCACCGTTTGTCTGGGCCAGGGGGGGGGCGTTTCTGCGAAATGTGAAGTCATGCCGTTTTGCCTAAAATTGGCCACTTCGAAAAAAGGGGCAGGCTTTTACCCCTTTTGCGCGCAACTGAAATTTTCCAAAACGCGCCGCGGGGGATTACCTTGGATGTGCACAAGTGCGTATTTGCCCATTTTTTGGGCATGCAGAAGGAAATTTGGGGGTGTCTTGCTTCAAAAGTGATCTCTTCGGTGTTGGGCCGCGCCGAAGAGAAATCGTCCATGGCCCCCTCCGGCAGGGGGTGTGGGCGGCTACAACCACCATTGCATTGGTGAGGAGGTAGAGTGGAGGCCTCCGTTGTTGTATGCTAACCCCTTAGGCCACCGCGTCCCTGCCACACCTGATATGTGAAGCAAGGGTGCCCAATCCTGCCAGACGTACATTTCTTCACGTTTCGCGTTTCACATCACCGCTTCATGGGGTGCCTAGTCCCACAACACGGTCGTTTCGAATCGTTTCGCGTTTCGGATCACCGCTTCATGGGTCACCCCTGCCGTCTCGGGGATCCCCACCGCTTCAGAGCGGGGGGACAAAATCACCAGTGGCCCACTTGTGGGCAAAATGGCTACGTCACCCCTGCCGTCTCGGGGATCCCCACCGCTTCAGAGCGGGGGGACAAAATCAGAAGGGGCCCACTTGTGGGGAAAATGGCTACCTCACCCCTGCCGTCTCGGGGATCCCCACCGCTTCAGAGCGGGGGGACAAAATCAGAAGTGGCCCACTTGTGGGCAAAATGGCTACCTCACCCCTGCCGTCTCGGGGATCCCCACCGCTTCAGAAAAAAGGGGGGGGTTATGTAAAACCCCCCATGCTGTCGTTCTCCGCAGAAACCCCCCCCCCCCCTGGTCTGGGCTTGCCCCGATGCCCTTTGATCCCAAAAGAATCGCTGGTGCCGTCATGACGGCTGATTCTTGGTCCATTGAGGTCCATTGAGCCCCCCCCCCCCACCACTTTTGGGGCTCTAATACACCCCCCTTCCCCCCCCCGGCGATTGAAAGTCCCCCTGCCCCTGTCACAGTGCACGGCTCTTCCTGAAACCACACTAAACAGGCCCTGCACAACGGGTCTGCGACGGTGCACCCGAAGGACATCCGTCGTTTGCACTCGGTGGGTCACCCTTTCCCCATTTCCTTGTGCTGCAGATTCACTCCCTCGGCCTAGAGTCTCATGACAATGCAGCCCTGGGCCTTGTGTCTTGCACCCCCAACTCATGTTGCCCATTTTGCCCACCAAATGCAAGAGACCTCATTTTGTGAATGACCGTCCAAGGGATCACACTTTTGGTGCAAAAGGAGGACATGTGGTTTACTGTACTTACTTTTGTGCGCTCTTGCGTGCCCTTTTGCCTGGCCCTGAAAAATGATTTCTTTTTCTGAATTTGTTTTTGCCCAACAACTCATTCTGCCCACAAAATGAAATGTTTCTGCACATCTTTAATGTTTGGCCGGTACACTGAAGCCATCCACATCATCCAAACCACAAAACTGAGCCTGGGACCCCACCCGCAAAGGGGTATATAACCAACAACACTACGTGTTGTAAAATCACAACTCAGATTCGAGAAAAAAAATAGAGAGGAAACACTGAAATGACATCCGGAACATACCGCACAGGCGATTTCCGAAACATCCCGCAAAGGGGATTTTCCAAATTCTGATTCCCGAACCAGAAAGCCCTGTCATCCAATACCCTGTGAATTTGATTTGAATTTTACGCACAGATCGAAACGAAACGTGGCACCTGACCGCAGGAAACGAAGGTTTGGTTTTGCAAATATGCTGGCACCTGCTTGAGGTTTGTAATGGCTGGTTCTCAGCCACGCATACTGTGTACTAGCTTGCCTGAGGTTCGTAATGGTTCATTCTCACCCGCGCATGCTGTGTACCGGCCTGCGCGAGGTTCGTAATGGCTGCTTCTCACTTGTGCATGCCCTGTTGGTGACGGCAGTGAACAACGGTTTCACATGAGTCGTTGCCGAACCTAAAAAGCGTCCACAAGGGTCCCCTTCCTGTACCGGGTCTTGCACACCGCTACAGCTCTTCGATGCCTGCGACCACCACCTTCTTATTTGTGGCGGCCACGCATCGTACGGTACACTAGACGTCCTGCACGCAGGAGCACAACGGTAAGGTCTGGGTGTTTGCGCCCGGGGGACGGATGCACTCCAGTGCAGCTGTGGCCACCACGCCAGTGGTACATCCCTAAAATTGACCTGCACCGAACGCGCTGGAGAAGCTGTTGGGACGGCCACCGGGGTCACGAGGACGACGTGTGAGGACAACCACAGGGGTCACGGGAATGGGCGTCCTAGCTGCAAGCCTGACTGCAGGCTTGGTTGCCACCTGGGCAGCAGGTTTGGCTGCACTCTTGGTTCAGCAACTGCCAGTGTGCTGAAATCGCACCGTGTGCGCAGCGGCCACGTCAGAGGCTGTAGCGCTTTGGTGCAATGGATACCCGTTTTTGTTGTTCCTACCGGACTCATCCTTGGGGAAACTAGCGACTGCTGCAAGGAATCGGTCTCCAGCACGACCATGCGCTTGTCGAACATTGCCTTTGGAAACTATGTTCGAGGCCCAAATGGTTGGTAGGAGAGGTACAAATTCATTCACAAATAATGTGCAGGCACTGAAATCCGTCATCAAAGTCAAGACCGCGTTTCTGGAACACTCCGCTGCCCCTAATAAAGATAAAAAAATAAACGTGTAGCCGTCATTGGGCAGACCGTCTGGGGATGTTTCCTTTTTGGAGTTTGGGGTCGGGGATCACACTGTGGGCACGTCCTGGAAACCCCACATGAAGGAGAAAGACCTCTCCTTTGTACTTTTCTGCATATGCATGCATCCATCATGCCCAGTAAGCCCCAAATAATACGCCCCGAAAGATGTTGTACCGATACACACAAAAAGTGTCACCCTACTGGTGCATTCAGTGCCCACTGTCCACCCTTCGGCAACATTTAGTGTTAACATAACTTGCGTCGCACCGCGCGCCGCACCGCGCCCCGCAGGGTCAGCACCCTTTTGTTGTGACGTATAATTAAATTTACACAAACACTTGGGTGGGGGCATGTGGAGGCTGAGAGAAAGGTAGGGGAATGAAGGGTAGTGCCCAGTTCCCCCGTCTCTGTCCACTTTGTGACCTATTATAGGCTACACCGATGGCCTCCCAGGTCTCTATCTCCCATGCATGTGCCTTGAGTTCAGCAGCCATGGAAATTTGAGGAGGGTGGCGAGACTCAAATGGTGGATTGTTTGTGAGTGGTTTTGTTTTGGGGGGAGAAGTGTAAGGGAGACTGAAACCCGGGTACCAACCCAGGACGCTCATTGGATCGTGTAAGTTACAACAACAGTATTCAGTGGGTGGTCTTGGAGCTTCTCATCCTATTTTGCAGGATTGGGGAGCAGTGCAGTAAATCAGAATGAGAGTCCTGGACCAATAAGTCACTCTCTTCCATCATGCCCCCTGCATGGACCTGGGTGGTTTTTCTATGTGCGGGCGGGCTCATCGTTGCCTTCGATCATTTGGAGCTGCTCCTCACATTCTTTGCTTTGTGCAATTAAGAGGAAAAACGTTTTCCTCGCCTCATACAGTGGTGAGCCGTCCTCGAGCTTGTACTGCTGTAACGAGAGCCTGATCGCGGCGGCCAGGTCCTCCAACGCTGCTGTGAGCATCGCTCTGTGTTTGATTGCTTGTTGATCCTGTGGTGGGCCAGCCGCCGTTAGGATGTCCAAATGCGCACTGATGGCGGATCGTTTGTGCGTAAGATCAATGATATTTTGCGCTGCCGAGAGGGTCAGGGCCCTCATTATTTGGTCTGGTCCATTGGTGTGCTGGGCCACTTCTTCCATCACAGTGTCTATGTTGGCTTCGGAGGCTCGTTCCATGACCTTCGTGAAGTAGGCTTGTAGGGTCTGTTGACTCTGTGACGATAGTATTTCTTTGAAGTGCTGCTTGTCTGGATCCCATTGATGCGGACCCAGAGCCGGGTTTAGGAGGGTTCCCAGAACCACATTAGCTTGGAGTTGTTTTTGGAGGACGATGGTCATATCTTCTAGATCTTCCTGCCTGGAGATGTCAAGCAGTTGCTGTGCGACCGGCAGGTCCACGAGCGGGATAGGGATCATGTTCAAGTCACCCGAGAAGATGGTGTTCGTAGATGTTGTTCCACTGGAGCTCGCCATACTCAGGAAGGGGTGTCCGCCCTTTCACCAGTAAGCGGTTGCGACTGGGGGGGAGCTCAGTCACACCAACAGGACCGGGAGATGTCCACGCGTTGCCCTTGCAGCCGCGGTGGAGGTCTCTAGGCGCCTGGGGATGCAGGAGAGGACCCGGGGCCCAGAGGCTCAGTGTGCAAAGAGGCGACCGGTGTTCGGCAGACCTTCAAAAGCGCTGAGTACAGCAAGTCGTTCGTCCACTCTTGCGTACTTGTGGAGCACTGGTGCGTCCGTTGCGGCTGGAAAGCGCTTGGAACGGCTGAGAGATCGTCTCCGTAGTACTCCTCGTTGTGGCCGATGCTTTAATTGTGCCTAGGGGCATGATCCCCGGTAGGCACTTCATGAAAAGACATCGAAAAAGGATAGACACTCAGAAAGGTGAAGGACTAGGGGCCTTTGGGGGGGGAACTTGACTGTGTGTTGGGCAGCGGAGATGGAGGGCAATCAGGTGGCGAGTGTGAACTTGGGATGGCAAAGGAGATGGACTCCATCTTGCATTGCCGATTCACCACCCTCAACCCATCTTGGTAGTATTCCAAGTGGAGGAGTCGGTCTTCAGCCATCCCAACCACCGTGGCAGGAGGCCGCAAGCCATTTAGGAAATTTGTGGTGGGGAAAGGCAGCACTCGCAACATAAAATACATTGCCCCACCACGAAAATTTTGTACACCGACACTACACGCCCCGCACTGCCCCTCAACCCTCCGAGTCCGAGCCGTTGTGGCCTAATCCCTGAAGACAATCCCTGGGACCAACCCCTCTACAAACTTGACATCTGACACTGGATTCTTGCACTTGGTGGTGGTGTCGGCTGCGCGCTAGTTACTGTGTTTTCACCAACCCATGGCAGGTTGGCCCCCCTGTGGCGTCCTCCCCTTGTCTATGTTTTCCCCCACAGGTGTGGAATGCCACTCCCCAGCGCACCGTAACGCTGCCTGTGTTCTACCTCCCATCTTCGCCCTCTTCTGTGTGTCACCAATCACTCCACAGCAGTGCGCTCTGCCCGAAGCGAAAAGTGACCCTTTGTGCCTGATTGACCAATCGTGCGTGAATGTCATCCCCCTCCCACTCTGATAGTGTATGACATGCAACCTGCTTATTCACCTCGGCCTTCAATCTTCACTCCGCTGTCTTTTTCAGCCTCCCGTCATTGTGCCGCACAGTGTTATGTGTTCATCTGTTTTTTGTTTGGTTGAGACCTAAGATTGACACGAAGAGAGCGCGTGTTCAACAGTTCCCATTTGCCCACAAGGGGGGCACCGGGCAGTGCAGGTCATTAGTCCACGTACAACGTGGTTCAGCATGCGTGACTTCCAAAAACTGTTCCACGGCCGACTGGGCGTTGCACTGTGCAAACACCCCCCCCCCTTCCGCAGTCCACAGCGAACGATTGCCTGGCGTGTTCCATGCCCGTCCCCGTTCAGTACAAGTGGACAGGCCTCCAAATTGCAATCTCCCCACCACCGCAGGAAACAACACAGCATAGCCGAGCAACAATGCGCCAATCAATCCTTCTTCGTCGTTTTTTGTTGTTCATCCGCCAGTCCTGAGTTCGGCCTCTGTTGGGGCGCAGAATCATGGCCACGCCGCCATCCGTAATGGTTTCACTTGCTGGTCTGTCTGGGGGTGTTTCACATAAAACAGCCCCCACATTCCCAGTAGCGGTATGCACCACCATGAGGGTATGCCTTCCAGCCATGCATCTGCCAAGAGACGCCGAAAACAAAATGTGCTTTCCTGCAACAATGTCTCCATCAATCCTTCCACAATACCATGTGCCCAGTGGGGCCCATTGTTTGACGGGCTACATATCATCACCTTTCATTCAACTTGTGTGAGTAATAGCTCCTCACACAACGAAGGGTGGCCAAAGCAACCACGGCACAAGATGCCCGGGCAGTGCATGTAACACATGTAACATGTCGGCTGTAGGAAGGCCACAGACAATGTGGCACAGGGGCAAATGCAGGCCGCCTGCCACCGCGCAACATCAGAACGGAGCAATGATTGAGAACGTGCAACATGTCGCTACCATCAGCAACCGCATTGGGCATGTGAGCGAATGGAAGGAATGCAAAGCAGAGCAGCCGCAAACACTGCCAGCTTCTCAGGGATAAACAAAGGGCTGGTGTGAAGCGTGCAGTGCAAGCCAAACCCCAGCTGCTTGTGAACCACCAAGCGTCCAGCGCAGACACCCACCGTCGCTCTAGTACCGTGTGGAGGCGGTTCAGCGAACAGCAGGTGCATCCCCTGCGGGGCTGTGGGTTCATTCGAAATCCATTTCTTTGCTTCCTCGAACAACCATGTGAGATGTTGGGCATGGTTGACAGGAGATCTTTCACAACCCAGCAACTTCGCCACCAAGCTCGGAATTCCTCACTGAGGCATACAGTGCAGACAATCCGACATGAATCGCAAATCTTGTGGGGCGAGGGGGCGCAAGGGGGGTTTTCCGGTACACACAAATGCCCGAAAACATCTCATTAAGAACCGGTGTGCTTCACAAACAGAGCAGCCCTGCAAGTCGCTTGCGGGGTGCTTCACCCAGAAGGATTGCATATATGCGACCAAGAAGAGAAGCCAAACTGGATTGACGGGGAAACGGCACTAGTTTGAAGGGTGCAGTTAGACAGAGCGCATCCCGTATAAAAGACAGACTGCGCACCGCCCTTGAGTGTGCAGAACCAGGGACTGTGCGCAGCCCTGGGCGGTGCAGTGCCTCGCAAAAGTTAGTGCTTTGATTTAAACATCGCGCAGAAGGCGTCAGCTCCTGTTGACACAGGTACCAAACAACAATGATGCCCAAAGTACCACAAAGTATGGGTTTCTACTACAGCCAGACACCCAAATAGTTGCACTGCGTGTGCACTGCGCTTAAGGCGCCCCCTTAGTGTATGTATTGTTTTCAAACAACAGCAGGCCCCCAACACAGGGACAAAAATTGGGGAGAGAGGCGGGGGGGGGTATGGGGGAAAATAGGCGAAAACCTTGCCTGGCGCGCCCGGCGCGGTAACGTACTCTCAAAGACGTGCATGACAGAAACAATGTCTCCGTTCTGAGAAACGTGTAGTTGGCGCGTTGCCATCCAAGCTATTTCCATCTGTCTTGTCCACCAGACATGCAAAACAGAATTCTGAAACCTCTGTTCTTAACGCAGAACATCATCACCATGAAACGACACAAGTAGCAGGGCGATGCATCGTTGAGGCCTAGACAGCCATGGCGATGGAGGTGCATCAAAATCACGCACTGAAGGGAGGGGCAAGGTGGCAGGACAGTAATCAGCATCCCTGAAATACCATCGCCAGCCCCGAATCACAACAACTTGATGTTCACAGACAACCAGAAAATGCAACCGCCAGATTCCACGATTCTGGCAGTTGCAAAAGTGGGGAGTGGAGGGGGGGTAGGTCTTGTTAGAATAAGGATTCTGTAGGGCATGTGCAAGACATAACCACACACACCGGCGACAGGGATGGACACATCCAAATGTTTCCACTTAGTCAGGCTATGCAGCAGCGGTATTTCTGAATACTGGCACACAGCACTGCTGGGGCACCTTCGTCACTGACACTGGGCCCTGAGCACTGCAGTACGGGGCCCTAAAGCAACGGATACAGAGCTCACATATACCCCCGTGTCACGGGCATATGGTTTTGTGATTGCTTCCCTCACCTGCCCTGCACGTCAGTCAATTCGCATTCTGTCTCGTACAGTCAAACATCTCCGGACAGTCCATGCACAGCTCTTCCCATGCTGTATTGACGGGCTGCACTGCCGTATGGTGGCGGCTAAAAGTAGACACCAGACCCGCTCCAATGGGCGGGTGGGTGGGCCAAGAAAAACAGTAAGCACTATGAACAAAACGTATGTTTTTGGCAAAACATCGGTTTTGTGATTGGTTCCCTCACCTGCCCTGCACGTCAGTCAATTCGCATTCTGTCTCGTACAGTCAAACATCTCCGGACAGTCCATGTACAGCTCTTCCCATGCAACCTTCACCTCGCTACCTGCAGTACACTGGTGGTGGGTAGCGTGGTTCATCTGGCATTTCAGGCTGCCATGCGCCTCTGTCTGTGGAAACTGCCTGACATAGTATAGGGTTCGTTTACGATGCGCTACAATCAGAAAAAAGCCAAAAACAGTGGGAGAATTTGAGTCAAACAAGCCAAATAGAAGAGTTCATTGCCTAAAGGCTTAGAAGCACCTCTGGAAAAAAAAACCCACTCTGAAACTACCCCGAGCACATTTACAACAATGCTCCCAAAACACAAAGACACCAAGCTCCAACATTGAAACTGCAGCCTGAGGTAGCCTCGCAGTTCTGAAAGCTGCCGCGATCTATTCGTTCAATGCCATCAGCAGATTGCAGGTCACAGGCACGAGTAATTTTGTTGCGTGATTGGGAAATGGTTGGGAAAAAATGATTTACCACAAGTATGGAGGCTACAGTGTCGGGCATTTAACCAATACATCATTTCTCTAATTTTGTGAGGGCCCGAGAATTTCATAAGGGCACAAACCTGTGCAGGGTCTCTAATTGTACATAAGGTGCACCCACCATAACGATGTGGCACGGAAATTCAATCACACCCAATCTGCATCACACCACTCTGCTGACACCTCAATCTGAACAGCCGTGTTCCACCGGTTCCAAGCGAACCCTCACAGGTTGTCTATAGCACGCGGTGGTGTATGCAAAGCAAGTCTGTCCAAGCTCCTGTTCTCTTGAACCCGCTACTGAAGTTGCGATACGTCATGTTTCCATGGCCAAGACCCACATCAAATTTGATGAATTTTTTGATACTTCTGTCGTACTTGATACCCTTGAGCACCACAAGGTAGTAGCCCATAGCCTCCAACAATTGCAGGTATTGCTGGCCGTCATGGTACTGCGGCATGAGGGATGGCGAAAACTCCGTGAGTATCACATCCATTCCAAAATGTTTGATCAAGCCAATTGCTCCCTTGAAGACCTCTGGCTCCATGCCTTGCACATCAACCTTTAGCACATCCACGTGTTGTGACAGTGTTTCGTCGAGCGTGACCACAGGCAAGGTCACGCATTTCTTACCATCATCTGGGCACCTTGCAACAAATTTTGCGGCCAGGTATCCGGCCATTCCTGTGGGTAAGTTGTCGCCCTTCGTGCGATTCCATTCAGACACGATGAATCTCAGCTTTCCTGACGTGGCGCCTAGCCCAGCTTGATACAGCTTGATGCGACGATCCTCTGAGAAACGGCCCATCAAGTGCCGGAAATTCACAGGATGCGGCTCAAAGGCGTGTATTTCCACGTTTGGGTTGGCAGAAGCGAGCACAGCCGCTATAGTGTCACCTCTGTTGGCCCCACCATCCACCACAACCATGTGTCGTTTGTCTGAAGACGCAAGCAGCTGGCCCAAAATGATTTCTGGATCAGGAACGTTGCCGTTTACGTTGAAGTCAATACACACCCCTGATCTCAAACACACTTTATGAAACTGATGCAGGCGGGCCCTGAGGTGCGGCGCGACGTAAGCGGACACGACGGTGCTCGCAATCGAGGCGATGAGCAAGCATAAGCATATTGGCGAGCAGATGAAGGGCAACATGAAGTCTGGAGATAGTTTGGAGCCAGGATGGACTGAGTTGTGGAAGGTAGATAAGTGTATATGGCTCTGATGGACCCTTCCAAAAAGACAACGGCGCTTGGGCAGCTGAGGGCAAGTCTGGAAACAAATAACGACTTGTAACACTTCTTGTACTATGTTGGACTCTCCAGCGATGTGCTGAACAGGCGTCAGTCGGATTCCCAAAATCTATTGCCACTAAAGGTTTCAAAATGCAATACAACCCCAGCACCGCACAGCAGCTCTACCTATGTTCTCAGCAGAGTACATTGTTGTACTGCATCGTGCGCAATGGCTTTTGTGGGATAACTGTGTGTGTGTGTGTGTGTGTGTGTGTGCGTGCGTATTGTGTGTGTGTGTGCGGGGGGGGGGGGGGGGGTCGCACTTCAAGGAGTGGTTTTGCCGGAAATTTGAAGGGACACCAAACTGAGCGTGCCTGAGACCCCCACGTCGCCGTGCGGAAGTCAGGCTCTCTGGGCGACCGTGAGTAGTGGGGCTTCCCCATCCAGATAGCACCTTCTCAAAGCGGTGGCAGTCCCTGGTGGTGGAGGACCCCTGTCCAGGCCCATCTGACTCGGGGAAGGTGGGGGGGGGGGGGGCAACCTATTGAGTTTCCCCTCCACACCTTGGATACCCCAAGACAATAGCAATTGTGCAGCACCTTTTGATTCCTCCCGGCTTGGGGCACCCCAGCAGGGTTGGGATTATGCCATGGGAAAGGGGGAGGGGGTTCACGCCGGGGGCATCCGTTGCCTTTCCGAGCGACATGACCTTGCCTCCTTGGGGTCCCCAAAGTGGGGAGGCGGATCACACCTGTTTTCTCGGGTTCCCCACCAAGATGGGGAGGAACCAAAAGTGGTTGTGAGAACTATGGCGCCTCCCCCCCCCCCCAAAAAAGGGCAAGGCAATCGAAAGGAGAACACACTGGGGAGTCCGGCATACATCACAAGCGCCCCTCCAATTGCCACTCACCCAAAACCACTCACAGTAGCTGGCATATGCCAAGCGGCTGCAAAAAAACTGGCAGGGGGGCAATGTTTGCCCGGCGCGCGCCCGGTGAGCTACTTTTCTATTAACTATCCCGACTTCAGCCCCAGATGTACCCTCTCATGGAGGAGCCCCTCAAGTAGACCACGTTGGACTGCACACCTTCCCTACAAAGCATGTGGCATAATAAGGCAATAGCCATGAATTCAACAACTCCAAATGTTATTTGTATTGTACTTAACAAACAACACTAGTCCCACAAGTGTGGTTGCCAATACATCCAGTACAATAGTGCTCCTTACACTCATCACAAACTGTGACAGTGGAGCGCTTCTGGCAACACAACACACACACTTCTGCCTCATCCTCTGCCTCATCTTGCGTGGTGGCCGAGTTGCTTTGGTCAGTCCAAACATGAGGCGGGACATGCTCCCATGGTCCATACGGGGGGTGACGCACCTACCTGCGACTGCAAAATTGCATAAAATGCAACAGAATGCTGGCTGACCAATTCAACTCATTGGGGCCGCCACGCCAGGTGTTCCTAACCAAGCCCCAATGCCACAAGCGAGCAAACAGCTGCTCTATGCGTGCCCTATACCACCCATGCACGTCATTGTAAGATTGACTTCGAAATCAAAGAAATCACCTCGGGTACGGGAAGGTCCACACCCATCCCAAATCAAAACATCGGCTGATGTCCCGGGGGCCAAGGGACAAATCCATACAATGTTGCCCAACATATCAACGGCAACAATCACCTTGTAACAATGCGACGCATACTAGGATTCCACAAGTTGGCACTCCATATCCCGCTAATGGAAATGATGGGCATGGAGTCTGTGAAATGGTTCATAAAGAACGGGAAATGGGGACAATGGTTGAAAGGATTCAACCTGTCGGCCCATCGAATCTCTTGAACAACATGGTTAAGGTATTCGTGAACACAGGCAACACTCTGCCGCCAAGCAACCTCCGAAAACCCTTCGGCTTCGGTGTGAGACATGAAAGCACCGCTCTTTGCCGGTGGGGTGTGTTTCATCCGTAAAAAAATTCGAAACAACGACTCACGGTTGAGGAGCTCGGGGTGCCCGTACTTCATCCAAAATTCCTCCAATGTTTCTGCATCTGCACCCATCTGTGCAAACTGGGTAAGCACACACGTGGACTTATACCGTTTCACCCACCACTGGACACCACCACCCTTGCCATCGTCATAAACGGGGTGCAAAGGGTGTGCCAAATTCCAAGACACGGCGAGAAGATACTCCGGAATCTCATCCTGTGTCTTTTTGTTCTCCCTCTCACACTCTTCTGCTGTGTACTTTCTTTTAGTGGAGGGTGGTTCAACAGGGTTGGGCTGGGGCTTGGGTGGATTGCGAGTCCCTAACCCCAACTCAAGGGGCCACACAACAAAGCGTGGATTGAGAGTCCCTAATCCCAACTCAAGGGGCCACGCAACAAAGGGTGGATTGAGGGTCCCTAACCCCAACTCAAGGGGCCACACAACAAAGCGTGGATGGCGAGTCCCTAACACCAACTCAAGGGGCCACACAACAAAGCGTGGATTGCGAGTCCCTAACCCCAACTCAAGGGGCCACACAACAAAGTGTGGATTGAGAGTCCCTGACCCCAACTCAAGGGGCCACACAACAAAGGGTGGATTGAGAGTCCCTAACCCCAACTCAAGGGGCCACGCAACAAAGGGTGGATGGCGAGTCCTTAAGTCCAACTCAAGGGGCCACGCAACAAAGCGTGGATTGGGAGTCCCTAATCCCAACTCAAGGGGCCACGCAACAAGGGGTGGATTGAGAGTCCCTAACCCCTACTCAAGGGGCCACACAACAAAGGGTGGATGGCGAGTCCTTAAGTCCAACTCAAGGGGCCACGCAACAAAGAGTGGATTGAGAGTCCCTAACCCCAACTCAAGGGGCCACACAACAAAGGGTGGATGGCGAGTCCCTAACACCAACTCAAGGGGCCACACAACAAAGGGTGGATGGCGAGTCCCTAACACCAACTCAAGGGGCCACACAACAAAGCGTGGATTGCGAGTCCCTAACCCCAACTCAAGCGGCCACACAACAAAGTGTGGATTGAGAGTCCCTGACCCCAACTCAAGGGGCCACACAACAAAGGGTGGATTGAGAGTCCCTAACCCCAACTCAAGGGGCCACGCAACAAAGGGTGGATGGCGAGTCCTTAAGTCCAACTCAAGGGGCCACGCAACAAAGCGTGGATTGGGAGTCCCTAACCCCAACTCAAGGGGCCACGCAATAAGGGGTGGATTGAGAGTCCCTAACCCCAACTCAAGGGGCCACACAACAAAGCGTGGATGGCGAGTCCCTAACCCCAACTCAAGCGGCCACACAACAAAGTGTGGATTGAGAGTCCCTAACCCCAACTCAAGGGGCCACACAACAAAGAGTGGATTGAGAGTCCCTAACCCCAACTCAAGGGGCCACACAACCAAGCGTGGATTGCGAGTCCCTAACCTCAACTCAAGGGGCCACGCAACAAAGCGTGGATTGAGAGTCCCTAATCCCAACTCAAGGGGCCACGCAACAAAGCGTGGATTGAGAGTCCCTAACCCCAACTCAAGGGGCCACACAACAAAGTGTGGATTGAGAGTCCCTAACCCCAACTCAAGGGGCCACAGAACAAAGGGTGGATTGAGAGTCCCTAACCCCAACTCAAGGGGCCACACAACAAAGGGTGGATGGCGAGTCCCTAACACCAACTCAAGGGGCCACACAACAAAGGGTGGATTGCGAGTCCCTAACCCCAACTCAAGGGGCCACACAACAAAGTGTGGATTGAGAGTCCCTAACCCCAACTCAAGGGGCCACACAACAAAGTGTGGATTGAGAGTCCCTGACCCCAACTCAAGGGGCCACACAACAAAGGGTGGATTGAGAGTCCCTAACCCCAACTCAAGGGGCCACGCAACAAAGGGTGGATGGCGAGTCCTTAAGTCCAACTCAAGGGGCCACGCAACAAAGCGTGGATTGGGAGTCCCTAATCCCAACTCAAGGGGCCACGCAACAAGGGGTGGATTGAGAGTCCCTAACCCCAACTCAAGGGGCCACGCAACAAAGTGTGGATGGCGAGTCCTTAAGTCCAACTCAAGGGGCCACGCAACAAAGCGTGGATTGAGAGTCCCTAACCCCAACTCAAGGGGCCACACAACAAAGGGTGGATGGCGAGTCCCTAACACCAACTCAAGGGGCCACACAACAAAGGGTGGATGGCGAGTCCCTAACACCAACTCAAGGGGCCACACAACAAAGCGTGGATTGCGAGTCCCTAACCCCAACTCAAGCGGCCACACAACAAAGTGTGGATTGAGAGTCCCTGACCCCAACTCAAGGGGCCACACAACAAAGGGTGGATTGAGAGTCCCTAACCCCAACTCAAGGGGCCACGCAACAAAGGGTGGATGGCGAGTCCTTAAGTCCAACTCAAGGGGCCACGCAACAAAGCGTGGATTGGGAGTCCCTAACCCCAACTCAAGGGGCCACGCAACAAGGGGTGGATTGAGAGTCCCTAACCCCAACTCAAGGGGCCACACAACAAAGCGTGGATGGCGAGTCCCTAACCCCAACTCAAGCGGCCACACAACAAAGTGTGGATTGAGAGTCCCTGACCCCAACTCAAGGGGCCACACAACAAAGGGTGGATTGAGAGTCCCTAACCCCAACTCAAGGGGCCACGCAACAAAGGGTGGATGGCGAGTCCTTAAGTCCAACTCAAGGGGCCACACAACAAAGCGTGGATGGCGAGTCCCTAACCCCAACTCAAGGGGCCACACAACAAAGAGTGGATTGAGAGTCCCTAACCCCAACTCAAGGGGCCACACAACCAAGCGTGGATTGCGAGTCCCTAACCTCAACTCAAGGGGCCACGCAACAAAGCGTGGATTGAGAGTCCCTAATCCCAACTCAAGGGGCCACACAACATAGCGTGGATTGAGAGTCCCTAACCCCAACTCAAGGGGCGACACAACAAAGTGTGGATTGAGAGTCCCTAACCCCAACTCAAGGGGCCACACAACAAGACGTGGATTCAAAGATTGTCCCGCTTTCCTCAATAGCACCGGAAGGTTGGGGCGCAAAAGAGGGCGGAAATGCAACGTCACCCCTGCATTCTCGGGGGTCCCCAACAAAGGGGACAAAATCAGAAGTCAAAACCTGTGCTAGGGGTCACAATGATGCCCCTAGTATCTCAAAGTATGGGTCTCTAGTACAGCCAAACGCCCAAATAGCTCAATCGGTTTTGTTTCGATCCCCCAAAACCTCCATCCCACCCCCTCCCCTGCCTCCTGCACCCCTCCCTCCCTCGCCCCCCGCCTTCCCCTCTCTTCCCGCCCCTCCTGTTCATCCGGGACACCCCAACGCGCCCCTTGGGGCACCAACCGCCGCCTTGGGCACCGCAAACAACGGCCGAGTGGACCTCTGCGGCCTCAATCCGCCGGTACCACAACGTCTGCCACGCAGAGATCTGGCAGCGGATGGTCTTCTCCACTTTCTGCGGGAGGTCGGACGCCACCTCCAATTTGTCGCGCCCGAGCAAAAAGGGGCGCAGGATCTGCGAAGAGGTGCACAAGCACGGCACAACGCCGCAGTGGCCCAGAGAAGTATTGGGAGGCGGGGAGGGGGTGTGCACTGCGCTAAGTGCGCCCCCTTAGTGGAGCCTCTACAAGGCCACCGGTGGGGCACGGATCAAAAAAGATGCCCGGCGCGCTAGCGCTCCCCCGGCAAATTGGCTAACGTCCATTTCTGGTAGCAGCTCTGCAGGCCCAGTGGCCTGATATCCGCCACTCCAACTCGCCCCAGCGCTTTTGGGATAGGCTTGACTAAGGCCTAAGATATTGAGGGGCGGGGGTTAGGGCAATCATTGGGGGATAATTTTGTCTCCCAAATTGGGTTTACAAGGGTGAGGCATTCTTTGGGGTTCTGTTACGTGAACGGCCCCGAAAAGGGGTGGGGGGTATGTGGCGCCCGCACCTGCACTTGATCTCACAATCTCTCTTCGCAGTGATTTGTTCGAGAACAAAAACAACCAAACCCAACCAAACCCAGTGTGTACCCTCAGAAGCACCAACCGGCACACAAAGTCAGCCATCCCGGCAAACCCCCCCCTCCCTCCAAAAGGAAGCCTGGGCTAGAGGCAATCACAACGTAGAAATAAACACTGGCTCGAAGCTTTGTGGCCAGTGGCTAGTAGATTGTATATTTTGGTGTAAATTTTTGTGTTTTCCATCTTTTTTTGTGAGAAATGCGAAAAAATTCTACCATTTTTCCTGCTTCATGCCTCTTTCTTCCTACCCGTTCCCCAAATGTTTCATAAAAAACGATTAGTCATTCATGCATGTGACTTAGACACCACTCTGGTTGGATGCTGTTTTTTACAATTGTGGATGTGTGTAGTTTATTCCTGATTGTCATATGAACATCACTGTTTATTTCTTTTACAACCCTGGATGGGTGCTGTTTATTCCTGATTGTGATCTGGCCATCACTGTTTATTTTTTTTACAGCTCTGCATGGGTGCTATTTATTCTATTTATTCCTGATTGCGATTTGGACAACCATGTTTATTTTTTTAACAACCCTGGATGGGTGCTGTTTATTCCTGATTGTGATCTGGCCATCACTGTTTATTTCTTTACAACGCTGCATGCGTGTTGTTTATTCCTCATTGTGATCTGGACATCCCTATTCATTTTCTGTTACAACCCTGGATGGGTGCCGTTTATTCCCGATTGTGATGTGGTCATCACTGTTTATTTTTCTACAACTCTGCATGGGTGCTGTTTATTCCTGATTGTCATATGAACATCACTGTTTATTTTTTTAACAACCCTAGATGGGTGCTGTTTAATCCTGATTATGATGTGGTCATCACTGTTTATTTTTTTACAACTCTGCATGGGTGCTCTTTATTCCTGATTGTGATCTGCACATCGCTAGTGTTTTTTTTCACAACCGTGGATGCTGTTTATTCCCGATTCCCCACTTGCAACACAATGCGGCATGGGAGAACTTATGTGCCTTAGGAACAAGGTTAGCCGACACGGGCTCCCGCGCGGCACACCGCGTACAAACACCATCAGTGGTGCAGGTGGGATGCAAACGGAAATGACACGCATGACATTCAACAGTGTGGGATGCCAACTCCATTTGGCTAGCGACCTGGCCAGCAATTAATTCAAGGCTGGGCGATCAGCACAAAGCGCGGGAAGGAACTTGGCTTGTCAGTGGCCTACAATGAGGGGGGGGGGGGGTGCAGTCGCCGGATTTACAAGAAATGCGGAAAGATGCGGGAATGCGGAAAATGTGGGCTTCTTGTAATGGTGTATGCCTCCTCCAAACCCCTATTTTTGTCAAGACGCATGTTGATCTGTTGACACCATCACTCTGTTCAAGAGGCTACAAGACCATGGAGACCTTTGGGCCACCAACAGTGAGACAAGAAGATGACCGGTGGGTCAGACACCAACAACAGGAGGGCCGTGATCCCGCGACCACCAGCAAACGTGCGGGCGTCATATTGCCATCCCGGGATCGGGTGGGTCATGCGTTTGGGGTCAGGGGCGCATGCAAGGCACACACACGCTCAACGGGTGGGAAAGCGCACCACCTCCCCTCGTCCCGGGTCAGTGCCCCCAAATGGACGGGTGTGGCCATGGGCCTGTCGAGCCCCCTCCTCCAACGCCCCCCCCCCCCCAGTCAGGTGTCGTCCACGGTTGTCCCCCCCCCCCCCCCCCGTGCCCAGGAACCGGCAATGTTTGACCGCGGAACCAGGGGTTGGTTCCTGCGCATGACCGTGGGCAGCCCCGTACCGCGCAAAAAAAAATTTCCGGCGCGTTGCGCCGCGACAAGCGTGCCCTCTCCTTTCCCACAGCTAACCACATTGACAAATGAACACCAAAAGATTGATGGGGGGACCCATAGCAACACACATGAAATGTTGTCCTGCACACTTGAATAGCTGTCCTACATCCACCAGAACCATGAAAAACCCAATACCCTGGTAAAAAAAGGGGTGCGAGAACTCGACTGCGGAACTAGGGGGCGGTTCTTGTGCAAGGCGTTTCCTAGGCACGGGGGGTGGGTATGTTCAGCGCCTTCCAGACCCCCACACGCCTCTTCAAGAGCCTTCATCAGGGCCACCCCTGCCCCCCTCCAGAGATCAGAAGACTGTGGCCCATTATGGCACTGGGGCACCGGCGGAGGAGATGCGGTGCGTTCCGCTGGGGGGCTACCCCAGCCACACATTTGAAGATTCCGGCCACAAGCCCAGGGGGAGGCGGGGGGGTACTTGACCAACGCGGGAGTAAAGGTTCCGCAAAAAAAAAAATTCAAAAAAAATAAAAAAAACCAAAGAAACTCCACAAAAAATCCGGCAAAAGGTCAAAAAACTTACAAAAAATCCAAAAAATTGCAAAAACGACGCTCAACCGACTGACCGGATGCCGCCGGGCCGCGAATCCCCTGAACGACCCGGTCCCATACGCCCCAGACGTCTCGGCATTCCTGGGCCCGGCAGGTCTACGCCCGGCGGGGGCCGCACTACCCTGGAGCCCAGAGGGTCATTTGGGGGAGAGGGGAGGGGGGGCAAGAGGTGGCCCAAAAGTCCCAGCCAAATGGCCAAGTGGCCCTCTGGGGCGGGGGGGGGAGGGGGGGCTCGGCGTGCGCCAAAGGCGGGTTCGGCCTCCAATGGTCCGGTTGCAGTGTCCGCATTAGGCTCTGGCCGCGCCTGGCTCAGGGCTGTCGTCGCCCTCTGTCCATCGTGCCAATGTACGGCGCTTCCACAGTGCGATTCGTGATCACAAATTCAACCCTCGTCCCTGCGTCCGCTTGCTGTACTATACTGTTTAGGGGGGGGGGTCAGGCTAACGATAGAAGAGACGACCCCAAGAGTTTGTGTACCAAAAATGGCCCGATCCGATCCGAAAGGGGGGGGCTGCGCTTAACGGGAGGAGGGGGGGTCTGGGACCCAAAATTTTGTGTACCAGAAATCGCCCAAAAAATTTTCCCTTTGCAAATTTCGTTTTTCCCCACGGTGCTCACTTTGGTCTGGGGGGGGGACCCTCCTCCTTACGGAAAAAAATTAAGGACTCGCTGGATGGACTCCAGACGGCCTTCGGGGCCTTGTCAGTCGAGGAGGTGGTCTCTCAGCCTGTGAAGAGGAAGAGAGAGAGCGAGAAGGATGCTGGAGACGAAGCAGACGAAGGAGAGGAGCAAGGGCAAGACCTGACGAATGTCCCTACCTTCGAAGGCGCACCAGGCGCTTCTGGCCTCCACGCATCACCCTCTCCTATGACCACCACACTCCCAGCCGCCGCAACATCCACTCCCACAACCAACCCGCCTATGGCAGAGGGCACAGGCTTTACTGGCATGCCTCCCTACCCCGCCTATGGTATGGGCCCACCTACCACTGCGCTCCCTGAGGCAACTACTGCCAGTGAGGCGGTGGCTTCCAGCTCTGCGCCGCGATGGTATGCGGCTGAATATCCCCATCCACTACCCGCTACTGGAACCTATGTGGATGTTCCTGGGTATGCTCCTGGGTATGCAACCCTGAGTGGGTTGAGGAGAGGACCCGAGTCTCTTGGAGGCAGGAGTAGAGGATCGGGGAGATCCTGCAACAGGTCCCTGACGCGGTCGGAGATCAACGAGGTGCTCCGAGGAGCCACTTCAAAAATCGTGGGCGACCTCACTCAAGAGATCCGTGAGAAACTGGAGCCCCTGATGATCCCGCCCCAAGCGTCACCTACCACGGTGGGAATGTCACCCCACCGAGTACAGGCTAACCACCTGGCGGCAGGGTTGACAAACACCCTGGGGAGCCTGAGGAGCCGACCGATGCCGACTCCTGCAGCTATTCTGAGAAGTCCTTTCGTGCCGAGAACGGCCCAGCCGCCCTACAGCCACGTGACGAACTCGACGAGGGCCGAGCTGGACCGGCTGGGGCTAACAGCCTTGAGGGCTATGGTGGACGTAGAGCCTTATGGCTCTAGTGATCTAGGCGGAGACCCTTCCGATGATGAGCCGCCGTCGATGACTTCAACTTCGCCCTCGGAGGACGATGACCCGGAGGACCCCGAGGACCCAAAGGGGAAGAAGAAGACGAAGAAGAAGAAGAAGACCCGACGCCCTGAGGGGCGCAGGTCTCAGGAGGCGAAGGCTATTGCCACCTCCAAGATCGTGGTGAACCTGCCTGAGTTCACAGGCAAGGACCTCAGCGAGTTCGCTGAGAATATTGGCCGGTTGCTCCGATTGACCGGCCAAACCCACGCTAGTGGGCGAGTGAAGTGCGATCTGCTCCTGCAGTGCTGCAAGACCAAGTACCTGGAGAAGCAGGTCAGGCAGATCGTGACTAACTCCGCCACCTTTGCCGATGTGTTGGTTGCCCTGGAGAGGCAGTACCCGACCTACGAAACCGACCTCTCCATCAGGGCCGAGATCCAGAACCTGGCCGTGCTGCCCAACAACCCCAAACCTGGCAGGGTCTCTGAGCTGTTGGCTGACCTGGATCACTGGGGTGGACGACTGACGCCCGGTTCCTACAGCAGCGACGACCTGCTGTTCTGGTTGGTGGCCAAGCTCCCTCGAGAGCTATGGGACGAGTGCCGTTCGACGGCGGAGCGCAAGGCTAGATCCCTCCGCTACGAGGATCTATGCGTGCTACTCCTGGAGCTGGCGCTGGAGAAGGAGAGCGACCAGCACTTGAACAACTACCGTCCTGGTGGTGGAGGTTCTGGAGGCCATGGCAAAGGGTACCAAGGGTCCCGACCTGGGCAAGGGACTACCCCCAAACACGCCCACGCCCGTATCATGGAGAACGTGAAGGAACTATTCTGGTGTGATGCCAGAGACGAGCAGGGCCACCTGCAGCAAGCCCCTGACTGCGAGCAGCGAGACTGCTTCGTAGTCCAGGGGAAGCAGCAGGAAAAGAACACCGGCGCCAAAGCGAAGCTGCCGGATCATTATAGGTGCACCATCACGTGTGCATTCTGCGGGAAGCGGAAGCACTACGAGGATGAGTGCTACCATAAGCAACGCCTATCGGCGAAGCTTAAGGGCGAAGATCCTGGCAAAGGCTCAAGCAAAGGTGGAGGCAAAGGCAAAGGCAACGACTCCGGCAAGGGCAAGTCGAAAGGACGTGGTCAAGGACAAGACAAGGGTCAAGGTGGACGAGGAGGAGGCGCTAACCGCCAGCCCGACAACAAGAACAAGGACAAGAACGGAGGCAACCCCAACCCTAATCCAGGGGGGAACTCCGAGCCCTCTGGAGGGCAGTCTGGTCCTACCACACGCTCACAAACGCAGGCCCAGCAAGAACATGGAGCCAAGCGTGAGCATGAAGGTGGTGATGACTGCAACGCTAAGAAGAGGAGCCGTTTCATGAGGATGGCCCGCAAATTGCGGAACAAGGGGTTCGAGGTGACCTGTCCCGCGGAGTTCTGACGGGGACGCTCTGGTGGCACCCAAGACCTGGTGTTTTGGGTACGTATCCGACTAGGGGGACGCGAATACCTGGGGGTATTGGACACTGGCGCCACCATATCTATAGTGGCCAAGAAAATTTTACCTTGTGGGAGCCTGAAGAACACCATGACCACCGCTGCTATACGCATGGGGGATGGACATGTGGTGCACAGCTGCGGGGACTGTGAAGTGGAGGTACCTATGGGCTCCCGGACTATCGCCCATCGGTTCTATGTGATGGACACTGAGGCCTTCGACTTTGTAGTGGGGACTGACTTCTTCGTACAGCACTCCCAGATACAATCCCTGACGCTGCAAGCGCCCTACCTCCTCTACGTGGACCACGGCAGTGGCAGAGAGTCTGTGCCACTGGAGCAGTCGGAACATACCTCGAGTTACCTGAGACTATCTAAGGAGGAGCCCTCGAACATGATGGCGGCCTCCAAAACTGAGGACTATCAACTATTGGGGGAAGTCCTAGACCAAGGTCTGAAGGAGTTGGGTTACTCTCAAGAAGACCTGAGTGTGGAGTTGTTCGCCAGCGACAAGCAGCATGTACTGGACCTTTACTGCAGCAAGGGGAAGAACTGCAGCTACAAATTTTACTGGCCCTCTTTCGGGATGGCCTACGGGAACCCCAGGTTCAGTGAACTGGGGAAGGTGCTGACCAAGGTGGCCTTGGAACGTTCCCTTATGGTCCTGTGTTCCCCCGATTGGGGAGCCCATGGGGGCAACCAATACTGGCGAAACCTCCTGGACAGGCTGACTATCAGCTCTGTTCGGTTACCTGATGAGGCCATCTACGTGCCTCTGGGTCGTAAGACGCCTATTGGAAAACCCGGATGGGGGAGTATGCTGAGCGTGGTGGACGGAGGTCTTACCTCCATTCCCTGGGAGGATCTGGACCCGACTCTGGTCCAGGCTATACAACGAGAAAGCGATGGACTCGCCTTAGGTGACTTGAAGGATCGCCTACGACCTCAAGATGCTGTTGAGACTACACCCGGAGGAGATGAGTACGTCGTGACTGACACCAACGCCCCCAACTCTCCCTGTCATGTACCTGTTCCTGATGGAGTCTCTGAGTGTGGACTATCTGAGCTACCTAGCTCTATGCACTCAGAAGACGAAACTGAGCACGACGCCTTCTTCGTGCAGACCTGTGTGGAGGAAGTGGAGAACGCCGAGTACATCGCCCCACTAAAACCCCTACTCTCCATGAGGGTGGAAGACCCCGTGGACGAGGAGCTGGACCCTCGATCCAGGCTCAGGGAGTATGTGGATTCCAAGAGGAAGTTGGTGGCGAAAAAGCTATGCTACGCGAAGCCTACCCGCAGCTCATGGCCACTGAAGCAAGCACGTATGGGAGACCTATCCCAATTGAAGGAGGACCTCGAACAGAAGATCACCACCTGGCAAAGGGAGGTAGATCTTAAGCTCATGAAGAGCGTGTGGGGCGCCCATGTGAGGACTTCAGAGGAGGACGACCTCTCGGAGGATTGTGTATGTGAACCCCCTCGAGCGTGCCTATGTTGCCATGGTCCACCGGAGATGGTTGAACAAGACCTTCTATATGCCTACCAAGGGCTGAAGGATACTACCACGGGCGAAGAGTTGGTGGAGGACCACCTCCCGACGTCTATTACTCAGGGGGCAAGCAACTTACACTCTGACGAGGACATGGAGGACAAGATCAAGGTATTGGACCCGCGGGTACAGAAGCTTATAAGGACCTATCTGGAGGTGTTCGGAGAACTACCCCCTCCAGCCTCATGTGACAAGCTGGTACAGATGGACCTCAAGCTGAAACCCGAGTTCGTTGGTCACAAGATCCGGAGGAGACCCTATCCAGCTCCTAAAGAGCAGGCCGACGAGATTGAGCGACAGATACAAGAATGTATCGACACTGGCCTAGTCCTGGAGTACAAGGACGGGGACTACCCCCTACACTGCAGCCCCTGTTTCCTGGTGGCTAAACCTGGGTCTACAGAGAAACGGCTGGTAGTGGACTACGGAGAGCTGAACAAGAAGACGCTGAACCACTCAGGGTCCATTCCCAATATGGAGTCTACCCTGGAGAAGATAGCCTCCTGTCGCTACAAGACCAAGATGGACAAGCGAAGCGGATTCTGGCAAGTGGACCTGACGCCCAACGCACAGGAACTACTGGCCTTCATCACCCCTCAGGGGAGGGTGTTCAAGTGGAAGGTCATGCCGTTTGGCGTGGCTAACGCACCCGCTCTATTCCAAGAGCTGATGAACAAGATCTTGTCCATCCTACGAAGGAGACCTAAGGTGCAGGAACTTATATCCCGTGGTGCCCAGATGGAGGCTCACATCGACGATGTATGCCTCGGGACCAATACCCAGGAGGATCACCTAATCCTCTTGGGTGAGTTCTTTGCGGTCTGCCAGGAGAACCACACACGACTCAAGCTGGAGAAGTGTGAGTTCATGCAGGAGACCATGCAGTACCTGGGGTTTGACGTTGGCTATGGGTGGTGGACCCCAGCGGCCTCTAAGGCCAAACCCCTGATGGATGCCAAGGTACGACACGAAGATCCCAAGAAAGGACTTCATGATGTACGCAGTTTCATTGGGGCGTGCAACTTCTATCGCCGCCACATCAAAAACTTCACCTACACCAGCGCCGTTCTGACGGACTTGATCAAGAAGAGTACTACTTGGCGCTGGGGCCCACAAGAGCAACAAGCGTTTGACGAGCTCAAAGACAAGGTAGCCAACGCTAAGTGCTTGGGCGTGCCTAGGGCACAAGGGGAGATTATCCTGGTGACCGACGCCAGCAATGTGGGCGGTGGTGGAACGTTGTTCCAATGGCAAGCACTAGAGAAGGAGGAGTTCGACTCGGCCATTTCCCAATGGGGGACGGAAGGTCTCAACCGAGATGGAACCCTCAAGCACAGCTACCCTGACGACAAGTGGGTCCTAGTACCTCTGGGCCACTGGAACTGGAAGTGGAACCAGGCCAGGGGGAACTACTCCACCTATGAGCAGGAATTGCTCGCGGGTATGCTGGTGCTATCCTCACAAGCACGACTGTTGGGGAGTAACCCTGTGGTCTGGCTGTGCGACCAGGAACTGGTCCGCACTTTCCAGAAGGGTCCCCCACCTGAGAAGGCCAAGCTACGGCGCTGGTGGACCTACCTCAGTCAACTATGGCTGACGGTACACCATATCCAGGGAGTGAAGAACGAATGTGCCGACTACATCAGCCGCAACAACTTCGACGCCCTGATTGGTGCTCGGTCTGAAGCGCTGGCTAAGGAGGCGTTCAGCCGTATGGACGTCCACTTGGACCTCAACATGACGATGATACGCCCCCTGGAGGGACTCCAACAATCGGAGTACCTGAAGGAGTTTGGGGATATCTACAAGCGCGTGGAGAAACGCCTTGAACCCCTCCTGGTCAACCAAGACCAGTGGAAGAGGGACAAGAGCTACCTCTGGCACGAGGACCGCATCGTGGTGCCTAGTGACAGAGTCCCAGCGCTGCTGAAGTGGACCCATGAGTCCAGCGGTCATGTGGGTGCTGACCGTACCCTGAGGCTGTTCAAGCAGTGGTTCCACACTACGTGGACTGACGACCAACTGCGGAAAACCCTCCAGCCTATCGTGGACAAGTGCCCGTGCAGGTCCTGTAAACCAGGGGATATCAGGGACAGAGGTCTCTACTCGACCCTGCCCATCCCTCACTGTGCTAACAGTGTTCTATACGTGGACTACACGGAGATGCCAAAGTTCGGGGGCTATGACTTCGCCCTCGTGGTAACCTGTGGGTTGACCAGGTTTACCAGGGTGTTCCCATGTACCAAGCACATTACCGGGGAGGAGACTATCAAGATACTCCTGGAGGGGTGGTTTTGTGTCTATGGGGCGCCCAAGGAGATCAACTCCGATGAGGACGTACGAGTATGCTCAGATACTGGCTGGTACAAGAGGGTCCTGAGATCCCTCAATGTCCAGGTGTCTACGGGGATTCCCTACTCTCACACGAGCAACCCCCTATGTGAGCGACAGATCCGTGTCCTCAAGGAGAATGTCAGGATATGGTGCAAAACTGAACGCACCAGAGACTGGGTGAGACTACTCCCCGTCATATCCTTGATGATGAACTCCCAAGAGAGTTCAGCTAGTGGCTACTCACCCCATGAACTATTCCTAGGGCGCCCGGCATGGTTCCTACATGCCCCCTATCCAGAGGACACCCATTCTTCTGTGGGTGAATGGGTCCAAGAGCAACAAGCGAAGGTGGACAAGGCCAAGGCAATGCTTCAGAGAGTGAGGGAGCGTCAGTGGAACAAGAAGAACAAGCACCGAGTACCGGCCACCTACTAAGAGGGGGACTGGGTGCTGGTGCACCACAGTCGACTACCCGCCTGGCCAGGCTCTACCAGCGACGACCCCTACTTCGGGCCGTACAAGATTCTATCAGTGGATGGACACCGTATCACCGTGCGGTGTTCTCCCCGTCTAGGGGGGACCCTGGTGTGCGCTGCTCAACACTTGAAGCGCTACTATGATCCTGAAGACCTCTGTGGGGAGGAGTGGGAGCTGAACGACGAGGAAATCGCCGCTCTGGACCTACAAGGGGCTGCCAGCCCTATGGAAGTTGAAGGTGAACTCCCCGACATGAACGCCGAGGAGATGGCTAAGGAGGGCTTCTACCTGGTGAAGTCTGTCCTACGCCACCGCTATCGCCAGGGTTGGCGCTTCCTCACCCCTGGGAAGGGTTTGGAGTCGAAGAGGCCACCTGGGAGCCCTTCTCTGCGTTTGTTCTACCTGAGGGACGCCTAAACTCAGTTCTGGTTGACTACTTGTCCCAGAACAACCTTGGTGAGTTGCTGAGGCTCGCTGAGACGCTTGCCTCCTAGACTAAAGCTAGGGACTGAACCTTACCCTTACCTGCCAAAGCGTATGTGTGAGTGTGCTATTCCTAAGGTCCTGAGAGCAAGCCGCAGAAGTGGTGTCCTAATTATACCCAAGTCTGCACGCTTGCCAAACCTGGAGGGTTAAATTGGCTTATTGATGCCACGAGGTACGCCCCGGGTCTCCACTCCCCTAAGCGCCCAATTTCTGTGCTGGCGCAAAACCTTTGGGGAATACCCAGCGTACTAATCCAGGTATTGTTTTCCCTACCTATCTGTCTACTACAGGGAGGGGTGGCCAAAAGCTATGAAGGCATGAAAACGCCGTTTTGCTAAATGGCCAAAACACTGACCTAACCACTGCCACAGCCCACCAACCCTGCTAAAATTGCAGGAAACGGGTGGGACAGTGACACACGCACTACAGGTCCTACACACCCTACAGTGGCACCATCCTGGTGGGCGAGCACTGGGGCAACTGGCTCAAGCCCCCACTCAGGACTACCACTCCTACACGCACACTCTACTTGGTGTTGTTGAAGAACATGTCGTGGGTCCTAGCGACCCTCCTGTGAAATGACAAGAGAACACAGCGCTGCTAAGCAACTGTGGCCTAACAGGGGACGCCACAACGCGTTTCCCCTGCTGGGGCTTGGAGGGAAGGAGTGCTCTTGCGTGCACGGCGCAGATGTCGATGGAGTCGGACTCCCTGCTCTGCCACAGGCGGAGCGGAGTTACTTGTTTGTGTGATCTGCGCCCTTGTTTAGCAGGGCATGAAAAAAATGGTATGCTGCTGCACCAATCACCCTACCTGCCCACCTGTAAAGCAAAGGCAAATGAAGAGGCGTTTGCGGCGGAGGAACCAAGCCACTCTCCACGTAGTATACGCTTCTCAGAGTGACCTATAATACACTGTCCGCAAACACGCTGAAGAATCACCTACCCCTGTCAAGCAAGCAAGCGTTAAGGGACTCCTCAGGTTCTCTTAAAGAACGTACCGAGGAGCCCCTGGGTAGCCTAAACAAGGTTTACCGTGCGCACTTCGCGTGGCCTACCCTTTAATGCGTGTGTGAATGCGCGAGCATGCACGTGTAGCGTGGGCAAACCTGCCCATCTCAACCTCAATCACGAACTCCACCAGGGGGTGGCCCCATCTGGGCTTACTCACCTTACCTACCGCTGGAGAGAGAGAGCAAGTGAGGGGCGCACGCGAAGAACGTTGCTATGCACTTGTGTGTATGTCTAATCACCCTGATCTGACCTCTAATCATCTGCAATCTTTCTAATCAATCCCTCTATCGCGTCCTATCGTTGTTAGCGCTGCTACAAGACTCGTTCACGGAGACACGAGACGAGCAATGTGTATGCGGCATACGAGACGAGCATACCTGTAGTTTATACCTGATTCATTGAAGTCTTTTCGTTCATTTTCGAATTCTTGAATTTTCGACACTTCTATTAGTGTGGGTGGAATCTGTATGTTTATTTATTAATGTGTGTCTCGTCATTTTCAAGACTACGTGAGACATACGTTTATAATTCCATTATTTCTCCATTTTCCGGCGCTTCGCTAGGAGCCGCTCCTGCGCGCCGCCTTTTTATGCGTAGGAATTTCTTGATTTAAAAAATCTAGAGATGACTATAATTTTTATAAAAATCTGCATCTGATGCACAATTGGATTCTGCTCAGGTGTGTCGTTTCAGAAAAATTCTACGCCGTCATTTGACGGATTTTGGTGTCGTCAATTCGCTTTTGCGTGGATTCGTCCATAATTCTCCCATTCCTGCCTCTGCAGATACCCACGCGCAGCCTCGCTGAGTAGGCCGTGTTCGGGCCGAAACGCAGCAGCCTGGAGAGACCGAGCAACCCCAAGACCCCACCAAGGGGCAGTTTATTTTTTTTCACGACTCCCTTCGCCCTAAGACAGGTCACAGGTCGCCAGCAGGTTTACACGAACCCATGCGAGTGTGTATATTGTGTCTTGCGTTGGGTTTGTGTCGCGCTGCGTCTTGGAGGGAGGGATGCACATGCACATGTTTTGGCATGCTCCCAAACTAACCCAACCAAGCCACAGGAGCCCCGGCAGCGCCATGAGCGCTGAGTCTTCTGGAGGAAATGTTACAAACAGAGCAGCATAAGAGCGCCAGCCATGGTGAGCGCTCGTTTTTCAGTGTGAGGGAAACTATAGGTATTTTAAAGTAGATGTGGAAACCAAGGAAAGGCCAAGAAAAAAGCCCTTTTTCCTAAAATGCGACAGTGGTGGCCACCGCAGCACAAGGGGGGAGTAAGAAAAAGTGCTTTTACATTGCTTTGAGGCATACTCTAGTTGTATTAGAGATGCACTGAGCATCCATGCATTTCTATCTTAGTATTGGTCCCACCAAAACTGGTGATAACACATTTTGACCTATGGAACCAAACATCCAATCAGGATATGGAGTGGACCCCTTAATCCCCTTTCAATGTGAGGCAAATCATCTTTTCCTGAGTTGACTGAGAACTGACATATCCAAGGCAGAGCCTATGAATTTATCTATGTTTTTCCATGAATTCTTAGCTATCCTAGTGGTATGCACCCTAGGGGGCTAGGCACCTCTTTTTGAGAGGTCCTGGGTTCAATTCCTGGTCAGCCTAGCTAAGTAGGAAGAACCCATGTGACATGGCAGTGACCTCATCGCCACATGCCCTGCCACCTCAGCACATATGGGACCCAAAACAAAGAGTGCACATCTCCTGAGATGGCACTATGGAGATAGAGTGACCATGGGGCAGTTTTCCGACTCTTTTCCAAAACATTTCAGCTATCTTTGTGCATATGCATTCCGATTTGACCTGAGTTGCAGTTACTGTGAATATCCTATCATCTTTCACTGTTTACACTGCAGCCCTTGATGCTTTGATCCTGATTCTCTTCTCTTTGCATACTATTGGCTTGGGCTATCTTGGATTGACTGTATTTAAGCAAACAAAAGCTTTTCATCTCCAAAAACAAGCAGCAGGAAACCCTACACCAACAGCAAGCAGCAGGAGAGGCAAAACACAGTGCTGAAACCACTATAAACTTTTCTAGAGGTCTTCAGGGTCATAGTAACGCTTCAGGTGTTGAGCAGCGCACACCGGGGCCCCCCCTAGACGGGGAGAACACCGCACGGTGATGCGGTGTCCATCCACTGATAGAATCTTGTACGGCCCGAAGTATGGGTCATCGCTGGTGGAGCGTGGCCAGGCGGGTAGTCGACTGTGGTGCACCAGCACCCAGTCCCCCTCTTGGTAGGTGGCCGGTACTCGGTGCTTGTTCTTCTTGTTCCACTGACGCTCCCTCACTCTCTGGAGCATTGCCTTGGCCTTGTCCACCTTCGCTTGTTGCTCTTGGACCCATTCACCCACAGAAGAATGGGTGTCCTCTGGATAGGGGGCATGTAGGAACCACGCCGGGCGCCCTAGGAATAGCTCATGGGGCGAGTAGCCAGTAGCAGAACTCTCTTGGGAGTTCATCATCAAGGATATGACGGGGAGTAGTCTCACCCAGTCTCGGGTGCATTCAGTTTTGCACCATATCCTTACATTCTCCTTGAGGACACGGATCTGTCACTCACATAGGGGGTTGCTCGTGTGCGAGTAGGGGATCCCCGTAGACACCTGGACACTGAGGGATCTCAGGACTCTCTTGTACCAGCCGGTATCTGAGCATACTCGTACGTCCTCATCGGAGTTGATCTCCTTGGGCGCCCCATAGACACAAAACCACTCCTCCAGGAGTATCTTGATAGTCTCCTCCCCGTCGATGTACTTGGTACATGGGAACACCCTAGTAAACCTGGTCAACCCACAGGTTACAACGAGGGCGAAGTCATAGCCCCCGAACTTTGGCATCTCCGTGTAGTCCACGTATAGAACACTGTTAGCACAGTGAGGGATGGGCAGGGTCGAGTAGAGACCTCTGTCCCTGATATCCCCTGGTTTGCAGGACCTGCACGGGCACTTGTCCACGATAGGCTGGAGGGTTTTCCGCAGTTGGTCGTCGGTCCACGAAGTGTAGAACCACTGCTTGAACAGCCTCAGGGTACGGTCAGCACCCACATGACCGCTGGACTCATGGGTCCACTTCAGCAGCGCTGGGAGTCTGTCACTAGGTATCACGATGCGGTCCTCGTGCCAGAGGTAGCTCTTGTCCCTCTTCCACTGGTCTTGGTTGACCAGGAGGGGTTCAAGGCGTTTCTCCAGCCGCGTTCCCGTGGGGGGCCGGCCACGGGACGCTGCGGTGGACACGCGCAAGTGAGCAGGCAGGCAAAGCACTACGCTCACAGGGGCATCAATGCGCTCATGTCATGTGACAAAGCGTTTCAGAATCCTTGCCACTCTGAAATGAGGGAACGAAAGTATGTACAGCAACACATCAGGATATGTACACATGGGGTTAAGACTGGACTGGGGTAAGGGCATCACAGGACAATAGACACTCAGTCCTAACTCGTATCCCAATCCCAGGTCCGACCCTCTCAGTGGCTGGTGGGGGCGGGGGCTCAAACACAACCCATGCCCTGCTCAGTCGGGACCCTGAAACCCTGCCAATAGGGGAGGTGTCCCGCCCAGCCACAGGCGAGTTCCTGGGAACCAAGGGGCTCCAAGGCCAACCGACAGTGGCTCCCTATGCTCCCTTAACGGCAGGTCCCAACTCCTCTCTGAGCCAGAGATATGGCCCCGCCATTATCACCCAGGAGTTGGTAGCTGAAAATGGGCTGTTTCAGCCCAAACTGATATTAACTCAAAAATCCCCAAAATTGACCCCTCGTCCGGACCCGCCAGACGTAGGGACGAGGCAACTGACCCTATGCCCTTCGAGTACGAACTCCCTGGAGCCCTCACCCAACCTGGTTCCCTCTGAGGTCCCGGCATCAGGGCAACACGGATTCGTCAAGTGGGGTCATGATGCCAAAATCACCAAAATTGGCGTCATTCCCACGCGTGGCTCGCCCGGCCAGGGCGAGGCCAATGGCTCACAGGTTAGGAGGCAGGACCTAGGACTTATATCTGAGTGTACAACTTGGATTTAGGTCCGGGCTCTCTGTGGGCATAGAGAAATGGGGCCGCCAATTGACCACACGGAAGGGGGAAATTGGGGTCCCAAAATGGGGTCCTTTTGGCTGCTTGAAATGAGCCAAAATTCGGGGTGCTCCCAATAGAATATCTCCACGCCGGCTTGGAGATCGGATCCGGCACTCCATACGCGATCCACCAGGAGTCCAACGGAGACTCCCATGCCCTTGGCTCTCAAAGATCTCCATGCCACCTGGCGTGGTGTCGATCCCAATTGGGTCCACGAATGCCAAAATGGCAAAATTGCCCACACTCACTTTGGGCTAGCGCCTTAACGAAGGTTGCTCCGCTTCGCCCATGTGGTGTGTGAACCATGGGGACCAATATACATATCACCCATGTCATGTATGGTCCATTGGTCCATGCGTCCGGCGTGCACGGGTGGGCTCAACATAGTGCACGGCGGGCAGCAAAAGTGGAAAATTGCTCAAAATGGCCAAAAATGCGCACACTCATGGTTGGGGCAAAGGAGGCACATGCCCGACTTGGACCGGAGTGTGCCATAGGATTGGTATCAAGTCATATGTGTCCAACATATCTTTTGGGCGTCGCCCAACTCCTCCGGTATTGGGAATGGCAGGGTCGCCAAGTGAGCCCATGATTTGGGATAGTCCCAAATCGCCAACATGGCGGCCACGGTATGCCAAGCTCAAGAGGAGTTATTCGCCGGGTCCAAGATATGTTGGGGACCGAAGTATGTACCCTCATAACATACTTGGGTCATGATGTCAATTGAGCGCAACGTTGAGATATACGATCGCCACTTGACATCATGACGAGCCAAAAACGGCAAAATTGGCACAAAGATACACAAAAGTGCCTTGAAAGGTGCACAATTATATTATAATATCTTCGGCTTGGATCGTGCAATCAACTAATCCTTCTAAACATAATGACTTGACACCAATGACCTTCGATTCCACATATGTGCTCCACTTGGGGCGCTTTGAAAGGTCACGATCGCTACTTCCCAAGTGGGCACATGAAATTCTGGAAAATTGCAAAACACACACCTTGCTCCCAACGCACCGCTTCGGGATCGCCACACAAGCTTCCCTTCACGAAGGTTAGGCTTGCAATTGATCGTAGGGAGTATGGAGAAGGGGCTTGCACAATATGAGGTCCATTGGCGGGTTTGGCTTGGAGCGATGGACCCGCCAAATGGGCACGCAACACAACACAAGGCACATACTCCATATTGCCCAAAAAGGTAGCTCCCCCCACGATATGTCCTGCCCCTCCAAGGGCATATCTTTGTGTCAATCGCTCATAGGAACTCAAGGAGAGTTCCTATGCAACACCAACACTTGCGCGCTACACTCGAAAGTTATCTTAACGCACGCAATGTCATGGCCAAAGAGTTATAACGCAAACTCTACCCTCTTGACCATGATCCATTACACTAGCGCGCACGTGTGGAAACGCAAGGCATATAAAGCTTCCTAAATTACGTCGGGAGCATTGTGAATACATCCCACGCTTCCTTATTGTCATTCCTCGCAAGCGGCACGAGATATGACCCTTACAAGTGGCCTCACGAATCAACTTTGTTTTGCCCATATCTTTAAGACAAATGGAGGGCAAGATAAAAGGAAAGTTGATTCGTGCATAGGGAAGCACGTAGGTCCACTCGAAAGAGGTCAAATCAAGTGCGGGGATGTCGAAGTCGAAAATCCGATTTCGACATCCTGAAAAATTCGGATTAAGGTTGCGAGTGTAGAATGTGAAAATTGCGGATGCATCAACGCAATTCCTAAAGACTTTGGAGCCTTCGTCACGGATAGCGTTAAAATTTCCATTATAAACAGTTAAACTGGCGGTTACGGTAAAGTCGCGATCCAACCGCCAGCAGTCAATAAAGTGAATATCAGAACGGAAGCGGTAAAATTGACGGGAACAATATGAAAATAAAACCCTGTTGATTCCTGATATTGTGATACACAAATCTCCGCTGGCGGTGCATCGGTTGCCGATGCGGGGCTTTACGGCACGGAACACGCTCCCGCCGGGCTCGCACCGGGCGTCAACGGGCGCCTTCCGTACATGGGGTTAGTGGACCGGAGACCGGTCATCCCCTCCGTACATAGGGTTAGTGGACCGGAGACCGGTTGTATGCCCTGCCCTAGCCATGGGGTTTTGGGTACCGCTTCACCCCCCTCCTTAGAGCAAACCCTGGGGGGGGCTCGATAACACCCACGCATGGCAGCGGGTACCCAGGACGATTTCCTGAAGGGGGGGGGTGTCACATCCTCACTTCAGGCTGGCTCAGGTTAGGCTGCCCAAATCCCACAGTAAAATAGGTATGATGCTGTATAAGCTCGTAGCACATGTATAGTATCAAGTATCAAGTCCCGGGTCCTGGCGGCGATTGTTCGGCATCCAAAGGACCCGTTAACCCATACCAGGCGCACCGGGTGCCGGCTGCTACGGTCACCACCACAGTGGCAGTGGCATACACGGCCAACATAGGCGACACACGACGACCGAGGTGGTCCCACAGGTCGAGAGCGACCACAAAGATCCATCAGGCTACCCAAAGCTTCCCAAGGCCCGCCGACTGGGGAGAGTCCCCACGGGTCCTTCCTCGGGCGCACCATGTCCATATCCATACGACGCGAGTCCAGAGTGATACAGCCGAACTCCTTAAGGGATCTTAAGGGAGCTCCTCCTTAAGGGATCGGGCATCAAGGCCGTCTTTTCCCTCGCCCTATTACCACGAAGGCCATACATGAGGGAGTCCTCATGCAGTGTGGGCGGAGGCGTCGACTCCTCAAACCACCAGTTTCCCAGGCAGACTGACCGCGGTCAGGAGCACCGGAGGCCGCCATCCGACTGCAAGTGCGTCTGCGAATCGGTAGGCTCACACTGGGACTGACAGTGGCGGACCGCTGGGAGTGTAGTCAGGCAACTGGGCTTCCCGCCTGGCGCCATCAGGATCTCCACATCACAGCGAATAGGGCAACACGGTATCACGAGCACTCAAACAGTAGAATCTGTACTCAGGTACTGGTCCAGGCTGGACCAGGCTGTATGAACATGTACACGGCGACTCAAGGCGCCTCTGTATCCCGATTCGTGGTGAAAAACAGTCCATTCCTCAGCGATGGGTTGGTGACACTTAACATACAGATGCACATATCCTGGAGGGCACAGAAACAAGCAATAATCTGGGTAAATAGGCGTGTAAACACGCTCTGGACAGAGCGCCAAACCACGCCACGGTCAGGATAAGGCAATGCAGGAGGGTGGACAGGAAAACGCCTGAGTTCAGGCCATATATATAGTCAGCTGACACACGTCGACTGGTCCGGATTCCGCAAGTGCCATGGAACCAGACCACACACCAAAAATTCGCAATGCCGATGACAGCGGCATCCGTTGCGCAACGTCGTATGGGCTTCAAGGCCCCAAGAGCTCAAAAATATGAAGGTCAGTCGCCCTACCTGGTTTCCCAAGGATTCAGCAGGGGGGGGAGTGACGAATAGAAGAAGAGAGGGGCCATCCTCCTCTGGATACAGCAGGGGGGTGTATATGGCCACTCTGATGGCAGGTCACCGAAAGATGGAAGAGAGCAAGCAAGTAAGGGACGATTCGTCGGCCTCACAAGCGCTCACATGCATCAGGGGAGAGCTCAGGGCGCTGATCAGGCACCCCTGGCTGCAATCGCCCGGGTGAGTGCTGCCAAGTCCGAAACGTGGATCTTGGTCTTGTGCTTGCGGATGTACTCCATGAAGGGAGTATTGACCCGCGGCACGAACGAGGAGACGGGTTCCTCGCCAACGAACCTTGAACTCCAGGCCTCCAGGTGCCGAGGCTTTCGGACGCTGAGCCAGGATCTTCCCGACTGTATAGTCGTCCTGCTCAGCATAGTCGTCGTCCGAATCGGCCTCATGTGCGGCGTAGCTCAGGGACACATGTTGGCCACGGAGGTCGGGTTCCCGCACACGGAGTTGACTCTCGTGGCGCTCCCGGAACTGTCCGTGACCCACCTTGATGCGGTAGGTGTCCTCACCAATCCTGCGGACCACCTCGCCGGGTGTGAACCAGGTCTTGGTGCGGTGGGTGCCCATAGGGCGGGGTCTGATCACCCACACCGGGTCTCCCACCCTGAACTTCTGCGCTGTCGAGCTCGGGGCGGACTTCTGACGCTCAGCATGCTCCTTCTCAAGCTGCTGGCGGATGTCCCGCGCCGTTTGCTCTTGCCGCGCAAAGAACTCCTTGGCATCCATAGCCATGCCATCACCAGACAAGGGAAGTCCCCTACCCAGGGGGTCCCTGCCGAACAGAATCTGGTGAGGGGACAAACCGCCCGGAGTGGGGGTGTCATGATGGGCCTTCAGAGCAGGCCACATCTCCTCAAACCAGTTCCGACGTGGATTGGTAATGTGGATCTTGCGCAGCTTCCCGAACAACTGCCGTCCAGCCACTTCAGCACGGCCGTTAGACCGGCTGAGATAGGCGACGCTCTTGGCATGTCGTATTCCCATGAGGGAACACATAGCCTTGAACCAGCCACCAGTAAACTGGGGCCCTCGGTCACTGCAAATGGTGCGGGGGATGTCAAAGACGGTCAGCCAATGACGAATCATCATGACTGCCACTTCCTTGGCAAGCAACCCCTTTTTGCGCGCCGGAACGGCTACAACGTAGCCGCTGTGGCGGTCCACACAGAGAACCACACAGTCGAAGGTCTCCTTGCCAATGTGCACTTCGGGCATGGAGAAGACGTCCATGGCCACGCTCTCCATGGGCTGGTCAGGAACCGGAGTCCATTGGGCTTCCCCCTTGACGTTCCGGTTATCGGGATTGCAGGCCTGACAGACCGAGCAACCCTTCCTGACCTTCTTGATGGCGGTGTAGAGAACGATATGGTCGATCTCGAACCGACGCTGCATGTCAAGAGCTTGCTTCTTGACCCCTGGGTGCAGCATGTGGTGGTGCCAAGCTTCACACAGCTCGAGCACCCGGGACTCTGGTACTAGCAGCTTACCATTCCGGTAGAGCTTGCCATCTTCCTCAGTCAGCCCCTTTGGCCACTTCTGCCCGTCATCAGGGTCGGTTACAGCCCTATACTCGGCCGCAAAGGCCTCAGACTTGGCGTAGTCGTCGGTCCAGTCGTCCTGGAGGCAAGACTCCGGGAAGAGGTGCTTGTCGGACTCAGCTCCATCAGGGGCGAGTACTCTGACCGCTCTGCTCACCCTCGACGCGAGGGGGGCATCTGCAGCCATGACGACGAAGCATTTAGCACCCTCCTCCTCCATCAGGCGCTCCATTTCGATGATCCTCTTGGCTTCAGCGGTCTCAGCCTCATCGCCATGGGCAGAGATATCCGTCATGCCCTTGCTGGCGGGATAGGCCCACCTACTGAGACAGTCCGCCACGGTGTTATCCTTTCCAGGAATATACACAACCGTGAGGTCGAACTTGGCCAAGGTCTCATGCCATCTTGCCCGTCGGGAGGCGGGACCTGAGGGGGTGTCCACGTGCTCCTTGTGCCACGACTGCAGACTCTGATGGTCGGTGCAGACGGTGACGGGATGGAGGGCTATGTACCCAGCCCATTTCCTGAGAGCCATGACGATGGCATACGCCTCCTTTTCACGGGGCGTCCACGTCCGTCTCTGGCCTTCCGCCAGGACCTGGCTCCAGAAGGCCACGGGCACGTGCCTCCCGTCGTCAAGCACTTGCTCCAACACAGCGCCAATGGCGTAGTCGGAAGCGTCGGTGCGCAGGACGAACCCTCGGTCGGGATCCACGAGGTGCAGACCCACTGCGGATAGCAGCGCCTGCTTCATCCCCTCAAAGGCACGGTCGGACTCAGCTGTCCAGACCAGAGCCTTCTTGGACCCCTTCTTGGTCTCCTCTCGGTTGCCCTTGAGCATGGTCGTCATGGGGGCTGCATACTCGGCATACATTTTGATATACCCCGAGTAGTAGTTGCAGAACCCCAGATACGCCCGTAGCTCAGAGACCGTCTTGGGCTTTTCCCAGTGCTCAATCGCAGCCACCTTGCCAGGTATGGGCTTTCGCTGCCCGTTCCCGACTACGTGGCCAGCGAAGACCACCTCGCTTACCACAATGGTGGCCTTGTCACTGCTGCCCGTGAGTTTGTGCCGAACCAGAAGGTCGAGCACTCGAGTGACGTCCCTCTCATGTGCCTCCAGGAGCTCCTCGTAGCTCATGCTGGGGTCCCCGGACGCGATGATCACGTCGTCCACGAAGGGGTCCGCACAGTCACGCACCGGCTCAAGCAGGTTCTCCAGCATCCGCTGAAAAGCCGCATTGCCGTTGGTAACGCCCATGGGCATCACCCTCCACTGGAGAGGTCCAAGTGGGGTGCTCATGGCTGTGCAGGCACGGGACTCCTCGGCGAGAGGCATCTGATGATAACCATGTTTCAGGTCAATCACCGTGAAGATCCTCCGCCGGTGTTGTTTTTGCAGCATGTCCTCAATGAGGGGCAGCGTATAGCTGTCGTGCTGCGTTTGGGCGTTCAGGCCGCGGTAGTCGACCACGAGCCGCCATTCACCGGCCACCTTCTTGGGGACGACGAAGCACGGAGAGGCCCATTCGGAGTGGCACGGCTCGAGCCAGCCTCTCTGGATGAAGTCACGGAGGATCCTCCGTGACTTCATCCAGAGAGGCTTCGATCTTCTCCATGGCCTCTTTCCTCTCGCCCCTCAGGGCAAACTCCCGGTGCCGATACACACGGGGGTCCTGCTTCAGTCGTATCTTGGCCTCGCCATACGGTCCACGCACCGGTGGGGGAAACACAGGCTTACCGCTGAAGAAGGTATCACCATACTTCTGCTTCAGCCTGGCCCTCAATGCCTGAATCTTGGGGCAATCGTCGGACTCCGCCTTGGCTTTTCCGGGCACTTGAACCACGGAGCTTACTTGAGGGGTAGCTACTCCGCTCATCTTCAGCTCAGGCGGTCTTCCCAGGTGACCCAAAGGGCCATCTCTGGTCTTGCCTCGGAATAGATCGCCGTAGGTGGGTGGGTTACCCCCGATTGGCTCGTCCTGGCTGGACATATGATCCAGCACCCTCTGAACGAAGGTGTTCCCGTCATAGGAACCGGAGACGATGGAGTCCACTTCCCACCAGGCTTTGTCCTGGCCTTTGCCCTCACGCTGGTTTCCCCACTCGTGAAAGGGCTGATCCATATACCCCTGAACCAGATCCCACTCCTCTTCAGTGAGGGGGTCTTCCGAATCCGATTCTTCGATGTCAACAGGGGGAACCGCAAAGCATTGCCGCCAGGGCTCTGCTATGATGCGGTTGACACACACGAAGTCCGTGGCGTCGGCCTGATCAAGGCCCCCATCCACATAGTGGAATTCTGTTGGCCATCTCTGGGGTGGCATGGGCTGTCCCCTAGCGTCCTGATAGACACTCTCTCCAGCCGGTAGGACGACCTTGTTTAAGGTCATGTTGGTCAATGAGGCTACCCAATGTCGGGTACTTTCCTCCTCGGTGCATCCCATAGGAACAACCAGCACTGCCTTGGAGCGGTCCTTGCGAACCTTCGCTATCGCTCTTGGAATGTCCCAACGGGGGCAATGGATCCACATCAATCCCTGATGCGGACCCCAGTGCTTCTTCCACGCGGAGTCCTGTGCGCTCCAGTACTTCTCACATACCCGAAGATGGGCGGAGGTTCCTGAAGAGAACGCATCCAGGGCCAGATCCGAAGCTCCCAAGTCCGCGACCACTCGGCTCGCCACTTCCGGCCTTACGCCGTACTCCTGGTTTGCAGGACCAGTTGGCTCAGTGTCCAGCGCGGCCACTTCGAGCTGATTGCGTTCGGGGTGGATCCATTGGCATTCCACATGGTGCTCAGGTGACGAAAGCCACGAGAGCTGGTCGTCCTGGTACAGGGTCATGGAGGCCTGGGCCGGGAGGACGCCGGAGTCCGTCTCCATCATGAAGTCGTACCCGACGATCATGTCCCAGTCCATCTCGGCCTCGTAGCGACCGTGCAGGAGGATTTCCTTGCCGAGGTCTGGGCGGCTCAGCTCACGATGGTTCACGAACTGCAGCCCGATGGCCGCTTCCTTCGTGCCTCCCACCATGTACTGGCCGTTCGCCACCTTCAGCCTGACAGGTTTCCGACTGTCGTTCAGACACTCTGGTGCAAGTAGGCCAGCCTTGACCAAGCTGACTTGAGCTCCCGTGTCGACCAACACGTCGAAAACCTTTTCCACTTCCCCGCATAAGGCACGGACCTTAAGATGCAACTGCCGCTCGCGACCGACACGGCGCACGGCGTGCAAACTCAGGATCTCCGGCCGTTCCAGAAGCTCAACAAGCGACTGGTGCAGGTCGTGGACAATGGGCTCAGGCTGCCCATCTGCAGCATCCAGCTGCGGTCCGGGTGATCCTCCGATACTCTCGGAAAGATCTTGCAGTACATCAAACACATTCTTGGTCGCGAAGGACGGACGGGTGCAAGGGTTCGTGCCTTCACTTGCCCTCACCCCGCCTCCGCGACTGGGTGCCGGACCGGGCCTTCCGCCCGCGGCAGTCCCTTTGTGCTTATCGACTCCCGACTGGGATGGTTCGGCGCTTCCCACGTCACCATCCTGCGACCGCCCTAGCTGGGGCCCTTGGCTGCAGGGGCTCCGCTAGGGGGCGTCGGTTGTGGAGGAAGGGGTGTTCTCCTCCGCATCAACCTCGTTGACGCCCTTCTTCCTTCCCCCTTTCTTACCCTTGTTCTTGTCCTTGTCCTTGTTCTGGTCATTCTGGTTGTTCTCCTTGTTCTTGTTGTCCGACCTGGGGACCCAGTTCCGCTTGATCTCCTGGATCTCCTTGGCCAACTCGGTTCCCACCGACGACATCAGCTTGGCCAGCTCGTGCTTGTCGACCTCCACCCTGGCTTCCCGGATACCCGCGGGCGCACGCTTCTTCGACCCGTGCGCCTTCTTGTAAGCCTCCGTGTCGGCCTTGTGGACGGGGCATGTTCGGTGGTCATGGTTGAAGCCTCGCTTCCTCCCATAACACACGAAACAGCCCTGAGGGTGAGCTCGTATGAACTCCCCAAAGGACAGCGGAGGGTCGCCAATGCGGCGAGGGTCCCTCTTCTCCTGCTTCCTCCAACCCTGCTGCAGGGGCTTCCAGTTTCCCGGTTTGCTCCCCGCGCTCAGGTTCTTGGCCACGAAGGCACAAACGGCCACTTCGGCGGGCTCATCGTCGTCGTCATCGTCGACGAGAGTCTCATCGCCGCCGGCTCCCGCTGGGTCCATGGCAGCTTCCCCGCCATGACAGGTCCCTCGCCAACATAGTTGACGTCGCGGTCGCCGGGCCTCAACCCGCGGGTGTGGTGGAGGTTTCGGTACTCCTTGAGTACTTCCTCGCCAACCCACTCCAGGATCTCGTCGCAGCTCATCCGCGCCGGGATGGGCTGCAGACGGATGGTCTGGCCGCTCAACTCACACTCGTCAAGGCGCCACATCGCGGTCTTCTCGCGATCGCCCGAGACGGTGATGAGGAGAGCGTTCCGCAGGGAGTGCCGTTTGACATCCTGGGCCACGTTCTTCTTCGCCCAAGCCACCACGTTCGTATGATACTCTTTGGGGAGCATCATCTTGACCGTGTGGTTGGACTTGGCCCTCTTGGATTCCTCCTTGGTGACCCTCTTGATCCATGCTTCCGGCAGCATGGAGAGCAGGCGAGCCTGCTCGTCACCCTCGTTCCAATCCTCCACGTTGCGGCGGAAGAGGGTGTATTTCCCTCGGAAGTCACGCCAGTCCCGTAGGCGGATCTCCCGTCCATCATGCTCAAGCTTGATGGACTTCCAGCGCTTGGCCGCCACCTGCGGAGCGTCCACCCGCTCCTGCTCGTTGAGCCACTTCTTGGCTTCCTTGAGGGTCTTGATTCTCCCCTCCTTGGTCGCCACGAAGTATAGCTCTCCGAGCACTTCCGGCAGGCGGTACCTGAACCGTCTGAAGACATATCTCTCCGCATCCGCGGGAGGCAGGTCTTCAGTGACGGTCAGCCCCCAATCGTCCAGCTTCTCCAAGAAGCGGTCGAGGTTGAGGGGGTTGCCGTCGTACATGGGGGGCTTGATGTCCTTCAAGTCTTCCCACACGGCGGCATCCGCGGCCTTAGAGACCATGAACGCCGGCCGCGAGGTCGACCGAGGTTCCCATCGGCCTCGCCCACGGACTCCCACGGCCGCCACGTCCATCTCCTCCATGGAATCCCTGTGGCTACGCCGCGGTTCCTCCATGTACGCTGAACCTAGATGTTCACGCCGTACTCCTTCCATGTACGCATCCTCATCACGGCGCCGGCGGCTGCGTTCAGCGGCCTCCCGTCGTACACCACGCGGCGGGCTGATGTCGAACTCCTCCAGGTCCAGGTCCAGGTCCTCACCTTCGCCGACATCCCACTCCACGTCTCCTCTGGGGACCTCATCACTGAGTCCACCATAACGTCCACCAGCCATTGGGATTGGCTCCGGGGCTGGTGCGGGGCGCCGGGGGCGTACCGGTGTCCGCGGTGGGGCAGAGCGGCTGCGGTACTCCGCGCTGAGCCACTCATCACGCCAATCCTCACTGCCACTGCCGGGCGGCACGCGCTCGTTGCGGCGGCCCGCGCTGTGGTGAGAGGGGGCGGTGAGAGAGGGGGCACTGGTGAAGCGGTACCCAGAACCCCATGGCCAGGTTACGGCATACAACCGGTCTCCGGTCCACTAACCCCATGTACGGCGTGTTCCGTGCCGTGAAGCCCCGCATCGGCAACCGATGCACCGCCAGCGGAGATTTGTGTATCAGAATATCAGGAATCAACAGGGTTTTATTTTCATATTGTTTCCGTCAATTTTTACGCTTCCGTTCTGATACTCACTGTTTTGACTGCTGGCGGTTGGTTCGCGACTTTACCGTAACCGCCAGTTTAACTGTTTATAATGGAAATTTTAACGCTATCCGTCACGAAGGCTCCAAAGTCGCCAGGAACTGCATGGATGCTTCCGCAATTTTCATAATTAATACTCGCAACCTTAATCCGAATTTTTACAGGATGTCGAAATCGGATTTTCGACTTCGACATCCCCGCACTTGATTTGACCTCTTTCGAGTGGACCTACGTGCTTCCGTATGCACGAATCAACTTCCCTTTTATCCTGCCCTCCATTTGTCTTAAAGATATGGGCAAAACAAAGTTGATTCGTGAGGCCACTTGTGTGAAAGTGCTGCCCTGGGTCGTTGTGGGTGCCGGAGGGCTCGGGGCCGGCAAGACCAGTGGGGCAGGCACGCGAGGAGTCTCCCTGGATGTTGTTATTGGGGTTGGAACCGGATACACGAACACCAACGGAGGCGAGAGCAGCGACAACAGAGGCAAGGTTCATGCTGATTGTGGTCCGGCAGAAAATCCCAGTCTATGAAGAAAATTGAGGGGAATTATTCTAAATACATCTGAGTGTCCAAAACTGTCCGAATGAATTTAAATAATCCATTTATGTAAAATTGTATGGCCGATCAGGCCCGCGAGCGCGCGCCAGCGGCAAATGGCGATTCCAGCTAAAATAGCGGAATGCGGCGGATTTACGGGAAATGGACCGCGGAATCAAATCCGGCATATCAGAAATATATAGGAAATATCCTGTGACTGAGCTGCGAGGCGGCAATTCCGCCGAAGCAAAGAAAATGACCAAAATGTAGCCAATCTGGGCAGAATGTCTGAAAATCTGAGCAGATGGGGCTAGCCGCACTTACACTCCCCCTCCAAAAACACACTGGGGTGTGTCGCTACGTCAACGAAGAACGTAGTGCGGGTAAGTCCCAGAAAAACATAGAAATGTAGCCTCGATGAGGCGAAATCTGCTTGATCTGACCTGAATTGGGCTGAATTGGCACTGAATCAGGGTGGATGAACCTGAAATGAGACAGAATGAGAAGTGACGAACAGTCCTCCGTGCAGTAAAACATTAGGTCAAGGGCTAAAAAGCATGTAAACGTATCGAGAATCGATACCAAACCATGCATTGGTTGAGAATGAGGTAGATTATTGGTGGATTGAGTGGGGGGATCAAGAATTGGAGTGACATCTCAGCGCTCTGGCACAGTTTCGCTGTCGCGGGCACGCTACGGTGTCCTCGCCGAACTCTACATCGTGTTATCCCGCTTTTCTCGTTCTGAAAAGTACAGCCTGTGGCTCAGATTTGGCGCATCTGATGGATGATCACAAGATTCAGCAAAATGAGAATGAATTTGGGCAGAGATGAAGGAGATTAAGCAATCACAGTGCGGTTAAACAAATACACATGTAGTCTACAGACCCTAAGTGCACAGAAGATCATAAGCGTCAACGAAGTTAGGCAAAGCCGTCGACAGATCTTCGAGGAATGATGTGAGATGACAAGGAAATCAATCTAAATTGTCCTAACATGAGTAAATTCCCTGAGATGAAGGTGAAATGAAGCGGAATGCGTACAACTGAAACTACCAACACTTTCGTTTAGACTAAAGTTAATATATATTGTCGTTTATTCAGCTCAATTGTGCTTTCCGGCACGTTGGTTCGCGAGCATCTAACAGATTCTATCAAAATGTGGATCATGTGATGATGCATCATGATGGGACATGCTGGCCCTGGATCCTTGGCATGTAACGCGCCGAAGGTTCGCTGAAGGCACTTTACTGACAGTATATAACTGAGAGACACCGAATTTACAGTGGCGGTGGTGTCAATCGACTTGGACAAGGCCAATCTCTCGATGGAGTCCCACAAGACACTTGGATTCACCATTCTCGACAGTTTCTGGTCGGATTGAGCTCACATTGGCGTGTGCCAAAAATACAACGAAGCTTACGGACTTCAGAGGTTGCTGTTAGAAGTCCCTAGAGCTCCTAGATGAAGATTATCTGAACAATTGACGTCTTGGTTTCGTACAACAGTGGCAGAATGATGGACAAACCTGAGAAATTCAAGGTAAATTTGAGGATCCTGGATCTGAATCTGGACTTTGGCGTCAGCATCACAGCAAATGAAGGTGAGATCTGAGTTCCTGGCGTCGCCTCTAGGGCAGCCAGTACTACAGGGGTTGCCTGTAGGGGTGAATGTCGCTGCGCAGCGTTTTGATTATGTACATTTGCTTCCATCTGCACGAGTAGCCAAATTCCAAAGATGCACAGACCAACAGAGACAAGATTACCCCGAATCTGCCTGAATTAAGCCTGAGTTTGGTTTTTTCTGAACACGGCAGCACACTCCGTCAGCGTATCTACGCCTTGTCTGTCTAACGGAGACCAAAGAAAAGTTGATTGACGTCAAATTATCAAACATTCGCAGTTCTCCACATCATGACATAAACAGAAAGAATGAACAGTGGATTGAGCAGAATGTGGTAGGATGGCTTCTCAATTCGGCCAAGCACGAATGCATGTGACCACCAACCTGTCTGGCCTGGCCCTCGTACGGCTTGGGCGCTGCAGATCTGCGGCCGAACTTGAAGCTTGGTCCTCATTTGGTTCCTGGGCTGGCCTGACCGCAGGAGGGGGGATCGACGGATCAGCCCTGGAATGTGGCTGCTGAGGGCCGTAAAAGGCTGGATCTCGATTCACCACAGGTCGTTTTCCGTCGCTCTCCACTTGTCTGTCTGGTTTCGACAAACAATTTGTCAGGAGTACACCAATTTCGGGGTGCTTCTTCAGGAAGTCAATGAACCCCTTGGTGTATCCATGGACAAAAGATTGGGCTGGTTCCCAGTTGTTGTGACTGGAATCAAAGCCCCTCCACTCACACAAAAATTCCCATTCGCCCTTGGCGTCACGTCTTGCTTCAACAATCCTCTTGAGTTCGTACTTCCCCCCTTCGATTACCCGATCAGACAAGTGTTTTGCAGTCCAAAAAAGGGGTTTAACTCGATCCTTGGGGGAAGGGATCTCTCTCTTGAGGCGATCGCCCGAAACGTCAATTTCCCTGCTGACATCCACACGGATCCTCCACCTGTTCTCCCCAAGACGCGCTGTAACAGCGAATGGCCCCTCCCACAAGGGAAGAAGCTTGTCATCTCCGTCCAGGGTGGTTTCGGATTTTCGAAGCCAAACTCGATCATCGACTTCAAAATTGTGGGGGTTTTTTCGACCTTGATTTTGAACCCAAAGCCAGTCAGCTTGATGCTTCTCGATTAATTTCGACACAGATTTATCTGCTCGTTGGACTTCGTCCAAAAACAGCGAAGCATCCTTACAGGGGCGAGGATTATTCAACGGCATGTTCCACCAACACTTCTTTCGTCCAAAGACAATTTCATTTGGAGAAAGGCCATGATACAAAGGCGTGTTGTGGTAACGGCGAAGCAATGCGAAGAGAACTTCAAGCCAGTGGAAATCCTTCTCACTCGCGAGCTCCTTACGAAGCATATTTATAACAGAGCGGCCGGCTCTTTCGCCAGGCAGCGCTCGATGCGAGTGGATTTCACACCTGAGGTGGTGGATTCCAAGGCGAGCACACAATTCTCTCCACCATTCGGAGGTGTACTCTTTGCCTGAGTCCGTGACCACCTCGGATGGGACGTCCCAGCCTCCCATCCAGGTCTGCGCGCACCATTTGGCGGCAGCCTTGCCAGTCATCGACTCAATGTTGCAAGGCAACACTTGAATGTAGCCGGAATGACGGCACTGAATAAGGAGCACACCATTGACTTTTTTGTTAGTCCAATGGCACTCTTCGTCATCGAGTTCACCGAGATAGAAGAAATCACTGGTGACTCTGTTAAAGAGACGCTCCGGAATAGGATGAGGCCTCAGATGGCCGTGCTTCTTCGCGCTGGGAGGCGTCGAGACAGCACATTGGGCACATCCGGCAGCTACTTTCATGCAATGAGTGTAGAGCCTCGATCCAAACAACCTATGCTTAATCATCGACCACAGTCGACGGCCATGTGCGTGGGGGGACTCCCATTTGTGCCACCAGTTTAACACTCGGGGGGCTAGGGCGTCTGGCACACACAATTTACCCTCCATCCACAGCTTCCCCCCATCCAACGAGTACTCAGGAAAAATCCCATCCCTGTGAGCATCTTTGGATTTGAGATTTCCAAAGACCTCTTTAAACATGGGATCCTGCAGGTAATCGGACGTCCAGTCTCGGATGATAAGGGAATCCTTAGGCAGGGGTGGAGTTTTGGCCGGATCTCGGCGCTTAATGCCCTCGATCAACCGAAATCGATTTACTCGTCGGGTGTAGTCAAACCATTTCACACTCCCTGTGGAGGGATCGGTGACATTTTCCACGACTTTCATCGTTTTGGTGCAGATCTCGTGTGCATGCGCTGGATCTGTGATGGCCGTGATATCGTGACACGGCAATGCGTGCTGTTTGACAGCGCACTGCATGCATGCACGTCGAATGAGTTTCTTTTCTTCCTGATCCCATTCGATGATGACATGGCGGTCCTGCTCCGTACCATGGATGTTGGTACTTTGCAGCCCCTCTGAGGCGGGGTAAGCCCATCGGCTCAGAGCATCCGCTACCGTGTTGTGTTTTCCAGGTAAATACGACACATGGAGGTCAAACAGAGAGAGAAATTCGTGCCATCTGGCCCGTCGACCAGCTGGGCTCGCGACAGTATCAATGTGTTCAGTGGCCCAGTACTCCAGAGATCGATGATCCGTCAGGACCTCGACTCGATTGGTGCCAACCCACGATTGGTACTTTTTTAAAGCACAGATGATGGCGTAAGTCTCTTGCTCACGCGGCGACCATTGCATTTGGCGTGGGGCTAGCTTCCGTGACCAAAATGCAAGAGGGTAATGATCGCCGGTGGCTTCATCAACCTGTTCAAGGACAGCTCCGATCGCGTACCTAGATGCGTCGGTTCTAATGTAGAAGGGTCGGTCAAATTGGGGCACATGCAACGTGGCGACTTCGCAGAGGGCTGCCTTCAAGTGATGGAAGGCCTCCTCGCACTCGTCAGTCCACTTGACACGAACCTTTGAACCTGCCTTGCCTGCATCTCTCCCTACCTTCAATAATTCAGTCAGGGGGGCAGCAAATTTGGCATAATTTGGCACAAAAGTGTGGTAAAAATTGCAACAACCCAGGAATCCTCTCAACTCCGTGATCGTCTCAGGGCGCTTCCACTTCTGAATAGCGACGAGCTTCCCTGGACTGGGTCGTCGAGTGCCATTCTCTAGGAGAGAACCACAAAATTCGACTGATTTTAAAAACAATTTTCCCTTCTTTGGCCCACAAATCAGCTGATTGGCGTCAAGAATATCCAAAACTTGGTTCAGCTGCTTCTCATGTAAGGCCACCAGCTCGGCTTCGGTCAGTCCCTCCCCCTCCGTCGCGATGATTATGTCATCTATGTACACACTCACGAAGGCACGTAGCTCAGGATGGGTTGTGAACAGCACATCCTCCATCATTCTTTGAAAAAATGAGGGGGCGTTCTTCAATCCCATGGGCATGACAGTCCATTGGACTGGGCCACATGGCGTGCACATACAGGTGAGAGGTCTGCTGTCCTTCCTCAACGGCATTTGGTGAAAGCCGTGACGGAGATCCAGCACAGAGAACAAACGACCTCTTGCCCTCTTGGCGATTTCCTCCTCAATGAGGGGCAGGGGGTGTGAATCCGCCTTTGTTTCGGCGTTGAGATTGCGAAAATCAACCACCATTCGCCAGCCATCAATGGTGTTCTGGTCTGCAGGCGGTGGCTTCGGGACTGTGAAGGGTGAACAGCACCATTCGCTGGTCATACAACCCTCAAGCCAACCAAATTCCCTGAGATTTCTCTCAATGATTTTTCTGAGAATCTCATGTTTGTGTCCATGATTTTCATAAGGGCGCTGTTTTTTTGCCTTGTACCCTTCACGAAGCTCGATGAAGGCTTCACCGAACTGTCCACGGACAGGGGGATCTTTGATCAACTTCCCTGAAAGGGTTGTGTCCTTCCGTTCCTCAAAAATCTTTTCTTTTGACCTCGAACACAATTCAGTGTCCACCTGATCGCCAGGAATTACTGTCGAAAAAACTTTGGCGACTTCTTCGGCTTTGGCAGGAAGAATCTTCTTACGGATGTCCCTGAACAGGTCCGTATCAACTGCCTCTTGAAGATAGGTGGGTCTTGTGTCGAAATCCCAGAGATTTTCCTCGCGATCCAGCTCCTCGAAAGGATCCATGAAAGCTTCCACAGGGGGTTTTTCATAAAAAACTCTGAATTTGCGGCGCGATTGGAGATTTTTCCTCGCCCGTGCACTGAAGATTCTTTTCGATGTCGACCGTATTGGTGAAGAGGGAGACGAGGCGGATCCATTGGACGTTGAATCACCTTGGGTATCTGACGAACAAAAATCAGAAAAAATAGATTCATCATCAGTACCACGCTCAACCTCAGATTCAGACCCAACACAGGAATCTGTACCAGAATCAGCAGAATTAGAGTCAGAAAGCTTTCCATCCACCAGGAATGCAAGCGAACTCCAGGACCGCTGTGGCAGGGGACCTGTGTCGTCCCTGGCATACAGCTTAATCTTCCTGGGAAGTTCGATGTAATCTACACAAATGTCTTGCAATTCCTGAAACCAAGGCTTGTCGTCCCACAAGGGCGCAACCAAAATTGCCTGGGTTTTATCTTGCTTGATTTTGTGGATGACCTGCTGGATTAAGTGAAACGGAGGATTAATCCACAACTTCTTGTCCCATTTGTGGGTCCAAGCGTCGCTGAAGTGCTTATCAAAGCGCTTGTTCGTGCGGTTAGCAAATGCATCATACTGGGGCCAAAAAGAATGATGCTCATGAAAGTATTCACAAATTGCATCGCGCCATTTGTCGACAACTCTGTAGGATGAAGAGTGCCAGCGCGAAGGGCGTCGTGGCTGGGAGTCCCTACGAAGACATTCTAACTCTTGGGAGTAATCGGCACTCCCATTCACCTCTGCAATGGTGACATCTTCACCAAATTTTGGTGTCACCTTTTGCTTCAAAAATTCTTCTGCACTTTTAAACCCTGCGTGCAAAAAACGAAATTCAGGACGCTCCAGGGGACCTGACTCCAGCAAAAAACAACGACGATGACCTACGGGCGCTACCCTGTTCTTGCGAAGCCAAGGATGCCCCAAATAAAGGTCATACTTTATGTCAGCACGGTAGAAGTAGTCATCCTTAAGGACAACTTCTTCCACATTTTGCTCTTCCCAAAGGTCTTGAGCGACCAAATGGGTTGATATATAACAACCGCGTTGCCCACCTGCGAGAGAATGTCCAGAAACTCCCTCGAGGGTAACAGGATGAGGCGATTCGAACACGCAGTCGTCGGGTAAGAATGCATTGGATTGGAGATTTACCTCCGATCCATTATCACACAAACAGGTGGCGAGGTGGAAATTTCCCTTGCAATCAGAGACCCACAGCTTTGTAACAAACTGACGAGCCCTGTGCTTGGACTGTACACCAACCTCGTCCACTACAGCAGAAGGATCCGCTGCCGGATCCAGGGGAGAGGAGACAAGCGACCCTACATCAAGTAATGGTCGATCAGGAATTTGGGGATCATGCCTGAAATCGCCTGGGGAGGGGCGATTTTCGTGGCTCCCCTAGGCGTTCTGACCTCCAGCGGCTGCGTTAACTTTATGAACGCAGCCTGTTTCATCGATCCATTCATCCTGGAACGGATCATCCGCTGGATTCAGAGCATTTTCGGCGTAATCTCGATCCGCATCAGACACCTGGTCTGCACCTGAGACCTGATCCACACGGTGGTTTCCCTTTCCACGTCCACGGCCACGGCCGCCGGATGATGGACCACCACCGTCGCCACGCCCTCTGCCCTTACCAGAGAAGGGGGTTCCCGAAGGATTTCCCTTACCTTTACCCTGTGATCCTGGAGCATTTCCTTTGTTTGTACCGGATTGAGGGGTTTGGCCTGGATTTCGATTTCCGCCTCCGGCGTTGAAATTGGGACTTGTCTGGCCATTCGGTTGCCCACCGGAACCGGATGGAGTCCGATTTCCTTTGCCTTGGGACCCGCCAGGGCCTCCAGTATTTTTGTTCCCGCCGGAGGGAGTCGAATTACCCTTTCCCCCCTTGGCACCATGCACCTGTCTGTCATTCCTGTCTGAATTCTGAGAATTACTGACATTTTCACCAATCACTTTGTGATCGTAAGCAGACCATTGGTGATTAGCGGTGGAATGTGTCTTAGCTCGGTTCGTAGAACCTAAAAGAAGACAGATGCTACAATGATCCTGAACATTCCGGGTGTCATTCACCTTTTTGTTGCCCTTTTGGGCCCCATTTTGGGTGTTTTGCTGGGTATTCCTGTTTCCCCCAAGACCCTCATGGAAATTTTGATTGGCGGCGTCAGCGAGCCTCTCAACCTCTTCCCACAGTTCCTGCGGAGTAAACGAAAACACCCAGTTCCTGGCCTTCAGACGATTTCCATGGAAGCTTACTCCCCTGTTGAGGACTTGGACAAACAAGTCCCGATCCTCGTGTTCATTGAACTTGATTTTCCACGTGTTTTCAGTGAATTTCACCTTGGTAAACGACGTGGGGGAGCACTTTTGAAGTGCCTCCCTGACGGTAAACCGGTTCGCCGAGGCGTCAAAGCCATCGATCTCCGCCCACCAGGTCTTGACCTTTTCTTCGGACTGTCGATTCCGAAGGGTGGCGGCGGTTTCTGAGGGGATCTTGTCAAAAATCAGATTTTTCAGCTCGGCACTAGAAAATTTTTCGCCTGAATGTTCAGATTCTTCTACGAGATTCCAGAAGCGCTGTCTCTTGTCCTGCACCTCGTGCAAGATTAATCGAGAGAACGAAGGAAAATTCTTCAACATCTGGTGGTAATGGTCCTCTGGCAGTCGAGATCCACGTACCTCCAACTGTTCCCACACCTCATCAAAGGTAAGGGGGGAACTTGAATCTTCACGATCACTCCAGGTTCTGAGCCAAGTATTGGCCGGCGCTCCCTCAAGGCAATCCAGGAGGGCCATCAGGAACTGATCATCCTGGAGCTTTTGAGTCTTAACCCACAGTTTAAATTCCCGTTGGAACTGAGGCCAACGTCTGGGGTTTCCATTATACTTCGGTTACTTGGCAACCTGACGAAGTCGCAATGAAGTGGGATTTAGGAGTGAATCCAGCCCAACACCGGCCGTAATGGTAGACACCTTGGCGGCATCATTAGCCACACCAGCTCCGGCAAGGGTCTGGGCGAGCAACATCTGGGCAATTGCATTGGAATCAACAGCAGGAAGGGTAGTACGGGAGGCAGTTCTTTTGGCATTCTGAACCTCAGTCCTAGCCTTCGCCGATCTACTCTGTGATTTCCTTTAGCTTAGTCCTGCTGATCCGTGCATCGGTGGTCTTAGAGTCCACCGAAGGAGCAATCGAAAAAATTTCTGTCGCCTCCTCCGACGGTTCTGTTGTCTGATCCACCGATGATGCGCCCTCAGACCTCATGTGGGTCTTGAAAAGATCTTTAATTCCCAGTGTCTGAATGATGAGTTGCATTTGATCTTTGAGCAATTGGAGCTCAGAGTCTCGCTGAGATCTGCAAGAGCAGTCGGCAGGGCAGTACATACCGTGTCCTGAAGGACCTGAGCAGGCTGTCGGACCGCTAATCTCAGTGGTTCGCAGCCAGGAGTCCACTTGGGGAGCTCCTTCAGTCCTAATTTCCAGGCTTGCCTGCCTAGCTGCCTCTAAGATTCCTTCCTCAACCGCAGCGGCTAGATCGTCGCGGATGGAAACAGAGGGATGGGGGGCGGAGGGCCCGGCAACCGGTGCCTTGGTCTTCTCCTTCGGGAAGGGGCTTGCCTCCCAGATCTGCAAGAAAATGGAAAAAGATTCATCTTCTTGAGAACACCACCACATCCTGGTCTTAATTTCTTCTTGAAGGAGGAAAAAATATTCAAATAAAAAATCAGAGGCGATTCTTTCTTGTCCTATCAGCTTAGACGTGGCTAATAGACACAGGGCCTCAAGCGCCTCAAGGTTACGGGCCACTTCCGAAGACAAATGGTTGTCCCATTGTGCCCATGAGGCTGGTCGATTAAAGGTAGGTACCTCACCTGGACCACCCATCTCAATGTCGTCAATTTCGGCATCGATGGTCTCGAAATGTGGACATTGGTAGGGAGTATTGGTCCCCGCCAAGTCCGTAAGCTCCACCGGAGCGTTGCCATTAGCGTAAGCTGGGAGATTCCAGCTGCTTGATGGCCAATTTCGACTGGGATCTTGATTGTAATCTGGGCCTCCACAGCTGCTGATTTGTGTCCTTCTTGGGCAATTTGGGCTTGCGCAGGGCATTCCTCTCAAGGCCTCGTTCGCACAGCACCACGGGAGCGTGATGGTTACTTCTCCGGAGGTTGCGGAGTCTACGGGGCCGTACTGAGGGGCTAGCTGTGGTTGGGACACCAAAGGAACAACATTCAGGTAGCCTCTGCTACCATGAAAGTGCTGCCCTGGGTCGTTGTGGGTGCCGGAGGGCTCGGGGCCGGCAAGACCAGTGGGGCAGGCACGCGAGGAGTCTCCCTGGATGTTGTTATTGGGGTTGGAACCGGATACACGAACACCAACGGAGGCGAGAGCAGCGACAACAGAGGCAAGGTCCATGCTGATTGTGGTCCGGCAGAAAATCCCAGTCTATGAAGAAAATTGAGGGGAATTATTCTAAATACATCTGAGTGTCCAAAACTGTCCGAATGAATTTAAATAATCCATTTATGTAAAATTGTATGGCCGATCAGGCCCGCGAGCGCGCGCCAGCGGCAAATGGCGATTCCAGCTAAAATAGCGGAATGCGGCGGATTTACGGGAAATGGACCGCGGAATCAAATCCGGCATATCAGAAATATATAGGAAATATCCTGTGACTGAGCTGCGAGGCGGCAATTCCGCCGAAGCAAAGAAAATGACCAAAATGTAGCCAATCTGGGCAGAATGTCTGAAAATCTGAGCAGATGGGGCTAGCCGCACTTACATTGTGAAGGTCATATCTCGTGTTGCTTGCGAGGAATTACGATAAGGAAACGTGGGATGTATTTACAATACTCCCGACGTAATTTAGGAAGCATTATATGCCTTGCGTTTCCACACGTGCGCGCTAGTGTAATGGATCATGGTCAATTGGGTAGAGTTTGCGTTATAACTCTTTGGCCATGATATTGCGTGCGTTAAGATAACTTTCGAGTGTAGCGCGCAAGTGTCGGTGTGGCATAGGAACTCTCCTTGAGTTCCTATGAGCGATTGACACAAAGTTATGCCCTTGGAGGGGCATGACATATCGTGGTGGGAGCTACCTTTTTGGGCAAAATGTGGTATGTGCCATGTGTTGTGTTGCGTGCCCATTTGGCGGGTCCATTGCTCCAAGTCGAACCCGCCAATGGACCTCATATTGTGCAAGCCCCTTCTCCATACTCCCTACGGTCAATTGCACGCCTCACCTTCGCGAAGGGAAGCTTGTGTGGTGATCCCGAAGCGATGCGTTGGGAGCAAGGTGTGTGTTTTACAATTTTCCATATTTTCATGTGCCCACTTGGGAAGTAGCGCTCGTAACCTTTCAAGGCGCCCCAAGTGGAGCACATATGTGGGATCGAAGGTCAATGGTGTCAAGTCATTGTGTTTAGAAGGATTAAGTGATTGCACGATCCAAGCCAAAGATATTATAATATAATTGCGCGCCTTTCAAGGCACTTTTGTGTATCTTTGTGCCAATTTTGCCGTTTTTGGCTCGTCATGATGTCAAGTGGCGATCGTGTATCTCAACGTTGCGCTCAATTGACATCATGACCCAAGTATGTTATGAGGGTACATACTTCGGTAGCCAACATATCTTGGACCCGGCGAATAACTCCTCTTAGGCTTGGCATACCGTGGCTGCCATGTTGGCGATTTGGGACTATCCCAAATCATGGGCTCACTTGGGGACCCTGCCATTCCCAATACCGGAGGAGTTGGGCGACGCCCAAAAGATATGTTGGACACATATGACTTGATATCAATCCTATGGCACACTCCGGTCCAAGTCGGGCATGTGCCACATTTGCCCCAACCATGAGTGTGCGCATTTTTGACCATTTTGAGCAATTTTCTACTTTTGTTGCCCGCCGTGCACTATGTTCTAACCCTCGTGCACGCCGGACGCATGGACCAATGGACCATATATAACATGGGTGTTATGGGTAATGGTCCCCATGGTTCACACACCACATGGGCGAGGCGGAGCCGCCTTCGTTAAGGCGCTAGGCCAAATTGAGTATGGGCAATTTTGCCATTTTTGCATTTGCGGACCCAATTGGGATCGTCACCACGCCAAGCAGCATGGAGATCTTTGAGAGCCAAGGGCATGGGAGTCTCTGTTGGACTCCCAGTGGATCGCATATGGAATGGCGGATCCGATCTCCAAGCCGGCGTGGAGATATACTATTGGGAGCACACCGAATTTTGGCTCATTTCAAGCAGCCAAAATGACCCAATTTTGGGACCCCAATTTCCCCCTTCCGTGTGGTCAATTGGCGGCCCCATTTCTCTAAGCCCATAGGGAGCCTGGACCTAAATCCAAGTTGTACACTCAGATATAAGTCCTAGGTCCTGCCTCCTACCCTGTGAGCCATTGGCCTTACCTTGGCCGGGCGAGCCACGCGTGGGAATGACGCCAATTTTGGTGATTTTGGCATCATGACCCCACATGACTCATCCGTGTTGCCCTGATGCCGGGACCTCAGAGGGAACCAGGTTGGGTGAGGGCTCCAGGGGGTTCGTACTCGAAGAGCATAGGGTCAGTTGCCTCGTCCCTACCTCTGGCGGGTCCGGACGAGGGGTCAATTTTGGGGATTTTTGAGTTAATTTCAGTTTGGGCTGAAACAGCCCATTTTCAGCTACCAACTCCTGGGGTATAATGGCGGGGCCATATCTCTGGCTCAGAGTGGAGTTGGGACCTGCCGTTAAGGGAGCATAGGGAGCCACTGTCGGTTGGCCTTGGAGCCACTTGGTTCCCAGGAACTCGCCTGTGGCTGGGCGGGAGACCTCCCCTATTGGCAGGGTTTCAGGGTCCGGACTGAGCAGGGCATGGGTTGTGTTTGAGCCCCCGCCCCCATCAGCCACTGAGAGGGTCGGACCTGGGATTGGGATATGAGATGGGACTGAGTGTCTATGGTCCTGTGATGCCCTTACCCCGGTCCAGTCTTAACCCCATGTGTACATATCCTGATGTGTTGCTGTACATACGTTCGTTCCCTCTTTGCAGAGTGGCAAGGATTCTGAAACGCTTTGTCACATGACAACGCATTGATGCCCTTGTGAGCGTAGTGCTTTGCCTGCCTGCTCACTTGCGTGTGTCCACCGCAGCGTCCCGTGGCCGGCCCCCCACGGGAACGCGTCAAAAGCGTTTCACCGCCGCGGGGTTACCCAGCCCTCGCGTGCCACTCGGGGCCAACAACCCCGAGCAGCGCGTCGCAGCAGCGCGGCGCAGCTCGCAGCTCGCAGCGCAGCGCAGCGTCTCGCAGCGCAGCGCAGCAGCTCGCAGCGCCACTCAGCGACAGCGCCGAGTTCGTCACGGAGCCAGCAGCGCCGTCCAGAGCTTCGCCCTGACCGCGCAGCAGCCGTGAAAGAGGTGCACAGACGAGGACTCCTGCATCAGCCCCATCGGCCGACCCGGAGTCCCATCGGCCGACCAGCAAGGCCGCGTCAACCACCTCCACAACCACCGGCTGACCAGCACCAGCCGCACTTCCAATCCAGTGCTGCAGCACCCTCCTCAACAACCACAACCAGTTTGTTGAGTTGAACGAGTGCACATCAAGCACTTCGAGACCATCTACGCCCCCGCTGCCATGGTGAATTGGCAGGAAGCGGGCAGGACGTGGCCGCGGCCCCACCCCGATGCAGCACGCCTGCTGCGTGGGTTGGTTTGGGACCAGCACTACCGCCACAGCAACCCCCAGTGCGAAGGCGGCATGCCCAGGAGCTTCGAGCTCCGCACGGACATCGCCCCCGACCGCCTGCAGGCCGTGGAGGACTGGCTGCGGGCGGAAGGGTACGAGTACCGCCACCAGCAGAGGCGCTGGAGGACGTGGACCCGGCCGGACAGGCCCGGCGAAGGCCTGCGTCCCGACGGGATTGAGGAGGACGAGGAGCCCAACGCCTACCCGTCGGGCGCCTCGATCAACGTCTCCCTGTGGGACGTGATCGAGAAGAAGTTCCCGGAACCGGGGAGCGAGCGCAGGCTGCAGGGCAGCAGCAGCGCGTCTCCGGGGACGGAGAAGCGGTCCGCCGGGGACAGGAAGAGGGACCGGAAGTGGCGGGAGTACCAGGAGTCCCTGGCCGCCGAAGCCGCCCAAGGCGCCAAGGGCGGAACCCCAGCCCCCAGTCCCCAACGGGCCAATGGTGGTCACCACCCCGGCTCCACCACCCTTGGCGACTACATCCAAGTCGCCAAGCAGACCCAGGGCAAGCCCCGTCCGCTGCTCCTGAGGGCCCGGCAGGCCCCAGCAGGCCCCAGCAGCGACGTGGAGTCGGCCCACCGCGGGAGGATGCCGGCCGACCAGGCCAGCTCCAGCAGCAGCGTCGCTCCCGAAAGGGACGTGACGCGCGCCTGTGAGCGCGCCTGTGGGGTGCCCTGCAACCGTCGGGTTGCCCGGCAACGGGCCAGGCAGTACAGCGCTGCCGTGGAGAGCGCCGCCGGCATCGCCCAGGAGGAGGCTGCGGAGTGGGCGCATGGCATGGCCATCCACGCCCAGACCATGGCGGCCATTGCGGCCGGACTCACGGCCGTACCCGCCCATGGGGCAGCAACTGCCCAGGTCAACGGTGAGTTGGCGGCAGCCGACGAGGAAGCCCGCCTGACGCAGGAGGCCATTGCCGGCAAGGAGGCCGAGGTGAAAGCGCTGGAAGGTGCGCTTGCCCAAGAGAGGGCAAAGAAGGAGGCGGAGGAAAGGGCCCACGCCGAAGCGACGGCTAAGGCCCAGGAGGACGCCGCCAAGAAGGAAGCCATCGAGGCCGCGCGACGGAAGGTCGCTGAGGAGAAGGCCAAGACGGAGGCGGAGCTGGCAGCGTTGGAAGCGCAGAAGGCGCAGCTGCTGCAGGCCCGGGAAGCCGAGGCGGCTCGTGCTCGGGAGGAAGCCGAAGCGCGAGCTGCCGCAGCCACCGCCGCCGCAATGGAGGAGGCAGAGGCCAAACTCCGCCGCGAGACTCCCCCGGGAGCATCACGAGTGGAGACCCTTCGAAAGCTTTTCGAAGGGGACGCCTCCTCCAGGATGGCGCTGGATGAGGCCGACACGGGCAGCAGTGGGAGCGGTGGCACCACCGCCCGTCGACGGAGGAAGGGCAAGGGGAAGACCCCCGAGAGGCCGCGGAGGCCAGCGGGTGGGCACCCCCACGACAGTGACCCCTTCTTCACCGCCAGTGACGGGGATGAACGAGGCCGTCGACATCGCCAAGTGGTGGCTTGGACGGGCGGAGGCGGCGGAGACATCCCCATGGAACCGGAAGGTGAGGATGAGGATCCCCCTCCTCCCTACCGGAGCTCGGAGTCCTCCGTGACCGAGACGCCCAGGTGGGGCGACATGGACGAGGATGACGACATGGAGTTCGGCATCACGAGGAAGCGCCCATCCTCGGACCCACCGAGGCGACCCGGCGGAGACCCACCGGGACCCCCTGGCGGAGGACCATCAGGACCCCCTGGAGGACGCCCACCGAGTGGACCCCCTGGAGGCGGACCACCGGGCGGGGGAGGACCCCCTGGACCGGGCGGACCCGGCGGAGACCCTCCTGGAGGACCCCCTGGGGATCCCGACGACCCACCAGGGAACGGCGACCCGGACACCACCTGGCGGTGGATTGTCTACCTCCGCAGGAGGGTCTTTGCCCTCGAGTGCGAGGTAGACACGGGCAAGGTCGAGATGGCTCGCATCTCCGGGGTCGCCGCGCGCGCGCAGAAGGACCTGGACATCGCAAGGGCCGAGACCAAGTCGCTGACCAACGTCGTCAGCGGCCTGCAGGAGAGGCTGGATGCGCTGGAAGCCCGTGGGAGCGTCGGCAGCGACCACCCACCCCTGGAGTCTGGCTTGTCGGACGACGGCTGGGGACCCGGACCAGGTCCAGGCAGACCCCACGCCCCCGGCGGAGCCCCCAGGAGTCGCCCCAGCGCCAGTGCCCCCTCTCTCACCGCCCCCTCTCACCACAGCGCGGGCCGCCGCAACGAGCGCGTGCCGCCCGGCAGTGGCAGTGAGGAATGGCGCGATGAGTGGCTCAGCGCGGACTACCACAACCGCCGTGCCCCACCGCGGACGCCTGTACGCCCCCGACGCCCGGCACCAGCCCCGGCGCCAATCCCCAGGGCTGGAGGACGTTATGGTGGGCTCAGGGATGAGGTCCCCAGAGGAGACGTGGAGTGGGATGTCGGCGAAGGTGAGGACCTGGACCTGGACCTGGACCTGGAGGAGTTCGACATCAGCCCGCCGCGTGGTGCACGACGGGAGGCCGCTGAACTCAGCCGCCGGCGCCGTGATGAAGATGCGTACATGGAAAGAGTACGGCGTGAACATTTTGGTTCAGCGTACGTGGAGGAACCGCGGCGTAGCCACAGGGATTCCATGGAGGAGATGGACGTGGCGGCCGTGGGAGTCCGTGGGCGAGGCCGATGGGAACCTCGGTCGACCTCGCCGCCGGCGTTCATGGTCTCTAAGGCCGCGGACGCCGCCGTGTGGGAAGACTTGAAGGACATCAAGCCCCCCATGTACGATGGCAACCCCCTCAACCTCGACCGCTTCTTGGAGAAGCTGGACGATTGGGGGCTGACCGTCACTGAAGACCTACCTCCCGCGGATGCGGAGAGATATGTCTTCAAACGGTTCAGGTACCGCCTGCCGGAAGTGCTCGGCGAGCTATACTTCGTGGCGACCAAGGAGGGGAAAATCAAGACCCTCAAGGACGCCAAGAAGTGGCTCAACGAGCAGGAGCGGGTGGACGCTCCGCAGGTGGCTGCCAAGCGCTGGAAGTCCATCAAGCTTGAGCATGATGGACGGGAGATCCGCCTACGGGACTGGCGTGACTTCCGAGGGAAATACACCCTCTTCCGCCGCAATGTGGAGGATTGGAACGAGGGTGACGAGCAGGCTCGCCTGCTCTCCATGCTGCCGGAAGCATGGATCAAGAGGGTCACCAAGGAGGAATCCAAGAGGGCCAAGTCCAACCACACGGTCAAGATGATGCTCCCCAAGGAGTATCATACGAACGTGGTGTCTTGGGCGAAGAAGAACGTGGCCCGGGATGTCAAACGGCACTCCCTGCGGAACGCCCTTCTCATCACCGTCTCGGGCGATCGCGAGAAGACCGCGATGTGGCGCCTTGACGACTGTGAGGTGAGCGGCCAGACCATCCGTCTGCAGCCCATCCCGGCGCGGATGAGCTGCGACGAGATCCTGGAGTGGGTTGGCGAGGAGGTACTCAAGGAGTACCGAAACCTCCACCACACCCGCGGGTTGAGGCCCGGCGACCGCGACGTCAACTACGTTGGCGAGGGACCTGGCGGGGAAGACGCCATGGACCCAGCGGGAGCCGGCGGCGATGAGACTCTCGTCGACGATGACGACGACGATGAGCCCGCCGAGGTGGCCGTTTGTGCCTTCGTGGCCAACAACCTGAGCGCGGGGAGCAAACCGGGAAACTGGAAGCCCCTGCAGCAGCGTTGGAGGAAGAAGGAGAAGAGGGACCCTCGCCGCATTGGCGACCCTCCGCTGTCCTTTGGGGAGTTCATACGAGCTCACCCTCAGGGCTGCTTCGTGTGTTATGGGAGGAAGAAAGGCTTCAACCATGACCACCGAACATGCCCCGTCCACAAGGCCGACACGGAGGCTTACAAGAAGGCGCACGGGTCGAAGAAGCGTGCGCCCGCGGGTATCCGGGAAGCCAAGATGGAGGTGGACAAGGACGAGCTGGCCAAGCTGATGTCGTCGGTGGGAACCGAGTTGGCCAAGGAGATCCAGGAGATCAAGCGGAACTGGGTCCCCAGGTCGGATAACAAGAACAAGGAGAACAACCAGAATGACCAGAACAAGGACAAGGACAAGAACAAGGGTAAGAAAGGGGGAAGGAAGAAGGGCATCAGCGACGTTGAGGCCGAGGAGAACACCCCCTCTTCCACAACCGACGCCCCCTAGCGGAGCCCCTGCAGCCAAGGGCCCCAGCTAGGGCGGTCGCAGGATGGTGACGTGGGAAGCGCCGATCCATCCCAGTCGGGAGTCGATAAGCACAAGGGGACTGCCGCGGGCGGAAGGCCCGGTCCGGCGCCCAGTCGCGGAGGCGGGGTGAGGGCAAGTGAAGGCACGAACCCTTGCACCCGTCCGTCCTTCGCGACCAAGAATGTGTTTGATGTACTACAGGATCTATCCGAGAGTATCGGAGGATCACCCGGACCGCAGCTGGATGCTGCAGATGGGCAGCCTGAGCCCATTGTCCACGACCTGCACCAGTCGCTTGTTGAGCTTCTGGAACGGCCGGAGATCCTGAGCTTGCACGCCGTGCGCCGTGTCGGTCGCGAGCGGCAGTTGCATCTTAAGGTCCGTGCCTTATGCGGGGAAGTGGAAAAGGTTTTCGACGTGTTGGTCGACACGGGAGCTCAGGTCAGCTTGGTCAAGGCTGGCCTACTTCCACCAGAGTGTCTGACCGACAGTCGGAAACCTGTCAGGCTGAAGGTGGCGAACGGCCAGTACATGGTGGGAGGCACGAAGGAAGCGGCCATTGGGCTGCAGTTCGTGAACCATCGTGAGCTGAGCCGCCCAGACCTCGGCAAGGAAATCCTCCTGCACGGTAGCTTCTACGAGGCCGAGATGGACTGGGACATGATCGTCGGGTACGACTTCATGATGGAGACGGACTCCGGCGTCCTCCCGGCCCAGGCTTCCATGACCCTGTACCAGGACGACCAACTCTCGTGGCTTTCGTCACCTGAGCACCATGTGGAATGCCAATGGATCCACCCCGAACGCAATCAGCTCGAAGTGGCCGCGCTGGACACTGAGCCAACTGGTCCTGCAAACCAGGAGTACGGCGTAAGGCCGGAAGTGGCGAGCCGAGTTGTCGCGGACTTGGGAGCTTCGGATCTGGCCCTGGATGCGTTCTTATCAGGAACCTCCGCCCATCTGCGGGTGTGTGAGAAGTACTGGAGCGCACAGGACTCCGCGTGGAAGAAGCACTGGGGTCCGCATCAGGGATTGATGTGGATCCATTGCCCCCGTTGGGACATTCCAGGAGCGATAGCGAAGATTCGCAAGGACCGCTCCAAGGCAGTGCTGGTTGTTCCTATGGGATGCACCGTGGAGGAGAGTACCCGACATTGGGTAGCCTCATTGACCAACATGACCTTGAACAAGGTCGTCCTACCGGCTGGAGAGAGTGTCTATCAGGACGCTAAGGGACAGCCCATGCCACCCCAGAGATGGCCAACGGAATTCCACTATGTGGATGGGGGCCTTGATCAGGCCGACACCACGGACTTCGTGTGTGTCAACCGCATCATAGCGGAGCCTTGGAGGCAATGCTTTGCGGTTCCCCCTGTTGACATCGAAGAATCGGATTCGGAAGAGCCCCTCACTGAAGAGGAGTGGGATCTGGTTCAGGGGTATATGGATCAGCCCTTTCACGACTGGGGAAACCAGCGTGAGGGCAAAGGCCAGGACAAAGCCTGGTGGGAAGTGGACTCGATCGTCTCTGGTTCCTATGATGGAGATACCTTCGTAAGGAGGGTACTGGACCACCTGTCCAGCCAGGACGAGCCAATCGGGGGTAACCCACCCACCTACGGCGATCTATTCCGAGGCAAGACCAGAGATGGCCCTTTGGGCCACCTGGGAAGACCGCCTGAGCCGAAAGCGAGCGGGGTCGCTACCCCTCAAGTAAGCTCCGTGGTTCAAGTGCCCGGAAAAGCCAAGGCGGAGTCCGATGACTGCCCCAAGATCCAGGCATTGAGGGCCAGGCTGAAGCAGAAGTATGGTGACACCTTCTTCAGCGGTAAGCCTGTGTTTCCCCCACCGGTGCGTGGACCGTATGGCGAGGCCAAGATACGACTGAAGCAAGACCCCCGTGTGTATCGGCACCGGGAGTTTGCCCTGAGGGGCGAGAGGAAAGAGGCCATGGAGAAGATCCTCCGTGACTTCATCCAGAGAGGCTGGCTCGAGCCGTGCCACTCCGAATGGGCCTCTCCTTGCTTCGTCGTCCCCAAGAAGGTGGCCGGTGAGTGGCGGCTCGTGGTCGACTACCGCGGCCTGAACGCCCAAACGCAGCACGACAGCTATACGCTGCCCCTCATTGAGGACATGCTGCAAAAGCAACACCGGCGGAGGATATTCACGGTGATTGACCTGAAACATGGTTATCATCAGATGCCTCTCGCCGAGGAGTCCCGTGCCTGCACAGCCATGAGCACCCCACTTGGACCTCTCCAGTGGAAGGTGATGCCTATGGGCGTTACCAACGGCAATGCGGCTTTTCAGCGGATGCTGGAGAACCTGCTTGAGCCGGTGCGCGACTGTGCGGACCCCTTCGTGGACGACGTGATCATCGCGTCCGGGGACCCCAGCATGAGCTACGAGGAGCTCCTGGAGGCACACGAGAGGGACGTCACTCGAGTGCTGGACCTTCTGGTTCGGCACAAACTCACGGGCAGCAGTGACAAGGCCACCATTGCAGTAAGCGAGGTGGTCTTCGCGGGCCACGTAGTTGGGAACGGGCAGCGAAAGCCCATACCTGGCAAGGTGGCTGCGATTGAGCACTGGGAAAAGCCCAAAACGGTCTCTGAGCTACGGGCGTATCTGGGGTTCTGCAACTACTACTCGGGGTATATCAAAATGTATGCCGAGTATGCAGCCCCCATGACGACCATGCTCAAGGGCAACCGAGAGGAGACCAAGAAGGGGTCCAAGAAGGCTCTCGTCTGGACTGAAGAGTCCGACCGTGCCTTTGAGGGGATGAAGCAGGCGCTGCTATCCGCAGTGGGTCTGCACCTCGTGGATCCCGACCGAGGGTTCGTCCTGCGCACCGACGCTTCCGACTACGCCATTGGCGCTGTGTTGGAGCAAGTGCTTGACGACGGGAGGCACGTGCCCGTGGCCTTCTGGAGCCGAGTCCTGGCGGAAGGCCAGAGACGGACGTGGACGCCCCGTGAAAAGGAGGCGTATGCCATCGTCATGGCTCTCAGGAAATGGGCTGGGTACATAGCCCTCCATCCCGTCACCGTCTGCACCGACCATCAGAGTCTGCAGTCGTGGCACAAGGAGCACGTGGACACCCCCTCAGGTCCTGCCTCCCGACGGGCAAGATGGCATGAGACCTTGGCCAAGTTCGACCTTACGGTTGTTTATATTCCTGGAAAGGATAACACCGTGGCGGACAGTCTCAGTAGGTGGGCCTATCCCGCCAGCAAGGGCATGCAGGATATCTCTGCCCATGGCGATGAGGCTGAGACCGCTGAAGCCAAGAGGATCATTGAAATGGAGCGCCTGATGGAGGAGGAGGGTGCCAAATGCTTCGTCGTCATGGCCGCAGATGCCCCCCTCGCTTCGAGGGTGAGCAGAACGGTCAGTGTACTCGCCCCTGTGGGTGCCGCGGGCGGAAGGCCCGGTCCGGCACCCCCTGTGGGAACTGAGTCCGACAAGCACCTCTTCCCGGAGTCTTGCCTCCAGGACGACTGGACCGACGATTACGCCAAGTCTGAGGCCTTTGCGGCCGAGTATAGGGCTGTGACCGACCCTGACGACGGGCAGAAGTGGCCAAAGGGGCTGACCGAGGAAGATGGCAAGCTCTACCGGAATGGTAAGCTGCTAGTCCCGGAGTCCCGGGTGCTCGAGCTGTGTGAAGCTTGGCACCACCACATGCTGCACCCAGGGGTCAAGAAGCAAGCTCTTGACATGCAGCGTCGGTTCGAGATCGACCATATCGTTCTCTACACCGCCATCAAGAAGGTCAGGAAGGGTTGTTCGGTCTGTCAGGCCTGCAATCCCGATAACCGGAACGTCAAGGGGGAACCCCAATGGACCCCGGTTCCTGACCAGCCCATGGAGAGCGTGGCCATGGACTTCTTCTCCATGCCCGAAGTGCACATTGGCAAGGAGACCTTTGACTGTGTGGTTCTCTGTGTGGACCGCCACGGCGGCTACGTTGTAGCCGTTCCGGCACGCAAAAAGGGGTTGCTTGCCAAGGAGGTGGCAGTCATGATGATTCGTCATTGGCTGACCGTCTTTGACATCCCCCGCACCATTTGCAGTGACCGAGGGCCCCAGTTTACTGGTGGCTGGTTCAAGGCTATGTGTTCCCTCATGGGGATACGTCATGCCAAGAGCGTGGCCTATCTCAGCCGGTCTAACGGCCGTGCTGAGGTGGCTGGACGGCAGCTGTTCGAGAAGCTGCGCAAGATCCACATCACCAATCCACGTCGGAACTGGTTCGAGGAGATGTGGCCTGCTCTGAAGGCCCATCATGACACCCCCACTCCGGGCGGTTTGTCCCCTCACCAGATTCTCTTCGGCAGGGACCCCCTGGGTAGGGGACTTCCCTTGTCTGGTGATGGCATGGCTATGGATGCCAAGGAGTTCTTCGCGCGGCAAGAGCAAACGGCGCGGGACATCCGCCAGCAGCTTGAGAAGGAGCATGCTGAGCGTCAGAAGTCCGCCCCGAGCTCGACAGCGCAGAAGTTCAGGGTGGGAGACCCGGTGTGGGTGATCAGACCCCGCCCCATGGGCACCCACCGCACCAAAACCTGGTTCACACCCGGCGAGGTGGTCCGCAGGATTGGTGAGGACACCTACCGCATCAAGGTGGGTCACGGACAGTTCCGGGAGCGCCACGAGAGTCAACTCCGTGTGCGGGAACCCGACCTCCGTGGCCGACATGTGTCCCTGGACTACGCCAAACATGAGGCCGATTCGGACGACGACTATGCTGAGCAGGACGACTATACTGTCGAGAAGATCCTGGCTCAGCGTCCGAAGGCCTCGGCACCCGGAGGTCTGGAGTTCAAGGTTCGTTGGCGAGGCTATGGGCGGTCCCACGACACCTGGGAACCCGTCTCCTCATTCGTGCCGCGGGTCAATACTCCCTTCATGGAGTACATCCGCAAACACAAGACCAAGATCCACGTTTCGGACTTGGCAGCACTCACCCGGGCGATTGCAGCCAGGGGTGCCTGATCAGCGCCCTGGGCTCTCCCCTGATGTGTTGTGAGCGCTTGTGAGGCCGACGAATCGTCCCTTACTTGCTTGCTCTCTTCCATCTTTCGGTGACAGAGTGGCCATATACCCCCCCCTGCTGAATCCAGAGGAGGATGGCCCCTCTCTTCTTCTACTCGTCACTCCCCCCCCTGCTGAATCCTTGGGAAACCAGGTAGGGCGACTGACCTTCATAATTCTGAGCTCTTGGGGCCTTGAAGCCCATACGACGTTGCGCAACGGATGCCGCTGTCATCGGCATTGCGATTTTTTGGTGTGTGGTCTGGTTCCATGGCATTTGCGGAATCCAGACCAGTCGACGTGTGTCTCGAGACTATATATGCCTGAACTCAGGCGTTATCCTGTCCATCCTCCTGCATTTGCCTTATCCTGACCGTGGCGTGGTTTGGCACTCTGTCCAGAGTGTGTTTACACGCCTATTTACCTGGCTTGTTTTGCTTTTCTGCCCTCCAGGATATGTGCATTTGTATGTTAAGTGTCGTCAGCCCATCGCTGAGGGATGGACTGTTTTTCACCACGAATCGGGATACAGAGGCGCCTTGAGTCGCCGTGTACATGTTCATACAGCCTGGTCCAGCCTGGACCAGTACTTGATTACAGATTCTACTGTTTGAGTGCTCGTGATACCGTGTTGCCCTATTCGCTGTGATGTGTGGAGATCCTGATGGCGCCAGGCGGGAAGCCCAGTTGCCTGACTACACTCCCAGCGGTCCGCCACTGTCAGTCCCAGTGTGAGCCTACCGATTCGCAGACGCACTTGCATTCGGATGGCGGCCTCCGGTGCTCCTGACCTCGGTCAGTCTGCCTGGGAAACTGGTGGTTTGAGGAGTCGACGCCTCCGCCCACACTGCATGAGGACTCCCTCATGTATGGCCTTCGTGGCAGTAGGGCGAGGGAAAAGACGGCCTTGATGCCCGATCCCTTCAGGAGGAGTTCCCTTACGATTTGGGGTTCGTAAGGAGTTCGACTATGGCACTCTGGACTCGCGTCGTATGGATATGGACATGGTGCGCCCGAGGAAGGACCCGTGGGGACTCTCCCCAGTCGGCGGGCCTTGGGAAGCTTGGGGTAGCCTGATGGATCTTTGTGGTCGCTCTCGACTTGTGGGGCCACCTCGGCCGTCGTGTGACGCCTATGTTGGCCGTGTATGCCACTGCCACTGTGGTGGTGACCGTAGCAGCCGGCACCCGGTGCGCCTGGTATGGGTTAACGGGTCCCTTGGATGCCGAACAATCGCCGCCAGGACCCGGGACTTGATACTTGATACTATACATGTGCTACGAGCTGTTACAGCAGCATACCTATCCCACTGTGGGATACCTATCTTACTGTGACTTACTGAAGTGAGGATGTGACACCCCCCCCCCTTTCAGGGAGTGGTCCTGGGTACCCGCTGCCATGCGTGGGTGTTATCGAGCCCCCCCAGGGTTTGCTCTAAGGAGGGGGGTGAAGCGGTACCCAGAACCCCATGGCCAGGTTACGGCATACAACCGGTCTCCGGTCCACTAACCCCATGTACGGCGTGTTCCGTGCCGTGAAGCCCCGCATCGGCAACCGATGCACCGCCAGCGGAGATTTGTGTATCAGAATATCAGGAATCAACAGGGTTTTTTTTTCATATTGTTTCCGTCAATTTTTACGCTTCCGTTCTGATACTCACTGTTTTGACTGCTGGCGGTTGGTTCGCGACTTTACCGTAACCGCCAGTTTAACTGTTTATAATGGAAATTTTAACGCTATCCGTCACGAAGGCTCCAAAGTCGCCAGGAACTGCATGGATGCTTCCGCAATTTTCATAATTGATACTCGCAACCTTATTCCGAATTTTTCAGGATGTCGAAATCGGATTTTCGACTTCGACATCCCCGCACTTGATTTGACCTCTTTCGAGTGGACCTACGTGCTTCCGTATGCACGAATCAACTTCCCTTTTATCCTGCCCTCCATTTGTCTTAAAGATATGGGCAAAACAAAGTTGATTCGTGAGGCCACTTGTGAAGGTCATATCTCGTGTTGCTTGCGAGGAATTACGATAAGGAAACGTGGGATGTATTTACAATACTCCCGACGTAATTTAGGAAGCATTATATGCCTTGCGTTTCCACACGTGCGCGCTAGTGTAATGGATCATGGTCAATTGGGTAGAGTTTGCGTTATAACTCTTTGGCCATGATATTGCGTGCGTTAAGATAACTTTCGAGTGTAGCGCGCAAGTGTCGGTGTGGCATAGGAACTCTCCTTGAGTTCCTATGAGCGATTGACACAAAGTTATGCCCTTGGAGGGGCATGACATATCGTGGTGGGAGCTACCTTTTTGGGCAATATGTGGTATGTGCCATGTGTTGTGTTGCGTGCCCATTTGGCGGGTCCATTGCTCCAAGTCGAACCCGCCAATGGACCTCATATTGTGCAAGCCCCTTCTCCATACTCCCTACGGTCAATTGCATGCCTAACCTTCGTGAAGGGAAGCTTGTGTGGTGATCCCGAAGCGATGCGTTGGGAGCAAGGTGTGTGTTTTACAATTTTCCATATTTTCATGTGCCCACTTGGGAAGTAGCGCTCGTAACCTTTCAAGGCGCCCCAAGTGGAGCACATATGTGGGATGGAAGGTCAATGGTGTCAAGTCATTGTGTTTAGAAGGATTAAGTGATTGCACGATCCAAGCCAAAGATATCATAATATAATTGCGCGCCTTTCAAGGCACTTTTGTGTATCTTTGTGCCAATTTTGCCGTTTTTGGCTCGTCATGATGTCAAGTGGCGACCGTGTATCTCAACGTTGCGCTCAATTGACATCATGACCCAAGTATGTTATGAGGGTACATACTTCGGTAGCCAACATATCTTGGACCCGGCGAATAACTCCTCTTAGGCTTGGCATACCGTGGCTGCCATGTTGGCGATTTGGGACTATCCCAAATCATGGGCTCACTTGGCGACCCTGCCATTCCCAATACCGGAGGAGTTGGGCGACGCCCAAAAGATATGTTGGACACATATGACTTGATATCAATCCTCTGGCACACTCCGGTCCAAGTCGGGCATGTGCCTCATTTGCCCCAACCATGAGTGTGCGCATTTTTGACCATTTTGAGCAATTTTCTACTTTTGTTGCCCGCCGTGCACTATGTTCTAACCCTCGTGCACGCCGGACGCATGGACCAATGGACCATATATAACATGGGTGTTATGGGTAGTGGTCCCCATGGTTCACACACCACGTGGGCGAGGCGGAGCCGCCTTCGTTAAGGCGCTAGGCCAAATTGAGTATGGGCAATTTTGCCATTTTTGCATTTGTGGACCCAATTGGGATCGTCACCACGCCAAGCAGCATGGAGATCTTTGAGAGCCAAGGGCATGGGAGTCTCTGTTGGACTCCCAGTGGATCGCGTATGGAATGGCGGATCCGATCTCCAAGCCGGCGTGGAGATATACTATTGGGAGCACACCGAATTTTGGCTCATTTCAAGCAGCCAAAATGACCCAATTTTGGGACCCCAATTTCCCCCTTCCGTGTGGTCAATTGGCGGCCCCATTTCTCTAAGCCCATAGAGAGCCCGGACCTAAATTCAAGTTGTACACTCAGATAGAGGTCTTAGGTCCTGCCTCCTACCCTGTGAGCCATTGGCCTTACCTTGGCCGGGCGAGCCACGCGTGGGAATGACGCCAATTTTGGTGATTTTGGCATCATGACCCCACATGACTCATCCGTGTTGCCCTGATGCCGGGACCTCAGAGGGAACCAGGTTGGGTGAGGGCTCCAGACGGTTCGTACTCGAAGAGCATAGGGTCAGTTGCCTCGTCCCTACCTCTGGCGGGTCCGGACGAGGGGTCAATTTTGGGGATTTTTGAGTTAATTTCAGTTTGGGCTGAAACAGCCCATTTTCAGCTACCAACTCCTGGGTGATAATGGCGGGGCCATATCTCTGGCTCAGAGTGGAGTTGAAACCTGCTGTTAAGGGAGCATAGGGAGCTACTGTCGGTTGGCCTTGGAGCTGCTTGGTTCCCAGCAACTCGCCTGTGGCTGGGCGGGACACCTTCCTTATGGGCAGGGTTTCAGGGTCCGGACTGAGCAGGGCATGGGTTGTGTTTGAGCCCCCGCCCCCATCAGCCACTGAGAGGGTCGGACCTGGGATTGGGATATGAGATGGGACTGAGTGTCTATGGTCCTGTGATGCCCTTACCCCGGTCCAGTCTTAACCCCATGTGTACATATCCTGATGTGTTGCTGTACATACGTTCGTTCCCTCTTTGCAGAGTGGCAAGGATTCTGAAACGCTTTGTCACATGACAACGCATTGATGCCCTTGTGAGCGTAGTGCTTTGCCTGCCTGCTCACTTGCGTGTGTCCACCGCAGCGTCCCGTGGCCGGCCACCCACGGGAACGCGTCACTGGCGCTGGGGCGACTTCTGGGGGCTCCGCCGGGGGCGTGGGGTCTGCCTGGACCTGGTCCGGGTCCCCAGCCGTCGTCCGACGAGCCAGACTCCAGGGGTGGGTGGTCGCTGCCGACGCTCCCACGGGCTTCCAGCGCGTCCAGCCTCTGCTGCAGGCCGCTGATGACCGTGTTCAGCTGCCTGATCTCGGCCCTGGCGATGTCCAGCTCTTTCTGCGCGCGCGCGGCGACCTTGGAGATGCGAGCCATCTCTCCCTTGCCCGTGTCTACCTCGCACTCGAGGGAAAAGACCCTCCTGCGGAGGTAGACAATCCACCGCCAGGCGGTATCCGGGTCGCCGTTCCCTGGTGGGTCGTCGGGGTCCCCAGGGGGTCCTGCAGGAGGGCCTCCGCCGGGTCCGCCCGGTCCAGGGGGTCCTCCCCCGCCCGGTGGTCCACCTCCAGGGGGTCCACTTGGTGGGCGTCCTCCAGGGGGTCCTGATGGTCCTCCGCCAGGGGGTCCCGGTGGGTCTCCGCCGGGTCGCCTCGGTGGGTCCGAGGATGGGCGCTTCTTCGTGATGCCGAAGTCCATGTCGTCATCCTCGTCCATGTCGCCCCACCTGGGCGTCTCGGTCTCGGAAGACTCCGAGCTCCGGTAGGGAGGAGGGAGATCCTCACCCTCACCTTCCGGTTCCATGGGGACGTCTCCGCCGCCTCCGCCCGTCCAAGCCACCACTTGGCGATGTCGGCGGCCTCGTTCATCCCCGTCACTGGCGGTGAAGAAGGGGTCACTGTCGTGGGGGTGTCCACCCGCTGGCTTCCGAGGCCTCTCGGGGGTCTTCCCCTTGCCCTTCCTCCGTCGATGGGCGGTGGGGCCACTGCTCCCACTGCTGCCCGTGTCCGCCTCATCCAGCGTCATCTTGGAGGAGGCGTCCCCTTCGAAAAGCTTTCGAAGGGTCTCCACTCGTGATCCTCCCGGGGGAGTCTCGCGGCGGAGTTCGGCCTCTGCCTCCTCCATTGCGGCGGCGGTGGCTGCGGCAGCCCGCACTTCGGCTTCCTCCCGAGCACGAGCCGCCTCGGCTTCCCGGGCCTGCTGCAGCCGCGCCTTCTGCGCTTCCAACGCCCCCAGCTCCGCCTCCGTCTTGGCCCTCTCCTCAGCGACCTTCCGTCGCGCGGCCTCGATGGCGTCCTTCTTGGCGGCGTCCTCCTGGGCCTTAGCCGTCGCTTCGGCGTGGGCCCTTTCCTCCGCCTCCTTCTTTGCCCTCCCTTGGGCAAGCGCCTCTTCCAGCGCCTTCACCTCGGCCTCCTTGCAGGCAATGGCCTCCTGCGTCCGGCGGGCTTCCTCGTTGGTTGCCCTGATCCGGGCAGCCACTGCCTCATGGGCGGCCGCAGCCGTGAGACCGGCCGCGATGGCTGCCACTTTCGAGGCGTGGTAGTCCATGCCTCTGCCCCACTCGGTGGCCTCCTCATGGGCGATGCCGACGGCGCCCTCCACGGCAGCGTTCCGCTGCGTGGCCCGTTGCCGGGCAACCCAAAGGTTGCAGGGCACCCCACAGACGCGCTCACAGGCGCGCGCCACGTCCCTTTGAGCGGGAGCGGCGCTGCTGCTGGAGCTGGCCTGGTCGGCCGGCATCCTCCCGCGGTGGGCCGGCTCGACGTCGCTGCTGGGGCCTGCTGGGGCCTGCTGGGGCCTCAGGAGTAGCGGACGGGGCTTGGCCCTGGTCTGCTTGGCGACTTCCATGAAGTCACCAAGGGTGGCGTGGCCGGGGTGGTGACCACCATTGGCCCGTTGGGGGCCGTGGGCTGGGGTTCCGCCCCTGGCGCCTTGGGCGGCTTCGGCGGCCAGGTACTCCTGGTACTCCCGCCATTGCCTGTCCCGCTTCCTGTCCCCGGCGGAACGCTTCTCCTTCCCAGGAGACGCGCTGCTGCTGCCCTGCAGCCTGCGCTCGTTCCCCAACGCCGGGAACACCTTCTCGATCATGTCCCACATGGAGACATTGATCGAGGCGCCCGACGGGTACTCGTTGGGGGTCTCGTCCTCCTCGATCCCGTCGGGGCGCAACCCTTCGCCGGGCCTGTCCGGGCGGGTCTAGGTCCTCCAGCGCTTGCGGCGGAAGCGGTACTCGTACCCTTCCGCCCGCAGCCACTCCTCCACTGCCCGCAGGCGGTCCTCCCCCATGTCCTCGCGGAGCTCGAAGCTCCCGGGCATGCCGCCTTCGCACTGGGGATTGCTGTGGCGGTAGTGCTGGTCCCACAGCAACCCGCGCAGTAGGCGCGCCGCATGGGGGTGGGGCTGCGGCCACGTCTTACCCGCTTCTTGCCAATTCACCATGGCAGCTGGGGCGTAGTTGATCTTGAGGTCCTTGGTATGCACTCGCTCCACTCAACGGACTGGTGGTGGTTGTTGATGCGGGTGCTGCAGCACTGGATTGGAAGTGCGGCTGGTGCTGGTCAGCCGGTGGTTGTGGAGGTGGTTGACGCGGCCTTGCTGGTCAGCCGATGGGTCTGGTCTGTGAACCTCCTTCACGGTGGCGGCGCGGTCGGGGCGATGCTCTGGACGGCGCTGCGGGCCCCGTGACGAACTCGGCGCTGTCGCTGGGCGGCGCTACGAGCCGCTGCGCTGCGCTGCGAGTTGCTGCGCTGCGCTGCGCTGCGAGCTGCGAGCTGCGAGCTGCTGCGCCGCGCTGCTCAGGGTTGGTGGCCCCGAGTGGCACGCGAGGGCTGGGTAACCCCGCGGCGGTGAAACGCTTTTGACGCGTTCCCGTGGGGGGCCGGCCACGGGACGCTGCGGTGGACACGCGCAAGTGAGCAGGCAGGCAAAGCACTACGCTCACAGGGGCATCAATGCGCTCATGTCATGTGACAAAGCGTTTCAGAATCCTTGCCACTCTGAAATGAGGGAACGAAAGTATGTACAGCAACACATCAGGATATGTACACATGGGGTTAAGACTGGACTGGGGTAAGGGCATCACAGGACAATAGACACTCAGTCCTAACTCGTATCCCAATCCCAGGTCCGACCCTCTCAGTGGCTGGTAGGGGCGGGGGCTCAAACACAACCCATGCCCTGCTCAGTCCGGACCCTGAAACCCTGCCAATAGGGGAGGTCTCCCGCCCAGCCACAGGCGAGTTCCTGGGAACCAAGAGGCTCCAAGGCCAACCGACGATGGCTCCCTATGCTCCCTTAACAGCAGGTCCCAACTCCACTCTGAGCCAGAGATATGGCCCCGCCATTATCACCCAGGAGTTGGTAGCTGAAAATGGGCTGTTTCAGCCCAAACTGATATTAACTCAAAAATCCCCAAAATTGACCCCTCGTCCGGACCCGCCAGACGTAGGGACGAGGCAACTGACCCTATGCCCTTCGAGTACGAACTCCCTGGAGCCCTCACCCAACCTGGTTCCCTCTGAGGTCCCGGCATCAGGGCAACACGGATTCGTCAAGTGGGGTCATGATGCCAAAATCACCAAAATTGGCGTCATTCCCACGCGTGGCTCGCCCGGCCAGGGCGAGGCCAATGGCTCACAGGTTAGGAGGCAGGACCTAGGACCTCTTTCTGCGTGTACAACTTGAATTTAGGTCCGGGCTCCCTGTGGGCAAAGAGAAATGGGGCCGCCAATTGACCACACGGAAGGGGGAAATTGGGGTCCCAAAATGGGGTCCTTTTGGCTGCTTGAAATGAGCCAAAATTCGGGGTGCTCCCAATAGAATATCTCCACGCCGGCTTGGAGATCGGATCCGGCACTCCATACGCAATCCACCCGGAGTCCAACAGAGACTCCCATGCCCTTGGCTCTCAAAGATCTCCATGCCACCTGGCGTGGTGTCGATCCCAATTGGGTCCACGAATGCCAAAATGGCAAAATTGCCCACACTCACTTTGGGCTAGCGCCTTAACGAAGGTTGCTCCGCTTCGCCCATGTGGTGTGTGAACCATGGGGACCAATATACATATCACCCATGTCATGTATGGTCCATTGGTCCATGCGTCCGGCGTGCACGGGTGGGCTCAACATAGTGCACGGCGGGCAGCAAAAGTGGAAAATTGCTCAAAATGGCCAAAAATGCGCACACTCATGGTTGGGGCAAATGAGGCACATGCCGGACTTGGACCGGAGTGTGCCATAGGATTGGTATCAAGTCATATGTGTCCAACATATCTTTTGGGCGTCGCCCAACTCCTCCGGTATTGGGAATGGCAGGGTCGCCAAGTGAGCCCATGATTTGGGATAGTCCCAAATCGCCAACATGGCGGCCACGGTATGCCAAGCTCAAGGAGAGTTATTCGCCGGGTCCAAGATATGTTGGGGACCGAAGTATGTACCCTCATAACATACTTGGGTCATGATGTCAATTGAGCGCAACGTTGAGATATACGATTGCCACTTGACATCATGACGAGCCAAAAACGGCAAAATTGGCACAAAGATACACAAAAGTGCCTTGAAAGGTGCACAATTATATTATAATATCTTCGGCTTGGATCGTGCAATCAACTAATCCTTCTAAACATAATGACTTGACACCAATGACCTTCGATTCCACATATGTGCTCCACTTGGGGCGCTTTGAAAGGTCACGATCGCTACTTCCCAAGTGGGCACATGAAATTATGGAAAATTGCAAAACACACACCTTGCTCCCAACGCACCGCTTCGGGATCGCCACACAAGCTTCCCTTCACGAAGGTTAGGCTTGCAATTGATCTTAGGGAGTATGGAGAAGGGGCTTGCACAATATGAGGTCCATTGGCGGGTTTGGCTTGGAGCGATGGACCCGCCAAATGGGCACGCAACACAACACAAGGCACATACTCCATATTGCCCAAAAAGGTAGCTCCCCCCACGATATGTCCTGCCCCTCCAAGGGCATATCTTTGTGTCAATCGCTCATAGGAACTCAAGGAGAGTTCCTATGCAACACCAACACTTGCGCGCTACACTCGAAAGTTATCTTAACGCACGCAATGTCATGGCCAAAGAGTTATAACGCAAACTCTACCCTCTTGACCATGATCCATTACACTAGCGCGCACGTGTGGAAACGCAAGGCATATAAAGCTTCCTAAATTACGTCGGGAGCATTGTGAATACATCCCACGCTTTCTTATTGTCATTCCTCGCAAGCGGCACGAGATATGACCCTTACAAGTGGCCTCACGAATCAACTTTGTTTTGCCCATATCTCTAAGACAAATGGAGGGCAAGATAAAAGGAAAGTTGATTCGTGCATAGGGAAGCACGTAGGTCCACTCGAAAGAGGTCAAATCAAGTGCGGGGATGTCGAAGTCGAAAATCCGATTTCGACATCCTGAAAAATTCGGATTAACGTTGCGAGTGTAGAATGTGAAAATTGCGGATGCATCAACGCAATTCCTGAAGACTTTGGAGCCTTCGTCACGGATAGCGTTAAAATTTCCATTATAAACAGTTAAACTGGCGGTTACGGTAAAGTCGCGATCCAACCGCCAGCAGTCAAAACAGTGAATATCAGGACGGAAGCGTAAAAATTGACGGAAACAATATGAAAATAAAACCCTGTTGATTCCTGATATTCTGATACACAAATCTCCGCTGGCGGTGCATCGGTTGCCGATGCGGGGCTTTACGGCACGGAACACGCTCCCACCGGGCTCGCACCGGGCGTCAACGGGCGCCTTCCGTACATGGGGTTAGTGGACCGGAGACCGGTCTTCCCTTCCGTACATAGGGTTAGTGGACCGGAGACGGGTTGTATGCCCTGCCCTAGCCATGGGGTTCTGGGTACCGCTTCACTTGTAGATATCCCCAAACTCCTTCAGGTACTCCGATTGTTGGAGTCCATCCAGAGGGCGTATCATAGTCATGTTGAGGTCCAAGTGGACATCCATACGGCTGAACGCCTCCTTAGCCAGCGCTTCAGACCGGGCACCAATCAGGGCGTCGAAGTTGTTGCGGCTGATGTAGTCTGCACACTCGCTCTTCACTCCCTGGATATGGTGTATCGTCAGCCGTAGTTCACAGAGGTAGGTCCACCAGCGCCGTAGCTTGGCTCTCTCAGGTGGGGGGCCCTTCTGGAAAGTGCGGACCGGCTCTTGGTCGCACAGTCAGACCACAGGGTTACTCCCAAACAGTCGTGATTGTGAGGATAGCACTAGCATACCCGCGAGCAATTCCTGCTCATAGGTGGAGTAGTTCCCCCTGGCCTGGTTCCACCTCCAGTTCCAGTGGCCCAGAGGTACTAGGACCCAGTTGTCGTCAGGGTAGCTGTGCTTGAGGGTTCCATCTTGGTTGAGACCTTCCGTCCCCCATTGGGAAATGGCCGAGTCGAACTCCTCCTTCTCTAGTGCTTGCCATTTGAACAACGTTCCACCACCGCTCACATTGCTGGCGTCGGTCACCAGGATAATATCCCCTTGTGCCTTAGGCACGCCCAAGCACTTAGCGTTGGCCACCTTGTCTTTGAGCTCGTGAAACGCTTGTTGCTCTTGTGGGCCCGAGCGCCAAGTAGTACTCTTCTTGACGAAGTGCGTCAGAATGGCGCTGGTGTAGGTGAAGTTTTTGATATGGCGGCGATAGAAGTTGCACGCCCCAATGAACCTGCGTACATCATGAAGTCCTTTCTTGGGGTCTTCGTGTCGTATCTTAGCATCCATTAGGGGTTTGGCCTTAGAGGCCGCTTGGGTCCACCACTCATAGCCAACGTCAAACCCCAGGTACTGCATGGTCTCCTGCATGAACTCGCACTTCTCCAGCTTGAGTCGTGTGTGTTTCTCCTCGCAGACCGCAAAGAACTCACCCAAGAGGATTAGGTGGTCCTCCTGGGTATTGGTCCTGAGACATACATCGTCGATGTGTGCTTCCATCTGGGCCCCATGGGATATAAGTTCCTGCACCTTGGGTCTCCTTCGTAGGATGGACAAGATCTTGTTCATCAGCTCTTGGAATAGAGCGTGTGCGTTGGCCACGCCAAATGGCGTGACCTTCCACTTGAACACCCTCCCCTGAGGGGTGATGAAGGCGAGTAGCTCCTGAGGTAGGTAGGTAGGTATCTTCGGGAGCTCGGGATGCCTCCTTTGACGGTGCAGGAAGAAGGTCTTACCAAGGGGACGTCCTGTCCCTCCCACTGCCCTATGTTAGGTGCCTCTTGAGCCGCTCCCGCATGTGCTTGGGAAGGCATTGTCGCGGCCACCCGGTCCATGTGTCCCAGGTGGGAGGGTGTCCCCACATGTGTCCATGAGTAGGGCCACATGCCCCCTCCTTCGGGCGGCAGCTCTGGGGGCTGCCCAGCCGTGTGGAGTATCTCTCACCACAAGGGGTCTTGCTCCCGCTTGTCTACGGTACGACCGCCTCACCCTTGTGGCTTGAGTTGCGGGGCCGCTCCGCTTGGCAGGCGACCCCCTCCTGGACTGTGTACCGGCTCGCCTGTCACCGGTTGCATCCATGGCTCCGGGTGACGTTTGCCATGGTCCCCGATGCAGCCTGGCCGGGCTCGGACCAGCAGCCTTGGAGTACCGCTCCTGCCACTGGCCCGGTGGGTCGGCTGGGTCGCCCCAGTGTGTCCGACCCATGGGGTGTTGGTTCTTTCCTGTCCCCCGGCCGCCCTACGTAGGTGCGGCGTCCTGGGCCTCCCGGCTCCTGTTCACCGGTGTGCCTGCTCGGTGTGTTGTGTTGCGTGTGCGGCGTCCTGGGCCTCCCGGCTCCTGTTCACCGGTGTGCCCGCTCGGTGTGGTGTGTTGCGTGTGCGGCGTCCTGGGCCTCCCGGCTCCTGTTCACCAGTGCGCCCGCTCGGTGTGTTGTGTTGCGTGTGCGGCGTCCTGGGCCTCCCGGCTCCTGTTCACCGGTGCGCCCGCTCGGTGTGTTGTGTGGCGTGTGCGGCGTCCTGGGCCTCCCGGCTCCTGTTCACCGTTGTGCCCGCTCGGTGTGTTGTGTTGCGTGTGCGGCGTCCTGGGCCTCCCGGCTCCTGTTCACCGGTGCGCCCGCTCGGTGTGTTGTGTTGCGTGTGCGGCGTCCTGGGCCTCCCGGCTCCTGTTCACCGGTGTGCCCGCTCGGTGTGTTGTGTTGCGTGTGCGGCGTCCTGGGCCTCCCGGCTCCTGTTCACCGGTGCGCCCGCTCGGTGTGTTGTGTTGCGTGTGCGGTGTCCTGGGCCTCCCGGCTCCTGTTCACCGGTGTGCCCGCTCGGTGTGTTGTGTTGCGTGTGCGGCGTCCTGGGCCTCCCGGCTCCTGTTCACCGGTGTGCCCGCTCGGTGTGTTGTGCTGCGTGTGCGGCGTCCTGGGCCTCCCGGCTCCTGTCCACCGGTGTGCCCGCTCGCCGTGTTGTGTTGCGTGTGCGGCGTCCTGGGCCTCCCGGCTCCTGTTCACCGGTGTGCCCGCTCGGTGTGTTGTGTTGCGTGTGCGGCGTCCTGGGCCTCCCGGCTCCTGTTCACCGGTGTGCCTGCTCGGTGTGTTGTGTTGCGTGTGCGGCGTCCTGGGCCTCCCGGCTCCTGTTCACCGGTGCGCCCGCTCGGTGTGTTGTGTTGCGTGTGCGGCGTCCTGGGTCTCCCGGCTCCTGTTCACCGGTGCGCCCGCTCGGTGTGGTGTGTTGTGTTGCGTGTGCGGCGTCCTGGGCCTCCCGGCTCCTGTTCACCGGTGTGCTCGTTCGGTGTGTTGTGTTGCGTGTGCGGTGTCTTGGGCCTCCCGGCTCCTGTTCACCGGTGTGCCCGCTCGGTGTGTTGTGTTGCGTGTGCGGCGTCCTGGGCCTCCCGGCTCCTGTTCACCGGTGTGCCTGCTCGGTGTGTTGTGTTGCGTGTGCGGCGTCCTGGGCCTCCCGGCTCCTGTTCACCGGTGCGCCCGCTCGGTGTGTTGTGTTGCGTGTGCGGCGTCCTGGACCTCCCGGCTCCTGTTCACCGGTGCGCCCGCTCGTTGTGGTGTGTTGTGTTGCGTGTGCGGCGTCCTGGGCCTCCCGGCTCCTGTTCACCGGTGTGCCCGCTCGGTGTGTTGTGTTGCGTGTGCGGCGTCCTGGGCCTCCCGGCTCCTGTTCACCGGTGCGCCCGCTCGGTGTGTTGTGTTGCGTGTGCGGCGTCCTGGGCCTCCCGGCTCCTGTTCACCGGTGCGCCCGCTCGGTGTGGTGTGTTGTGTTGCGTGTGCGGCGTCCTGGGCCTCCCGGCTCCTGTTCACCGGTGTGCCCGCTCGGTGTGTTGTGTTGCGTGTGCGGCGTCCTGGGCCTCCCGGCTCCTGTTCACCGGCGTGCCCGCTCGGTGTGTTGTGTTGCGTGTGCGGCGTCCTGGGCCTCCCGGCTCCTGTTCACCGGTGTGCCCGCTCGGTGTGTTGTGTTGCTGTGTGGGGTGCCGCTGCGGGGCGCTCACTCGTCCATCCGGACGGCGGCTATCGTAGCCGGCAAGGGCTGGGTACCCTCCGGGCGCACACACGTCCATCCGGACGGCGGCTGTTCGTAGCCGGCAGGGGCTGGGTACCCTCCGGGCGCGCACTCGTCCATCCGGACGGCGGCTGTTTGTTGCCGGCAGGGGTTGGGTACCCTCCGGGCGCGCACTCGTCCATCCGGACGGCGGCTGGCGTGCGTGTGCTTGCTCTTTGTGGCCGGGTCGGGCGGGCCGGCCTCCCGGGCGCGTTGTGGTGCGCCTCACCTTTTCCTTTGGCCGCTTTGTCTTTCTGCTTTGCTTGGCCCCCTCCGGGCTGGGGTTGCCCCCCGGTCTCTTGCTGCCCTTGCCGTTCCTCGTTGCCTTGGCGCCGTGCTTTGAATGTTTTTCTCGGCCTCCCGCTGCCTGCCTCTTCGTGCGCTCGCGCGTCGTTTGTGTCTCCTGCTTGGCCGTTGGCTGCTCTTTGGTGGTTTCTCCCCCGACCCCCTCCCTTTTTGTGTCTCGGTGTTTTCGTCGCTCCTGCTTGGTGCCTTGGTGTTGTTTTTTTTTTTTTTTTTTCTCCCCCTTCCTCTCCTGCGCGCCCCCGTTGTCTCCGGCTTTCTCTGGTTTCCGGCCCCGGGTGCCCTGGGCCTCGGCGCTGTGCGTTGTTTGCTTTGTTGGCCTTCCGCCTCTCGGCTCGCCGTGCGCTTGTCCCTCTTTCGTGCTTTCCGCCTGGCTGGTGCTTGCTCCCCGTCGGTTGCTGCCCCCCCCCCCCCCCCCCCTTTTTGTCTCGCGGTTTTCGTCGCTGCCGCTCGGTGCTGTGTGCCGTGTGCTGCGTTGTGCTGTGCGTCCTTCGCTGCGGTGCTGTGCCGCGTTGTGCTCGTTGGGTGCTGCTGCTTGTTGCGCCGTGCCCTCTGGCGCTGCCCGTTGCCCTGGGGCCCTGTGCTCTGCGGCGCTGTGTTTTGCGGTGTTCCCCCGTGCTGTGTGTGTGTTGTCGTGGCGCGGGGGTGCGTGCTGTTGTTGGCCGCTCTGCTTTGTGCTGTGTGTGTCCCGGGGTGCTGTGCTGTGCGTTCTCTGTCCTCTCCGCTTTGTGCGGTGCTGTGCTTCGCTGTGCTGGTGCGCTCGCGTTGTGCTGTTCGTGTGGTGCTCGCTGTTGTTGGCGCCTGGTGCTGTGGTGTGCCGTGGTGCGGTGCTGGGTCTGGTGGCCCGTGGTTGTCTGCTGGTGGCGTGTTTCGGTGTCCCTGTCTGGCCGCGTGGTCTGTTCCCCTGTGGTTGGTGTGGTTTGCTGTGGTGCCCTGCTTTCCTGTGTCGTGTTCTGTGGTGCTGTGCTGTCGCGTGGTGCTGTGCTGTTGTGCCCTGCTGTCGTGTTGCGGTGCTGTTGGGGCTTGCTTTGCCCTCCTGTGGGCTGTCGTGCTGTGCTGTGTTGTGCTGTTGGTTGGCTGTGCTGTTTTTTGCCCGGTGGTGGTGGCTGCGTGCTGTGGTGCTCTTTTCCTCGTGCTGTGCGTTCCCTGTCTTCTCCGCTCTGTGCGCTGCGGTGCCTTGTTGTGCTGGCTGTGGTGCCTTGCTTCCCTGTGTCGTGTGCTGTGGCGCTGTGCTGTCGTGTGGTGCTGTGCTGTCGTGCTCTGCTGTCGTTTTGCGGTGCTGTTTGTGTTTGCTGCGGCCCGTCGTGCGGCGCCAGTGTCGTGTGCGCTGTTGTTGGTGCCTCGTGCTGTGGCGTGTCCCTGTGCGTTGTGGTGTCTCCTTGGGCGTTCTGCGGTGTGGTGGTGCTGCTCTGGTGTGTCGTGGTGTCTTGCTGTGCTGTGCGTTGTCCTGTGATGTCCTGCGTCCTGTGCCGTGTCCTGCGGTGCTGTGCTGCCATGCGGTGCTGTGCTGGTTTGTTTGTTGCGTGGGTGTGGTTGTACCTACTTGAAAAACCGCCGCAAAATTTCGTAAAATATTTTTTTTTTTTTTTTAAAAAAAAAAAAAATAAAAAAAATAAAAAAAAAAAAAAAAAATTATACACAACCCAACACACTCGCATGCAGCAAGACCATGTTCGTTGCTGCGCCTTACGTGCTACCCGTCGTTCTTGATGTTCTCGGCCTGGTTCTTGTGCGTGGCGTCAAGGAGCGTGTTGGTGTCCATTGCTAAGGGTTTACCGCGTTCCCCCAGGGCCGCCGCCTGAGCTGCAGGGCAAGGGGAGTGATGGGCACGAGGGTGGGGAGGGAGGTGCATGGAGAAGAAGAAAAAGGCGGCAGGGCGCGACATGAGGGGTCGTGGCGAGTTATGAAAAATTTTTTAGTTTTACGCGCTGCTCGCGACGCGTTTTTCTTTGCACCTATAGCGAGTTAGACGACGGCAAGGACGGCGTTGGGGTCCTACGAGCGTTACGGTGCCTACGGCGTTAACTATTCACCTATTTGACGTCGAAAAAATTTTCGTCGCGTTTTTACGCGTTTCGCAGCGCGCTTTTTAGCCTAAGCGTTTTTTATGCTAATTAGCTTTATTTTTAGCTATTCAGAAAATTTTTTCGTCGTATTTTACCTATCTTTTTATTCCGTTCTGGGACAGGGGCCCAGCGCGCGCGACATCCAGTGGTTAGCACGGAACACGCTCCCACCGGGCTCGCACCAGGCGTCAACGGGCGCCTTCCGTACATGGGGTTAGTGGACCGGAGACCGGTCTTCCCTTCCGTACATAGGGTTAGTGGACCGGAGACGGGTTGTATGCCCTGCCCTAGCCATGGGGTTCTGGGTACCGCTTCACTTGTAGATATCCCCAAACTCCTTCAGGTACTCCGATTGTTGGAGTCCATCCAGAGGGCGTATCATAGTCATGTTGAGGTCCAAGTGGACATCCATACGGCTGAACGCCTCCTTAGCCAGCGCTTCAGACCGGGCACCAATCAGGGCGTCGAAGTTGTTGCGGCTGATGTAGTCTGCACACTCGCTCTTCACTCCCTGGATATGGTGTATCGTCAGCCGTAGTTCACAGAGGTAGGTCCACCAGCGCCGTAGCTTGGCTCTCTCGGGTGGGGGGCCCTTCTGGAAAGTGCGGACCGGCTCTTGGTCGCACAGTCAGACCACAGGGTTACTCCCAAACAGTCGTGATTGTGAGGATAGCACTAGCATACCCGCGAGCAATTCCTGCTCATAGGTGGAGTAGTTCCCCCTGGCCTGGTTCCACCTCCAGTTCCAGTGGCCCAGAGGTACTAGGACCCAGTTGTCGTCAGGGTAGCTGTGCTTGAGGGTTCCATCTTGGTTGAGACCTTCCGTCCCCCATTGGGAAATGGCCGAGTCGAACTCCTCCTTCTCTAGTGCTTGCCATTTGAACAACGTTCCACCACCGCTCACATTGCTGGCGTCGGTCACCAGGATAATATCCCCTTGTGCCTTAGGCACGCCCAAGCACTTAGCGTTGGCCACCTTGTCTTTGAGCTCGTGAAACGCTTGTTGCTCTTGTGGGCCCGAGCGCCAAGTAGTACTCTTCTTGACGAAGTGCGTCAGAATGGCGCTGGTGTAGGTGAAGTTTTTGATATGGCGGCGATAGAAGTTGCACGCCCCAATGAACCTGCGTACATCATGAAGTCCTTTCTTGGGGTCTTCGTGTCGTACCTTAGCATCCATTAGGGGTTTGGCCTTAGAGGCCGCTTGGGTCCACCACCCATAGCCAACGTCAAACCCCAGGTACTGCATGGTCTCCTGCATGAACTCGCACTTCTCCAGCTTGAGTCGTGTGTGTTTCTCCTCGCAGACCGCAAAGAACTCACCCAAGAGGATTAGGTGGTCCTCCTGGGTATTGGTCCTGAGACATACATCGTCGATGTGTGCTTCCATCTGGGCCCCATGGGATATAAGTTCCTGCACCTTGGGTCTCCTTCGTAGGATGGACAAGATCTTGTTCATCAGCTCTTGGAATAGAGCGTGTGCGTTGGCCACGCCAAATGGCGTGACCTTCCACTTGAACACCCTCCCCTGAGGGGTGATGAAGGCGAGTAGCTCCTGAGCGTTGGGCGTCAGGTCCACTTGCCAGAATCCGCTCCTCTTGACCATCTTGGTCTTGTAGCGACAGGAGGCTATCTTCTCAAGGGTAGACTCCATATTAGGAATGGACCCTGAGTGGTTCAGCGTTTTCTTGTTCAGCTCTCCATAGTCCACTACCAGCCGTTTGGCTGTAGACCCAGGTTTAGCCACCAGGAAACAGGGGCTGCAATGTTGGGGGTAGTCCCCGTCCTTGTACTCCAGGACTAGGCCAGCGTCGATACATTCTTGTATCTGTCGCTCAATCTCGTCGGCCTGCTCTTTAGGAGCTGGATAGGGTCTCCTCCGGATCTTGTGACCAACGAACTCGGGTTTCAGCTTGAGGTCCATCTGTACCAGCTTGTCACATGAAGCTGGAGGGGGTAGTTCTCCGAACACCTCCAGATAGGTCCTTATAAGCTTCTGCACCCGCGGGTCCAATAGCTTGATCTTGTCCTCCATGTCCTCGTCGGAGTGTAAGTTGCTTGCCCCCTGAGTAATAGACGTCGGGGGGTGATCCTCCACCGACTCTTCGCCCTTGGTAGTGTCGTTCAACCCTTGGTAGGCATATAGGAGGTCTTGTTCAACCATCTCCGATGGGGGATGGCAACATAGGCACGCTCGAGGGGGTTCACATACACATTCCTCCGAGAGGTCGTCCTCCTCTGGGGTCCTCACATGGGCGCCCCAAACGCTCTTCATGAGCTTAAGATCTACCTCCCTTTGCCAGGTGGTGATCTTCTGTTAGAGGTCCTCCTTCCATTGGGATAGGTCTCCCATACGTCCTTGCTTCAGTGGCCATGAGCTGCGGGTAGGCTTAGCGTAGCATAGCTTTTTCGCCACCAACTTCCTCTTGGAGTCCACAAACTCCCTTAGCCTGGATCGAGGGTCCAGCTCTTCGTCCACGGGGTCTTCCACCCTCATGGAGAGTAGGGGTTTCAGTGGGGCGATGTACTCGGCGTTCTCCACTTCCTCCACACAGGTCTGCACGAAGAAGGCGTCGTGCTCAGATTCGTCATCTGAGTGGATAGAGCTAGATAGCTCGGATAGTCCACACTCAGAGACTCCATCAGGAACAGGTACATGGCAGGGAGAGTTGGGGGCGTTGGTGTTAGTCACGATGTATTCATCTCCTCCGGGTATAGTCTCAATAGCATCTTGAGGTCGTAGTCGATCCTTCAAGTCACCCAAGGCGAGTCCATTGCTTTCTCGTTGTATAGCCTGGACCAGAGTCGGGTCCAGATCGTCCCAGGGGAAGGAGGTAAGCCCTCCGTCCACCACGCTGAGCATACTTCCCCATCCGGGTTTCCCAATAGGCGCCTTACGCCCCAGAGGCACGTAGATGGCCTCATCAGGTAAACAAACAGAGCTGATAGTCAGCCTGTCAAGGAGGTTTCGCCAGTACTCGTTGCCCCCATGGGCTCCCCAATCGGGGGAACACAGGACCACACGGGAACGTTCCAAGGCCACCTTGGTCAGGGACTTCCCCAGTTCACTGAACCTGGGGTTCCCGTAGGCCATCCCGAAAGAGGGCCAGTAAAATTTGTAGCTGCAGTTCTTCCCCTTGCTGCAGTAAAGGTCCAGTACATGCTGCTTGTCGCTGGCGAACAACCCCACCCTCAGGTCTTCTCTAGAGTAACCCAACTCCTTCAGACCTTGGTCTAGGACTTCCACCAATGGTTGATAGTCCTCAGTTTTGGAGGCCGCCATCATGATCGAGGGCTCCTCCTTCGATATCCTCAGGTAGCTCGAGTTATGTTCCGACTGCTCCAATGGCACAAACTCTCTGCCACTGCCGTGGTCCACGTAGAGGAGGTAGGGCGCTTGCAGCGTCAGGGATTGTATCTGGGAGTGCTGCACGAAGAAGTCAGTCCCCAATACAAAGTCGAAGGCTTCAGTGTCCATCACATAGAACCGATGGGCGATAGTCCGGGAGCCCATAGGTACCTCCACTTCACAGTCCCGCAGCTTTGCACCACATATCCATCCCCCATTCGTATAGCCGCGGTGGTCATGGTGTTCTTCAGGCTCCCACAAGGTAACATTTTCTTGGCCACTATAGATATGGTGGCGCCAGTATCCAATACCCCCAGGTATTCACGTCCCCCTAGTCGGATACGTACCCAAAACACCAGGTCCTGGGCGCCACCAGAGCGTCCCCGTCAGAACTCCGCGGGACAGGTCACCTCCAACCCCTTGTTCCGCAGCTTGCGGGCCATCCTCATGAAACGGCTTCTCTTCTTAGCGTTGCCGTCATCACCGCCTTCATGCTCACGCTTAGGCCCTTGTCCTTGCTTGGCCTGCGTTTCTGAGCGTGTGGTCGGACCAGACTGCCCCCCAGAGGGCTCGGAGCTCCCCCCTGGATGAGGGTTGGGGTTGCCTCCGTTCTTGTCCGTGTTCTTGTTGTCCTTGTCTGGCTGGCGGTTGGCGCCTCCTCCTTGTCCACCTTGACTCTTGTCTTGCCCTTGTCCACGTCCTTTCTACTTGCCCTTGCCGGAGTCGTTGCCTTTGCCTTTGCCTCCACCTTTGCCAGAGCCTTTGCCAGGATCTTCACCCTTCAGCTTTGCCGACAGGCGCTCCTTGTCGTATCACTCATCCTCGTAGTGCTTCCTCTTCCCAAAGAAGGCACAGGTGATGGTACACTTGTAGTGATCCGGCAGCTGCTTCTTGGCGCCGGTGTTGGTCTCCTGCTGCTTCCCTTTGACTACGAAGCAGTCTTGCTGCTCGTAGCCATGGGCGTGCTGCAGGTGGCCCTGCTCGTGTCTGGCATCACACCAGAAGAGCTCCTTGACGTTTTCCATGATACGGGCGTGTTTGGGGGTAGTCCCCTGCCCAGGTCTGGATCCTTGGTACCCTTTGCCATGGCCTCCAGAGCCTCCACCTCCAGGACGGTAGTTGTTCAGGTGCTGGTCGCTTTATTTCTCCAGCACCAGCTCCAGGAGTAGTATACATAGATCCTCGTAGTGGAGGGCTCTTGCCTTGCGCTCTGCCGTAGAACGGCACTCATCCCACAGCTCCCGAGGGAGCTTAGCCACCAACCAGAAAAGCAGGTCGTCGCTGCTGTAGGAACCGGGCGTCAATCGTCCAGCCGAGTGATCCAGGTCAGCCAATAGCTCAGAGACCCTGCCAGGTTTGGGGTTGTTGGGCAGCACGGCCAGGTTCTGGATCTCGGCCCTGATGGAGAGGTCGGTTTCATAGGTCGGGTACTGCCTCTCCAACGCAACCAACACATCGGCAAAGGTGGCGGACTTAGTCACGATCTGTCTGACCTGCTTTTCCAGGTACTTGGTCTTGCAACACTGCAGGAGCAGATCGCACTTGACCCGTCCACTAACGTGGGTTTGGCTGGTCAATCGGAGAAACCGACCAAAATTCTCAGGGAACTCGCTGAGGTCCTTGCCTGTGAACTCACGCAGGCTCACCACGATCTTGGAGGTGGCAATAGCCTTAGCCTCCTGAGACCTGCGTCCCTCAGGGCGTCGGGTCTTGCTCTTCTTCTTCTTCTTCTTCCCACTTGGGTTCTCGGGGTCCTCCGGGTCGTCGTCCTCCGAGGGCGAAGCAGAAGTCATCGATGGCGGCTCATCATCGGAGGGGTCTCCGCCTAGATCTATAGAGCCATAGGGCTCCACGTCAACCATTGCCCTCAGCGCTGTCAGCCCCAGCCGGTCGAGCTCGGCTCTTGTAGAATTCGCCACGTGGCTGTAGGGCGGCTGGGCCGTTCTCGGTACGAAAGGGCTTCTCGGTATCGCTGCAGGGGTCGGCATCCGTCGGCTCCTCAGACTCCCCAGGGTGCTTGTCAGCCCTGCCACCAGGTGGTTGGCCTGTACTCGATGGGGTGACATTCCCACCGTGGTAGGTGACGCTTGGGACAGTCTCATCAGGGGCTCCAGTTCTCGAATCTCTTGAGTGAGGTTGCCAACAATTTTAGAGGTGGCTCCTCGGAGCACCTCGTTGATCTCCGACCGTGTCAGGGACCTGTTGGAGTATCTCCCCGATCCTCTACTCCTGCGCCCGCATGACTCAGGTCCTCTCCTCAACCCACTCAAGGTTGCATACCCAGGAACATCCACATAGGCTCCCGTAGCGGGTAGAGGATGGTGATAGTCAGCCGCATACCATCGCGGCGCAGAACTGGAGGTCACCGGCTCACTGGTAGTAGTTGCCTCTGGAAACGCAGTGGTAGGTGGGTTCACACCATAGGCAGGGTAAGTAGGCATACCAGTAAAGCCTATGCCCTCAGCCATAGGCAGGTTGGTTATGGGTGTGGATGTTGCAGCGGCTGGGTCTGGAGTTGGGAGTGTGGTGGTTATAGGAGAGGGTGATGCGTGGAGGCCAGAAGCGCTTGGTGCGCCTTCGAAGGTAGGATCATTCGTCAGGTCGTGCCCTTGATCTGCTCCTTCGTCTGCTATGCTTTCTCCAGCATCCTTCTCTCTCTCTCTCTTTCTCTTCACAGGATGGGTGTCCACCTCCTCGACTGAGAGGGCCCGGAAGGCCAACTGAAGTCCTTCCATCAAATCGTCCGCCACGTCCACTGGCCCATGTAAGGGCTCTGAAGGTACAGCGCTAGGTCCAGGTCCAGGTTCACCTGGTGCTGGCATTGCTGGTGCCTCAGGCGCCGTCTTCACGTCGGTGTCCTCTTTCTTGGTGTCCATATTCGTTCGCCCTTCTTGCTATATATGACTGATCTCGGCGCACTGGATGTACGGCACGGGGTTGCTGCCGGTACGCAGAGACAGTCTGCCTCTGCTACCAGAAGGTTTTATAGTGATTTCAACAATGTGTGTTTGTTGTGCCTCTCCTGCTGCTTGCTGCTGGTGTAGGGTTTCCTGCTGCTTGTTTTTGAAGAGGAAAATGTTTTATTTGCTGAAATACAACCAATCCAGGATAACCCAAGTCAGAGATAAGCAAGTAGAAGAGAATCAGGATCAAAGCATGAAGGGCTGCAGTGTAAACAGTGAAAGATGTAAGAATATTCACAGAAACTGCAACTCAAGGCAAATCGGATTGCATATTCACAAAGATAGTTGAAATGTTTTGGGAAAAGAGTTGGAAAACTGTCCCATAGTCACTCAATCTCCATGGTGCCATCTCAGGAGATGTGCACTCTTCCTTTTGGGTCCCATATGTGCTGAGGTGGCATGGCATGTGGCGATGAGGTCACTGCCATGTCACATGGGATCTTCCTACTTAGCTAGGCTGACCGGGAATTGAACCAGGGACCTCTCAAAAAGAGGTGCCCAGCCCCCTAGGGTGCATACCACTAGGATAGCTAAGAATTCATGAGAAAACATAGATAAATTCATAGGCCCTGCCCTGGATATGTCAGTTCTCAGTCAACTCAGGAAAAGAAGAATAGCCTCACATTGATAGGGGATTAAGGGGTCCACTCCATATCCTGATCTAGTTTTTGGTCCCATAGGTCAAAATGTGTTATTACCACTTTTGGTTGGGCCAATACTACCATAGAAATTCCTGTGTGCTTGGAGCACCTCTAATACAACTAAAGTATACCATAAAGCATTGGAAAAGCATTTTTTCTTACTAGAGCCTCCTCGTCCACCTTTGCCCTTGCCAGTTTGGCCTTTGCCATGGCTCTTCGACTTGCCCTTGCCACTGTTCTCGCCGGCGCTGCCCTTGCCACTGCCCTTGCCACTGGCGTTCTCGGTCCTGAGCTTCGCCGAAAGGCATTGCTTATGGTAGCACTAGTCCTCGTAGTGCTTCCTCTTTCGGCAGAACGCACATGTGATTGTGCACCTATAGTGGTCCGGCATTTTGGCTTTGCTGCCGGTGTTGGTCTCCTGCTTCTTCCCCTGGACAACGAAACATTTCCGCTGATCGCAGTCAGGGGCATGAAGCAGGCAACCCTGCTCATCTCGATCCTGGACATTGCTCATGAAGCAAGCATTTTCGGGGGTAGTCCCCTGTCTAGGTCGGGGTCTTTGGTACCCTCGGCCTCTGGTACCAGAAAGGTAAATCAGGCTTTCACTGTTGATTGCTTTGATGATATTGTTTTGTTTGTGCCTCTGCTTGCTCCTGCTGCTTTTTGATGTAGCTCAGGTTTTCCAAATAAATGTGTTTTGATGAAATCAGCCAGAAATACAAGTACCCACAGTGCAAGCAAGGGATTACTGGATCAAATCCACAACATGAAGGGCTGCAGTCAAAGGAGTTGGTGTATCAACAAAGGAAACTCACAATAACTACAGATTTATGAAAAGATAGTTAGAAATTTCCTACAATCATGGGAAAACTGCCCACATGGGCACTCTCTCTTTTATAGTTTTTTTCCCACGGCGTTGGCCGCCACCCATAACGTCATCATCATTGTCCCATTGTGCATGTCACACCGTCCTTACCGTATGTACATTTAAGTATGTACAGTAACCCCACTTGGAGGTGGTTCTGGTAGTGGCCTGAGCTGAAAAAAATCCCAGAGGGAAGGAGAGAAGAATGGTTGAGGTGGTGGCAATGATTGTGGGCGCATGGCAGGCTGAATTAGTGGCCTGTGTGGTGTTTTTTTGCCCCTCTTTGGTGTCCTGGTAGCTGCTTTATGTGTGACCTTCGAGGGCAAGGGTTCAGGTTCATGGTACTGTGGCTTTCGCTTTGGGGCGGAAGAAAAGGATGTGCCCATTGGTGAACCTTTCATACTCCATAAATTCAGGCTGACTGCAGGGGAGAGTGGGAAGCATAATGGGTTTTCAATCAGCCAATCCTTGGCTGCTTTGACTGCCTTTGTTGTCTTGTCTCTCCTTTCTTTCAAAGCTGCCCTCAACTGGCTGTTGAAGAATTTTTTTGTTAGGCCCATGCGGGAAAATAGATGATTATATAGTGGGATTGGAAGAAGTGTTCTGATGAAATGGCGTTTGTGTCTGGCTGAGGGGGCCGTATGCCACCATTCTGACACCAAGGCCTGGAATGGTGCTGGCCATGCGTGAATAGTTTCATGCTGGAGGTGAGCTGCCTTAGTGCACAGAGCTGTGACAGATATTGGGTCCATGGGGTGAGGGTGTGTGCAGGCTGGACAGGGGTGTTTTTCCATTCTGAAATGTGGGTTGTATCCCTTAGTGCAGAATATACCCGCAGACCATTTGAACGGCAAACTCCAGAACCAGGAAGTAGATTGAATGCAGTCATAGCTCTCGGGCAGCTTGATGTCTGTGTGCATGTGCTTGGGGAGGAGATGACTGTATGATTTTTGTGTAAGTTTACCAAGGACAGGCATGCCTTGCCATGTGATGCTTCCTTTTTGGGGTGGTGGAAGGATCAGTGAGGTTGGTAAAATTGCAAAACTCGCCCATTTGGCAAAAGAGTCCGCAATTTCATTTCCTTTGAATCCTGTGTGGGCCTTGATCCATCTTACCTCTACTCGCACACCCTGAGCAGAAAGCTGCACAATGGCTGACCTGAATGACTTCATCCAGTGTCCTGAAGGATGCTTGTGAAATAAATTGAAGTCTGGGTGTTTGGCAAGCCTGTAGCAATCTACCACATTCGCATTGTCGCAGAGGACAAATTGCAGTGGGTTAGGGTTTGGGTGTGTTTGCAGATGATGTAATTTCAAGTGTAAGGCCCAGAATTCTGAGCCCCCTGATGACTGTAGAGGTGAAACTGATGCAATGACGTTGCAAGAATGCGCATTCAAACCTTCAAAAACAGCAAACGCTGACCCGAAGTGAGGGAAGGATGCAGAACCATCGAGATATGTCCAGGCAGCTGATGAGCTGAGGGGGTCCTGAAGTAGTTCCAGCGCCCCTGTGCAGTTCCAGCTCAGGAGATCTGATGGTAGGAGGACGTGATGTGTTGCAGGCAGGTGAACTGTGGCTCCCAGGCTGTACATGTCTGAAATTGCCGTGCTGAATGGTGGTGCGGGTGCAGAGGTAGAGAGGGATTGGTTGGCATTGGGAGTAGGCGAGAGTTCTGAGAGGGAGAAGTGTGAGATGGGTTTTGGGTTGCTGTGGGGGTATAAGAAGGAGAAGTTGTGTTTGTCTGCAATTTCTGCTGAGTAGCCTGAGAAGTCAACCTTCGCTTTTTTCCCCTGGATTTCTGAAACCGTGCCCAAGCATGGGCCCACCACTTGGAAATCGACATATATGTTGGCCCCTGGTGATAATGCAGACACGGGGCAGGGATTCCAAGGACCGAAACCATGGATCAGGAGGTTGAGTGCATAGCATGAATCAACCAAGGCTTCCTGAAGGAAATTAGTTTTGGGACTGAGTAGTGTGCTGCAAATCGTCTGTGTAGAACTCGCTGGTCCTTCACCGCTCAGAAAACTTGTAGCCTGATTGACATTCTGGACATGATATGCATACAGAAAGCGCTTCAGGCCGAGACCACCCAGTGGCCATCGCTGGTATATATCTTTTGGTGACGTCACTGACGACAAGTGTCCCAGTTGGCACAGGCGACGCCAGATCAGGGATTGGATGGAATGCAGCTGTGTGATATGTATGTTGTGTGCCAAGAGCCTGTATTGTAATGTAGGTATTAACACAGTGTTGATCAGAGATATGTATTCGGAGTGTGTGAGGGGAAGTGACTGGAGGTTGTTGAAGTAGCCGTTTGTTTCATTGATGAGAAGTGTGTGTAGCAGTCTTGGTCAGTCTTCTGTGAATAGGTGTATGCCCAGATATTTGTAATGTGTGTGTGGTTTACCGTTTGTGTTTTTCGTTGACAGTGTTGTTGTTCGGTCTATGCGCAGTTCTATGTGTGGTATGTTATTCATGGCGTGTAGTTCTGTTTTGTCTGTGTTCATGTCTAGACCTAACTGTCTGGCTGTTGTGTGAAAAAATGTGTATACTTTCTGGATTATGTGTGGGCTGTTTGATCGTATAAGTATGTCATCAATGTATGAATGGATGGTATCACTCTCTGTGAAGGCACAAACGTTCGGAAGGGTGTGTAATATGATATTTAGGTAGAGATTGAAGAGCAATTGGGAGAGAGGACAGCCCTGTCTCACTCCTCTGAATTGTTTGTGTTCACCCATATGTTGGCCATTGATGAGTGGCCTCTCGTAGGGGTGTGTGTATAAGTGTTTCAACGTGTCTATTAAGTGTGTTGGTAAGTTGTAGTATTGTAGTGTGTACATGAGTGCCTGTTGTGGTATGCTATTGAAGGCCTTGTTGAAGTCGATGTATAGGTGATATGCTTGTTTGTTTTTGATTTGTAGTGCTTTTATGTGATATATGTGGTCTGCCGTGCGATGTGCTGCCCGGCCTCCGTGTTGGCTGTGGTGCATGATTTTGTGCTTCTCCACGTGGTGTGATAGCTGTTCCCGTATATGTGTTGCTATTATTTTATATATGCTGTGGAGTAGTGATATTCGTCTGTAATTCCGTGGGTCTGTGACATCTTTTTTTTTGTACAGCAGGAAGACGAGGGCTGTTGTCCAGTGTCTGGGCAGTGGCGAGTGCAGAAACAGATTGCACACATTCCAGAGCCACTCCTGAATTTTCTGCGGACAGAGATGGAATATGTACAGATTGGACTTGTCCAGTCCTGCTGCCTGAGTAGGCTTTGCTGAGGAAAGTAGCTGTGTGAAGAATTGCCAACTCATGGGCTGGGGAGCTGAATGTTTTGTTTCACTGGGGCATTGGGGTGAGTTGAGCAGAAGAGTATCAAGCAGTTGTTTTGGTGGGGAAAAGTGTGGGTCACCACCGAGGTGTAATAATGTGTGGGACATAATTTCAGAGCATTTCTGTGGGACTGATGTTGCTGGCTCGGATGATGTGGGGTCTTTCAGTGCCATTGTTCCTTTTGTCTGTGGGTTCAGTGCTTCATTCAGAGTCGTTTTGATTTGTGAACCTCTGACTAGTGCTCTGTGTAGCTTGGTTGTGTTGTTTTTGGAAATTTGTTTTTCCCATTGGGAGTATGTGTCATGCAGCTGTGATATCTTGTGCAGGAAATTGGGATCGTCTGGGGGGGGGGAGTGAGTTGACGAGTTGTACGAAGGTGTGTTCCAGTTTTGAGGGTTTGTGTGGTGAGGGGTTTGTGAAAGAGTAATATGTTGACGTGAGTTGGTGTATGAGTGTGTCAGTGTATTGTATGACTCTCTCTTTTAGAGTGCCATCTAGAGATGTGCACCCTTTGTTTTGGGTCCCATAGGTGCTGAGGTGGCATGACTTGTGGCGCTGAGGTCACTGTCATGTCACCTGGGTTCTTCCTACTTAGCTAGGCTGACTGGGAATTGAACCCAGGACCTCTCAAAAAGAGGTGCCACAGCCCCCTAGAGTGCAGACCACTAGGATAGCTAAGCATTCATGAGAAAATATAGATAAATGCATAGTGTCTGGATTGCTGTCAGCGCCTCAGTCAGTCCAGAAAATGGCGCATAAGTCCAATCAGTTGGAGGGTCAGGGGTCCACACAACCTCCAAAGTTCAATGCTTGGTTTTATAGGTCAAAATGTTTTGTCACCCCTTTTGGATAGGCCAATACAGAAAGAAAAAGTGCTTTTCCAATGCTTTAGGGTATACTTTAGTTGTATTAGAGGTGCTCTAAGCACACAGGCATTTCCATCTTAGTATTGGCCCGACGAAAAGTGGTGATAGCATTTTTTGACCTATGGAACCAAACAATACATTAGAACGTGGTGTGGACCCCTTTATCCCAAAGCTATAGGCACTAAAACATCTTTTCCTGGGTTGCTGAGGCACTGATATACTGAAGGCAGAGCCTATGAATTTATCTATGTTTTCTCATGAATTCTTAGCTATCCTAGTGGTATGCACCCTAGGGGGCTGGGGCACCTCTTTTTGAGAGGTCCTGGGTTCAATACCCAGTCAGCCTAGCTAAGTAGGAAGATCCCATGTGACATGGCAGTGACCTCATCGCCACATGCCATGCCACCTCAGCACCTATGGGACCCAAAAACAAATAGTGCACATCTCAAGATGGCACTGGGGATGAGAGTGAGCCCTTGGGGCAGTTTTCCAATCAGTTTTTCTCAAACATGTAAAATATTTCATCCTGAGTTGCAATGTATGCTAATTGCTGTGGTCTTTTGTTGATAGTTTTCTTTATCTAACTCTTTGTGACTGCAGCCCTTCATGCTTTGATCCTGAGTTTCTTCTACTTGCTTATCTCTGGCTTGGGTTATCCTGGACTGGTTGTATTTGAGCAAATAAAACATTTTCCTCATCAAAAACAAGCAGCAGGAAACCCTACACCAGCAGCAAGCAGCAGGAGAGGCACAACAAACACACAGTGTTGAAATCACTATAAAACTTTCTGATATCAAGAGGCAGACTGTCTCTGCGTACCGGCAGCAACCCCGTGCCGTACATCCAGTGCGCCAAGATCAGTCATATATAAGCAAGAAGGGCGAACGAATATGGACACCAAGAAAGAGGACACCGACGTGAAGACGGCGCCTCAGGCACCAGCAATGCCAGCACCTGCTGAACCTGGACCTGGACCTAGCGCTGTTCCTTCAGAGCCCTTACATGGGCCAGTGGACATGGCGGACGATTTGATGGAAGGACTTCAGTCGGCGTTCCGGGCCCTCTCAGTCGAGGAGGTGGACACCCATCCTGTAAAGAGAAAGAGAGAGAGAGAGAGAGAAGGATGCTGGAGAAAGCATAGCAGACGAAGGAGCAGACCAAGGGCACGACCCGACGAATGATCCTACCTTCGAGCGCGCACCAAGTGCTTCTGGCCTCCACGCATCACCCTCTCCTATAACCACCACACTCCCAACTCCAGACCCAGCCGCTGCAACATCCACACCCATAACCAACCCGCCTATGGCTGAGGGCATAGGCTTTACTGGTATGCCTACTTACCCTGCCTAGGGTTTGAACCCACCTACCACTGCGTTTCCAGAGGCAACTACTACCAGTGAGCCGGTGACCTCCAGTTCTGCGCCGCGATGGTATGCGGCTGACTATCACCATCCTCTACCCGCTACGGGAGCCTATGTGGATGTTCCTGGGTATGCAACCCTGAGTGGGTTGAGGAGAGGACCTGAGTCATGCGGGCGCAGGAGTAGAGGATCGGGGAGATCCTCCAAAAGGTCCCTGACGCGGTCGGAGATCAACGAGGTGCTCCGAGGAGCCACCTTTAAAATTGTTGGCAACCTCACTCAAGACATTCGAGATAAGCTGGAGCCCCTGATACCGCCCCAAGCGTCACCTACCACGGTGGGAATGTCACCCCATCGAGTACAGGCCAACCACCTGGTGGCAGGGCTGACAAACACCCTGGGGAGCCTGAGGAGCCGACCGATGCCGACCTCTGCAGCGATACCTAGAAGCCCTTTGGTGCCGAGGACGGCCCAGCCACCCTACAGTAACGTGGGGAACTCTACAAGAGCCGAGCTGGACCGTCTGGGGCTGACAGCCCTGAGGGCAATGGTGGATGTGGAGCCCTACGGTTCCAGTGACCTAGGCGGAGATCCCTCCGATGATGAGCCGCCGTCGATGACTTCTGCTTCGCCCTCGGAGGACGACGACCCGGAGGACCCCGAGAACCCAAGTGGGAAGAAGAAGAAGAAGAAGAGGAAGACCCGACGCCCTGGGGGACGCAGGTCTCAGGAGGCTAAGGCTATTGCCACCTCCAAGATCGTGGTGAACCTGTCTGAGTTCACAGGCAAGGACCTCAGCGAGTTCGCTGAGAATTTTGGCCGGTTGCTCCGATTGACCGGCCAAACCCACGCTAGTGGACGGGTCAAGTGCGATCTGCTCCTGCAGTGTTGCAAGACCAAGTTCCTGGAGAAGCAGGTCAAACAGATCGTGACTAAGTCCGCCACCTTTGCCGATGTGTTGGTTGCCTTGGAGAGGCACTACCCGACCTATGAAACCGACCTCTCCATCAGGGCCGAGATCCAGAACCTGGCCGTGCTGCCCAACAACCCCAAACCTGGCAGGGTCTCTGAGCTATTGGCTGACCTGGATCACTTGGCTGGACGATTGACGCCCGGTTCCTACAGCAACGACGACCTGGTGGCTAAGCTCCCTCGAGAGCTGTGGGACGAGTGCCGTTCAGCGGCAGAGCGCAAGGCTAGAGCCCTCCACTACGAGGATCTATGTGTGCTACTCCTGGAGCTGGCGCTAGAGAAAGAAAGCAACCAGCACCTGAACAACTACCGTCCTGGAGGTGGAGTCTCTGGAAGCCATGGCAAAGGGTACCAATGATCCAGACCTGGGCAGGGGACTACCCCCAGACATGCCCCTATCATGGAAAACGTCCAGGAGCTCTTCTTGTGTGATGCCAGAGACGAGCAGGGCCACCTGCAGCACGCCCCTGACTGCGAGCAGCGGGACTGCTTCGTAGTCCAAGGGAAGCAGCAGGAGACCAACACCGGCGCCAAGGCAAAGCTGCCGAATCACCACAGGTGTACCATCACCTGTGCCTTCTGTGGGAAGAGGAAGCACTACGAGGATGAGTGCTACGACAAGCAGCGCCTGTCGGCGAAGCTGAAGGGTGAGGATCCTGGCAAAGGCTCTGGCAAAGGTGGAGGCAAAGGCAAAGGCAACGACTCCGGCAAAGGCAAGTAGAAAGGACGTGGACAAGGGCAAGACAAGAGTCAAGGCAGACGAGGAGGAGGCGCTAACCGCCAGTCAGACAAGGACAACAAGAACACGGACAAGAACGGAGGCAACCCCAACAGTAATCCAGGGGGGAACTCCGAGCCCCCTGGAGGGCAGTCTGGACCTACCACACGCTCACAGACGCAGGCCCAGCGAGAACAAGGGGCCAAGCGGGAGCACGAAGGTGGTGATGACGGAAACGCTAAGAAGAGAAGCCGTTTCATGAGGATGGCCCGCAAATTGCGGAACAAGGGGTTCGAGGTGACCTGTCCCGCGGAGTTCTGACGGGGACGCTCCGGTCGCGCCCAGGACCTGGTGTTTTGGGTACGTATCCGACTAGGGGGACGTGAATACCTGGGGGCATTGGATACTGGCGCCACCATATCTATAGTGGCCAAGAAAATTTTACCTTGTGGGAGCCTGAAGAACACCATGACCACCACGGCTATACGAATGGGGGGTGGACATGTGGTGCACAGCTGCGGGGACTGTGAAGTGGAGGTACCTATGGGCTCCAGGACTATCGCCCATCGGTTCTATGTGACGGGAACTGAGGCCTTCGACTTTGTATTGGGGACTGACTTCTTCGTGCAGCACTCCCAGATACAATCCCTGACGCTGCAAGCGCCCTACCTCCTCTACGTGGACCACGGCAGTGGCAGAGAGTCTGTGCCATTGGAGCAGTCGGAACATACCTCGAGCTACCTGAGGATATCGAAGGAGGAGCCCTCGACCATGATGGCGGCCTCCAAAACTGAGGACTATCAACTATTGGGGGAGGCTCGAGACCAGGGTCTGAAGGAGTTGGGTTACTCTAGAGAAGACCTGAGGGTGGAGTTGTTTGCCAGCGACAAGCAGCATGTACTGGACCTTTACTGCAGCAAGGGGAAGAGGTGCAGCTACATATTTTACTGGCCCTCTTTCGGGATGGCCTACGGGAACCCCAGGTTCAGTGACCTGGGGAAGGTCTTGACCAAGGTGGCCTTGGAACGTTCCCGTATGGTCCTGTGTTCCCCTGATCGGGGAGCCCATGGGGGCAACGAGTACTGGCGAAACCTCCTTGACAGGCTGACTATCAGCTCTGTTTGTTTACCTGATGAGGCCATCTACGTGCCCCTGGGGCATAAGACGCCTATTGAGAAACCCGGATGGGGGAGTATGCTCAGCGTGGTGGACGGAGGTCTTACCTCCGTCCCCTGGGACGATCTGGACCCGACTCTGGTCCAGGCTATACAACGAGAAAGCAATGGACTCGCCTTGGGTGACTTGAAGGATCGACTACGACCTGAAGATGCTATTGAGACTACACCCGGAGGAGATGAATACGTCGTGACTAACACCAACGCCCCCAACTCTCCCTGCCATGTACCTGTTCCTGACCGAGTCTCTGAGTGTGGACTATCCGAGCTACATAGCTCTATCCACTTAGATGACGAAACTGAGCACGACGCCTTCTTCGTGCACACCTGTGTGGAGGAAGTGGAGAACGCCGAGTACGTCGCCCCACTGAAACCCCTACTCTCCATGAGGGAGGAAGACCCCGTTGACAAAGAGCTGGACCCTCGATCCAGGCTAAGGGAGTATGTGGACTCCAAGAGGAAGTTGGTGGCGAAAAAGCTATGCTACGCTAAGGCTACCCGCAGCTCATGGCCACTGAGGCAAGGACGTATGGGAGATCTATCCCAATTGAAGGAGGACCTCGAACAGAAGATCACCACCTGGCAAAGGGAGGTAGATCTTAAGCTCATGAAGAGCGTGTGGGGCGCCCATGTGAGGACCCCAGAGGAGGACGACCTCTCCGAGGAATGTGTATGTGACCCCCACGAGCGTGCCTATGTTGCCATCGTCCATCGGAGATGGTTGAACAAGACCTACTATATGCCTACCAAGGGTTGAAGCATACCACCAAGGGCGAAGAGTCGGTGGAGGATCACCTCCCGACGACTATTACTCAGGGGGCAAGCAACTTACACTCTGACGAGCACATGGAGGAGAAGATCAAGCTATTGGACCCGCGGCCTCATGTGACAAGCTGGTACAGATGGACCTCAAGCTGAAACCCGAGTTCGTGGGTCAGAAGATCCGGAGGAGACCCTATCCAGCTCCTAAAGAGCAGGCCGACGAGATTGAGCGACAGATACAAGAATGTATCGACGCTGGCCTAGTCCTGGAGTACAAGGACGGGGACTACCCCCAACACTGCAGCCCCTGTTTCCTGGTGGCTAAACCTGGGTCTACAGCCAAACGGCTGGTAGTGGACTACGGAGAGCTGAACAAGAAAACGCTGAACCACTCAGGGTCCATTCCTAATATGGAGTCTACCCTTGAGAAGATAGCCTCCTGTCGCTACAAGACCAAGATGGACAAGAGGAGCGGATTCTGGCAAGTGGACCTGACGCCCAACGCTCAGGAGCTACTAGCCTTCATCACCCCTCAGGGGAGGGTGTTCAAGTGGAAGGTCATGCCATTTGGCGTGGCCAACGCACCCGCTCTATTCCAAGAGCTGATGAACAAGATCTTGTCCATCCTACGAAGGAGACCCAAGGTGCAGGAACTTATATCCCATGGGGCCCAGATGGAAGCACACATCGAAGATGTATGTCTCAGGACCAATACCTAGGAGGACCACCTAATCCTCTTGGGTGAGTTCTTTGCGGTCTGCCAGGAGAAACACACACGACTCAAGCTGGAGAAGTGCGAGTTCATGCAGGAGACCATGCAGTACCTGGGGTTTGACGTTGGCTATGGGTGGTGGACCCCAGCGGCCTCTAAGGCCAAACCCCTGATGGATGCTAAGGTACGACACGAAGACCCCAAGAAAGGACTTCATGATGTACGCAGTTTCATCGGGGCGTGCAACTTCTATCGCCGCCATATCAAAAACTTCACCTACACCAGCGCCATTCTGATGGACTTGATCAAGAAGAGTACTACTTGGCGCTGGGGCCCACAAGAGCAACAAGCGTTTCACGAGCTCAAAGACAAGGTGGCCAACGCTAAGTGCTTGGGCGTGCCTAGGGCACAAGGGGAGATTATCCTGGTGACCGACTCCAGCAATGTGGGCGGTGGTGGAACGTTGTTCCAATGGCAAGCACTAGAGAAGGAGGAGTTCGACTCGGCCATTTCCCAATGGGGGACGGAAGGTCTCAACCGAGATGGAACCCTCAAGCACAGCTACCCTGACGACAAGTGGGTCCTAGTACCTCTGGGCCACTGGAACTGGAAGTGGAACCAGGCCAGGGGGAAATACTCCACCTATGAGCAGGAATTGCTCGCGGGTATGCTAGTGCTATCCTCACAAGCACGACTGTTGGGGAGTAACCCTCTGGTCTGGCTGTGCGACCAAGAGCCGGTCCGCACTTTGCTGTGGCCCCCCACCTGAGAAAGCCAAGCTACGGCACTGGTGGACCTACCTCAGTCAACTACGGCTGACGGTGAAGCAGGTCACAACCCTACCCTGGCATTTTACCCCTAAGGGAGCATTATATGGCCCTATATATGGGATATATGTGGGATAGGGTATATCATATTCCATTTCCTTGTTAGGAACATAGGATGTGGGATAGATAAGGCAATCTTGGATGTTTAGTAGTTATATCAATTAGTGGATGATAGGGTGGATTTCTCATATGTGCATATCAGGTATTTCATTGGCTATGTGTACCATATCTGTTTGCCGGATACTATTCAGTCAACACTATCGTTATGTCTTCTGTGCCAAACAATGTTGCTGCCCATGCCACTGCGACCTCTGCTCCTGACCACCCGGTCTGGTTTCCTGGTAGCAGAGGCGAAAATTTTTCGTCTCTGTTGGGCGTTTGGCATCGCGGAAAGCGATCGGTCCAAGACATCGTGGACCAAATTCAAATTAAAATCTCTTCCCCGGGAGGGATAGAGTAAGAAAAAGTGCTTTTCCATTGCTTTGAGGCATACTCTAGTTGTATTAGAGATGCACTGAGCATCCATGCATTTTTATCTTAGTATTGGTCCAACCAAAAGTGGTGATAACACATTTTGACCTATGGAACCAAACACCCAATCAGGATATGGAGTGGACCCCTTAATCCCCTTTCAATGTGAAGTAAAACATCTTTTCCTGAGTTGACTGAGCACTGACATACCTAAGGTAGAGCCTATGGATTTATCTATGTTTTTCCCTGAATACTTATCTGCCCTAGTGGTATGCACCCTAGGGGGCTAGGCACCTCTTTTTGAGAGGTCCTGGGTTCAATTCCTGGTCAGCCTAGCTAAGTAGGAAGATCCCATGTGACATGGCAGTGACCTCATCGCCACATGCCCTGCCACCTCAGCACATATGGGACCCAAAACAAAGAGTGCACATCTCCTGAGATGGCACTATGGAGAGAGAGTGATCCTGGGGCAGTTTTCTAACTCTTTTCCCAAAACATTTCAGCTATCTTTGTGAATATGCATTCATTTGTGACCTGAGTTGCAGTTTCTGTGAATATCCAATCATCTTTCACTGTTTACACTGCAGCTCTTCATGCTTTGATCCTGAATCCTCTTCTCTTTGCATACTATTGGCTTGGGCTCTCCTGGAGTGACTTGGAGTGACTGTATTTCATCAAAACAAAGCTTTTCATCTCCAAAAAAAAGCAGCAGGAAACCCTACACCAACAGCAAGCAGCAGGAGAGGCAAAACACAGTGCTGAAAACACTATAAACTTTTCTGGTAGCAAGAGGCAGCCTGTCTCTGTGCACCGGCAGCGACCCCGCGCCGTACAACCAGTGCTCCGAGTACAGGCAAACATAAGCAGAAGGGCGGACTAAGATGGATCCAGGAAAGGAGGACGCTGAGGTGAAGACAGCGCCAGCGCCTGAGGCACCGGCAAGGCCGGCACCTGGCGCTGTACCTTCGGCGGAGCCCTTACATGGGCCAGTGGATGCGGCTGAGGACTCCCTGGATGGCCTCCAGACAGCCTTCGGGGCCCTGTCGGTCGAAGAAGTGGTCTCTCAGCCTCAGCCTGTGAAGAGGAAGAGAGAGAATGAGAGCGAGAAGGATGCTGGAGAAGAAGCAGACGAAGGAGAGGAACAAGGTCAAGACCCGACGCAGTACCCTACCTTCGAAGGCGCACCAAGCGCTTCTGGCCTCCACGCATCACCCTCTCCTTTAACCACCACACTCCCAGCCGTTGCAACATCTACTTCCTCAACCAACCCGCCTATGGCAGAGGGCACAGGCTTTACTGGCATGCCTCCCTACCCCGCCTATGGTATGGGCCCACCTACCACTGCGCTCCATGAGGCAACTACTGCCAGTGAGCCTGTGGCTTCCAGCGCTGCGCCGCGATGGTATGCAGCTGATTATCCCCATCCACTACACGCCACTGGAACCTATGTGGATGTTCCTGGGTATGCTCCTGGGTATGCACCTGGGTATGCACCCTTGAGTGGGTTGAGGAGAGGACCCGAATCTCTGGGTGGCAGGAGTAGAGGATCGGGAAGATCCTCCAACAGGTCCCTGACGCGGTCGGAGATCAACGAGGTGCTCCGAGGAGCCACCTCAAAAATCGTGGGCGACCTCACAGAAGAAATCCGTGAGAAGCTGGAGCCCCTGATGATCTCGTCCCACGCGTCGCCTACTACGGTGGGAATGTCACCCCACCGAGTACAGGCTAACCACCTGGCGGCAGGGTTGACAAATACCCTGGGGAGCCTGAGGAGCAGACCGATGCCGACGCCTGCAGCTATTCCGAGAAGTCCCTTTGTGCCGAGAACGGCCCAGCCGCCCTACAGCCACGTGACGAACTCGACGAGGGCCGAGCTGGACCAGCTGGGGCTGACAGCCTTAAGGGCTATGGTGGACGTAGAGCCTTATGGCTCTAGTGATCTTGGCGGAGACCCCTCCGATGACGAGCCGTCGTCGATGGATTCTTCTTCGCCCTCAGATGACGAAGACCCCGAGGACCCCAAGGGTAAGAAGAAGAAGAAGAAGAAGAAGAAGACCCGACGCCCTGAAGGACCCCGAGCTCAGGAGGCGAAGGCTATTGCCACCTCCAAGATAGTGGTCAACCTACCTGAGTTCACAGGCAAGGACCTCAGCGAGTTCGCTGAGAACTTAGGCCGGTTCCTACGACTGACCGGCCAAACCCACGCGAGTGGGCGAGTGAAGTGCGATCTGCTCCTGCAGTGCTGCAAGACCAAGTAACTGGAGAAGCAGGTCAGGCAGATCGTGACTAACTCCGCCACCTTTGCCGATGTGTTGGTTGCCCTTGAGAGGCAGTACCCGACCTACGAGACCGACCTCTCCATCAGGGCCGAGATCCAGAACCTGCCCGTGCTGCCCAACAACCCCAAACCTGGCAGGGTCTCCGAGCTGTTGGTTGACCTGGATCACTGGGCTGGACGACTGACGCCCGGTTCCTACAGCAGCGACGACCTGCTGTTCTGGTTGTGCGCCAAGCTCCCTCGAGAGCTATGGGACAAGTGCTGTTTGACGGCTGAGCGCAAGGCTAGATCCCTCCGCTACGAGGATCTATGCGTGCTGCTCCTGGAGATGGCGCTGGAGAAGGAGAGCGACCAGCACTTGAACAACTACCGTCCTGGTGGTGGAGGTTCTGGAGGCAAAGGGTACCAAGGGTCCCGACCTGGGCAGGGGACTACCCCCAAACACGCCCACGCCCGTACCATGGAGAACGTGAAGGAGGTATTCTGGTGTGATGCCAGAGATGAACAGGGCCACCTGCAGCACGCCTCTGACTGCGAGCAGCGAGACTGCTTCGTCGTCCAGGGGAAGCAGCAGGAGAAGAACACCGGCGCCAAAGCGAAGCTGCCGGATCATTACCGCTGCACCATCACGTGTGCATTCTGCGGTAAGCGGAAACACTACGAGGATGAGTGCTACCATAAGCAACGCCTATCGGCGAAGCTTAAGGGGGAAGATCCTGGCAAAGGCTCAGGCAAAGGTGGAGGCAAGGCCAAAGGCAACGACTCCGGCAAGGGCAAGTCGAAAGGACGTGGTCAAGGTGGTCAAGACAAGGGTCAAGGTGGACGAGGAGGAGGCGCTAACCGCCAGACCGACAACAAGAACAAGGACAAGAACGGAGGCAACCCCAACCCTAATCCAGGGGGGAACTCCGAGCCCTCTGGAGGGCAGTCTGGACCTACCACACGCTCACAGACGCAGGCCCAGCAAGAACAAGGAGCCAAGCGTGAGCATGAAGGTGGTGACGACGGCAACGCTAAGAAGAGGAGCCGTTTTATGAGGATGGCCCGCAAATTGCGGAACAAGGGGTTCGAGGTGACCTGTCCCGCGGAGTTCTGACGGGGACGCTCTGGTGGCACCCAAGACCTGGTGTTTTGGGTACGTATCCGACTAGGGGGACGTGAATACCTGGGGGTACTGGATACTGGCGCCACAATATCTACAGTGGCCAAGAAAATTTTACCTTGTGGGAGCCTGAAGAACACCATGACCACCGCCGCTATACGCATGGGGGATGGACATGTGGTGCACAGCTGCGGGGACTGTGAAGTGGAGGTACCTATGGGCTCCAGGACTATCGCCCATCGGTTCTATGTGACGGGGACTGAGGCCTTCGACTTTGTATTGGGGACTGACTTCTTCGTGCAGCACTCCCAGATACAATCCCTGACGCTGCAAGCGCCCTACCTCCTCTACGTGGACCACGGCAGTGGCAGAGAGTCTGTGCCACTGGAGCAGTCGGAACATACCTCGAGTTACTTGAGACTATCGAAGGAGGACCCCTCGAACATGATGGCGGCCTCCAAAACTGAGGACTATCAACTATTGGGGGAAGTCCTAGACCAAGGTCTGAAGGAGTTGGGTTACTCTCGAGAAGACTAAAGTGTGGAGCTGTTCGCCAGCGACAAGCAGCATGTACTGGACCTTTACTGCAGCAAGGGGAAGAACTGCAGCTACAAATTTTACTGGCCCTCTTTCGGGATGGCCTACGGGAACCCCAGGTTCAGTGAACTGGGGAAGGTGCTGACCAAGGTGGCCTTGGAACATTCCCGTATGGTCCTGTGTTCCCCCGATTGGGGAGCCCATGGGGGCAATGAGTACTGGCGAAACCTCCTGGACAGGCTGACTATCAGCTCTGTTCGTTTGCCTGATGAGGCCATCTACGTACCTCTGGGACGCAAGACGCCTATTGGGAAGCCCGGATGGGGGAGTATGCTCAACGTGGTGGACGGAAGTCTTACCACCATTCCCTGGGAGGACCTGGACCCGACTCTGGTCCAGGCTATACAACGAGAAAGCGATGGACTCGCCTTGGGTGACTTGAAGGATCGACTACGACCTCAAGATGCTGTTGAGACTACACCCGGAGGAGATGAGTACGTCGTGACTGACACCAACGCCCCCAACTCTCCCTGTCATGTACCTGTTCCCGATGGAGTCTCTGAGTGTGGACTATCTGAGCTACCTAGCTCTATCCACTCAGATGACGAAACTGAGCACGACGCCTTCTTCGTGCAGACCTGTGTGGAGGAAGTGGAGAACGCCGAGTACGTCGCCCCACTAAAACCCCTACTCTCCATGAGGGTGGAAGACCCCGTGGATGAAGAGCTGGACCCTCCGTCCAGGCTCAGGGAGTATGTGGATTCCAAGAGGAAGTTGGTGGCGAAAAAGCTATGCTACGCTAAGGCTACCCGCAGCTCATGGCCACTGAAGCAAGGACGTATGGGAGACCTATCCCAACTGAAGGAGGACCTCGAACAGAAGATCACCACCTGGCAAAGGGAGGTAGATCTCAAGCTCATGAAGAGCGTGTGGGGCGCCCATGTGAGGACCCCAGAGGAGGACGACCTCTCCGAGGAATGTGTATGTGAACCCCCTCGAGCGTGCCTATGTTGCCATCGTCCACCGGAGATGGTTGAGCAAGACCTTCTATATGCCTACCAAGGGCTGAAGGATGCTACCGCGGGCGAAGAGTCGGTGGAGGACCACCTCCCGACGTCTATTCAAGGGGCAAGCAACTTACACTCCGACGAGGACATGGAGGACAAGATCAAGGTTTTGGACCCGCGGGTACAGAAGCTTATCAGGACCTATCTGGAGGTGTTCGGAGAACTACCCCCTCCAGCCTCGTGTGACAAGCTGGTACAGATGGACCTCAAGCTGAAACCCGAGTTCGTGGGTCACAAGATCCGGAGGAGACCCTATCCAGCTCCTAAAGAGCAGGCCGACGAGATTGAGCGACAGATACAAGAATGTATCGACGCTGGCCTAGTCCTGGAGTACAAGGACGGGGACTACCCCCTACACTGCAGCCCCTGTTTCCTGGTGGCTAAACCTGGGTCTACAGCCAAACGGCTGGTAGTGGACTACGGAGAGCTGAACAAGAAGACGCTGAACCACTCAGGGTCCATTCTTAATATGGAGTCTACCCTGGAGAAGATAGCCTCCTGTCGCTACAAGACCAAGATGGACAAGCGAAGTGGATTCTGGCAAGTGGACCTGACGCCCAACGCGCAAGAACTACTGGCCTTCATCACCCCTCAGGGGAGGGTATTCAAGTGGAAGGTTATGCAATTTGGCGTGGCTAACGCACCCGCTCTATTCCAAGAGCTGATGAACAAGATCTTGTCCATCCTACGAAGGAGACCTAAGGTGCAGGAGCTCATATCCCGTGGTGCCCAGATGGAGGCTCACATCGACGATGTATGCCTCGGGACCAATACCCAGGAGGATCACCTAATCCTCTTGGGTGAGTTCTTTGCGGTCTGCCAGGAGAACCACACTCGACTCAAGCTGGAGAAGTGTGAGTTCATGCAGGAGACCATGCAGTACTTGGGGTTTGACGTTGGCTATGGGTGGTGGACCCCAGCGGCCTCTAAGGCCAAACCCCTGATGGATGCCAAGGTACGACACGAAGACCCCAAGAAAGGACTTCATGATGTACGCAGTTTCATTGGGGCGTGCAACTTCTATCGCCGCCACATCAAGAACTTCACTTATACCAGCACCGTACTGACGGACTTGATCAAGAAGAGTACTACTTGGCGCTGGGGCCCACAAGAGCAACAAGCGTTTGATGAGCTCAAAGACAAGGTAGCCAACGCTAAATGCTTGGGCGTGCCTAGGGCACAAGGGGAGATTATCCTGGTGACCGACACCAGCAATGTGGGCGGTGGTGGAACGTTGTTCCAATGGCAAGCACTAAAGAAGGAGGAGTTCGACTCGGCCATTTCCCAATGGGGGACGGAAGGTCTCAACCGAGATGGAACCCTCAAGCACAGCTACCCTGACGACAAGTGGGTCCTAGTACCTCTGGGCCACTGGAACTGGAAGTGGAACCAGACCAGGGGGAACTACTCCACCTATGAGCAGGAATTGCTCGCGGGTATGCTGGTGCTATCCTCACAAGCACGACTGTTGGGGAGTAACCCTGTGGTCTGGCTGTGCGACCAAGAACCGGTCCGCAGTTTCCAGAAGGGTCCCCCACCTGAGAAGGCCAAGCTACGACGCTGGTGGACCTACCTCAGTCAACTACGGCTGACGGTACACCATATCCAGGAAGTGAAGAACGAGTGTGCCGACTACATCCGACTACATCTGAAGCGCTGGCTAAGGAGGCGTTCAGCCGTATGGACGTACACCTGGACCTGAACATGACCATGATACGCCCCCTGGATGGACTCCAACAATCGGAGTACCTACAGGAGTTTGGGGATATCTACCGGCGCCTGGAGAAACGCCTTGAACCCCTCCTGGTCAACCAAGACCAGTGGAAGCGGGACAAGAGGTACCTCTGGCACGAGGACCGCATCGTGGTACCTAGTGACCGAGTCCCAGCGCTGCTGAAGTGGACCCATGAGTCCAGCGGTCATGTGGGTGCTGACCGTACCCTGAGGCTGTTCAAGCAGTGGTTCCACACTACGCGGACTGACGACCAACTGCAGAAAGCCCTCCAGCCTATCGTGGACAAGTGCCCGTGCAGGTCCTGTAAACCAGGGGATATCAGGGACAGAGGTCTCTACTCGACCCTGCCCATCCCACACTGTGCCAACAGTGTTCTATACGTGGACTACACGGAGATGCCGAAGTTTGGGGGCTATGACTTCGCCCTCGTGGTAACCCGTGGGTTGACCAGGTTTACCAGAGTGTTCCCATGTACCAAGCACATTACCGGGGAGGAGACTATCAAGATACTCCTGGAGGAGTGGTTTTGTGTCTATGGGGCGCCCAAGGAGATCAACTCCGATGAGGACGTTCCAGTACGCTCAGATACTGGCTGGTACAAGAGGGTCCTGAGATCTCTCAATGTCCAGGTGTCTACGGGGATTCCCTACTCTCACACGAGCAACCCCCTATGTGAGCGACAGATTCGTGTCCTGAAGGAGAACGTCAGGATATGGTGCAAAACTGAACGCACCAGGGACTGGGTGAGACTACTCCCCGTCATATCCTTGATGATGAACTCCCAAGAGAGTTCAGCTACTGGCTACTCACCCCATGAACTATTCCTAGGGCGCCCGGCATGGTTCCTACATGCCCCCTACCCTGAGAACACCCATTCTTCTGTGGGTGAATGGGTCCAAGAGCAACAAGCGAAGGTGGACAAGGCCAAGGCTATGCTCCAGAGAGTGAGGGAGCGTCAGTGGAACAAGAAGAACAAGCACCGAGTGCCGGCCTCCTACCAAGAGGGGGACTGGGTGCTGGTGCACCACAGTCGACTACCCGCCTGGCCACGCTCTACCAGCGATGACCCATACTTCGGGCCGTACAAGATACTATCTGTGGATGGTCACCGTATCACTGTGCGGTGTTCTCCCCGACTAGGGGGGACCCTGGTGTGCGCCGCTCAACACCTGAAGCGCTACCATGATCCTGAAGACCTCTGTGGGGAGGAGTGGGAGCTGAACGACGAGGAAGTCGCCGCTCTGGACCTACAAGGGGCTGCCAGCCCTATGGAAGTTGAAGGTGAACTCCCCGACATGAACGCCGAGGAGATGGCTAAGGAGGGCTTCTACCTGGTGAAGTCTGTCCTACGCCACCGCTATCGCCAGGGTTGGCGCTTCCTCACCCTCTGGGAAGGGTTTGGAGTCGAAGAGGCCACCTGGGAGCCCTTCTCTGCATTTGTTCTACCTGAGGGACGCCTAAACTCAGTTCTGGTTGACTACTTGTCCCAAAACAACCTTGGTGAGTTGCTGAGGCTCGCTGAGACGCTTGCCTCCAAGACTATAGCTAGGGACTGAACCTTACCCTTACCTGCCTAAGCGTATGTGTGAGTGTGCTATTCCTAAGGTCCTGAGAGCAAGCTGCAGAAGTGGTGTCCTAATTATAGCCAAGTCTGCGCCCTTGCTAAACCTGGAGGGTTGGCTTTTTGATGCCACGGGGTACGCCCCGGGTCTCCCCTCCCCTATGCGCCCAATTTCTGTGCTGGCGCAAAACCTTGGGGGAATACCCAGCGTGCTAATCCAGGTATTGTTTTCCCTACCTATCTGTCTACTACAGGGAGGGGTGGCCAAAAGCTATGAAGGCATGAAAACGCCGTTTTGCTATGTCGCCAAAACACTGACCTAACCACTGCCACAGCCCATCAACCCTGCTAAAATTGCAGGAAACGGGTGGGGCAGTGACACACGCACTACAGGTCCTACACACCCTACAGTGGCACCATCCTGGTGGGCGAGCACTGGGGCAACTGGCTCAAGCCCCCACTCAGGACTACCACGCCTACACGCACACTCTACTGGGCGTTGGGATGACAATGGTGTCGTGGGTCCTAGCGACCCTCCTGTGAAATGACAAGAGAACACAGCGCTGCTAAGCAACTGTGGCCTAACAGGGGACGCCACAACGCGTTTCCCCTGCTAGGGCTTGGAGGGAAGGAGTGCTCTCGCGTGCAAGGCGCAGATGTGGATGAAGTCGGACTCCCTGCTCTGCCACAGGCGGAGCGGAGTTACTTGTTTGTGTGATCTGCGCCCTTGTTTAGCAGGGCATAAAAAAAAGGCTGCTGCACCAATCACCCTACCTGCCCACCTGTAAAACAAAGGCAAATGAAAGGGCGTTTGCGGCGGAGGAACCAAGCCACACTTCAGGTATTATACCCTTCTCAGTGTGACCTATAATACACTGTCCGCAAACACGCTGGAGAACCAGCTACCCTTGTCAAGCAAGCAAGCTTTAAGGGACTCCTCAGGTTCTCTTAAAGAACGTACCGAGGAGCCCCTGGGTAGCCTAAACAAGGTTTACCGTGCGCACTTCGCGTGGCCTACCCTTTAATGCGTGTGTGCATGCACGAGTATGCACATGAAACGTGGGCAAACCTGCCCATCTGCGCGTCAATCACGACTCCACCAGGGGGTGGCCCCGCCTGGGCTTACTCACCTTACCTACCGCTGGGAGAGAGAGCAAGTGAGGGGCGCACGCGAAGAACGTTGCAATGCACTTGTGTGTATGTCTAATCACCCTGATCTGACCGCTAATCATCTGCAATCTTTCTAATCAATCCCTCTATCGCATTCTATCTTTGTTAGCGCTGCTACAAGGCTCGTTCACGGAGACACGAGACGAGCAATGTGTATGCGGCATGCAAGACGAACATACCTGTAGTTTATACCTGATTCATTGAAGTCTTTTCGTTCATTTTCGAATTCTTGAATTTTTGAAGCTTCTATTAGTGTGGGTGGAATCTGTATGTTTATTTATTAATGTGTGTCTCGTCATTTTCAAGACTACGTGAGACATACGTTTATAATTCCATTATTTCTCCATTTTCCGGCGCTTCGCTAGGAGCCGCTCCTGCGGGCCGCCATTTTATGCGTATGAATTTCTGGATTTAAAAAATGCAGAGATGACTATAATTTCTATAAAAATGTGCTTCTGATGCACAATTGGATTCTGCTCAGGTGTGTCGTTTCAGAAAAATTCTACGCCGTCATTTGACGGATTTTGGTGTCGTCAATTCGCTTTTGCGTGGATTCGTCCATAATTCTCCCATTCCTGCCTCTGCAGATACCCACGCGCAGCCTCGCTGAGTAGGCCGTGTTCGCGCCGAAACGCAGGTGCCTGGAGAGACCGAGCAGAACCAAGACCTTACCAAGGGGCAAATTTCATTCTTTTGAGACTCCCTTCGCCCTAAGACAGGTCACAGGTCGCCAGCAGGTTTACGAGAACCCGTGCGAGTGTGTATATTGTGTCTTGCGTTTGGGTTGTGTCGACGCTGCGTCTTGGAGGGAGGGATGCATATGCACATTGGCATGCTCCCATACTAACCCAACCAAGCCACAGGAGCCCCGGCAGCGCCATGAGCGCTGAGTCTTCTGTAGGATATGTTACAAACAAAGCAGCAGGAGAGCGCCAGCCATGGTGAGCGCTCATCTTTCAGTGTGAGGGAAACTGTAGGTATTTTAACGTAGATGTGGAAACCAAGGAAAGGCCAAGAAAAATTCCCTTTTTCCTAAAATGCGACAGTGGTGGCCACCACAGCACAAGGGGGGAGTAAGAAAAAGTGCTTTTCCATTGCTTTGAGGCATAGTCTAGTTGTATTAGAGATGCACTGAGCATCCATGCATTTTTATCTTAGTATTGGTCCAACCAAAAGTGGTGATAACACATTTTGACCTGTGGAACCAAACACCCAATCAGGATATGGAGTGGACCCCTTAATCCCCTTTCAATGTGAAGTAAAACATCTTTTCCTGAGTTGACTGAGCACTGACATACCTAAGGTAGAGCCTATGGATTTATCTATGTTTTTCCCTGAATACTTATCTGCCCTAGTGGTATGCACCCTAGGGGGCTAGGCACCTCTTTTTGAGAGGTCCTGGGTTCAATTCCTGGTCAGCCTAGCTAAGTAGGAAGATCCCATGTGACATGGCAGTGACCTCATCGCCACATGCCCTGCCACCTCAGCACATATGGGACCGAACACAAAGAGTGCACATCTCCTGAGATGGCACTATGGAGAGAGAGTGATCCTGGGGCAGTTTTCTAACTCTTTTCCCAAAACATTTCAGCTATCTTTGTGAATATGCATTCATTTGTGACCTGAGTTGCAGTTTCTGTGAATATCCAATCATCTTTCACTGTTTACACTGCAGCCCTTCATGCTTTGATCCTGAATCCTCTTCTCTTTGCATACTATTGGCTTGGGCTATCCTGGAGTGACTTCGAGTGACTGTATTTCATCAAAACAAAGCTTTTCATCCCCAAAAACAAGCAGCAGGAAACCCTACACCAACAGCAAGCAGCAGGAGAGGCAAAACACAGTGCTGAAAACACTATAAACTTTTCTGATAGCTGAGGGTGTCCAGGTCCCCACTCTCAGGACCTCCTCGGCCCTGACCCCTTCGACCGGGCAGGGGCCGCAAAAACGGGCCAAGCCCCAAGTGGCTACAAATCCTAAGTTTCCGAAATCCCCGAATGTTCCCATGGGGGCCCCCCATCCTCGAAATCCAGCTGGTGTACCTTGGATGGTTGGGGGGGAAATAGACGGCCACCCTCAGGGAGCGATAAAAGGACCACAATCCCCTTTTATGGGCTCGGGAACCGTTACTAGCGCCGAGAATCGGGCAGTAATCGACCAGTCTACTGGGGTGATCGAGCGTACGAACGCTGCGCCCTCACGCGCTGCCGACTGGGGTACGATGGCTTCGCCAATGGGGCCTATCGTGGAAAAAACCTGTTTGCGGCAGGGCCCATCAGCCCCATTGTTGACCAACTCGACGCTGAAAACCGTCGAGTCCTCGCGCTCACGCCTGATCCCCATGGCCATCTGGGTCCGGCTCGAGAGGCCGTGGCCCTGATCCAGCAAGCCCTGTCGGGGACTAGGCAGAACCCCACTGTGGTGGAATCGTCGCCCACTCCAATGAGTGGATCGCGGCGGTTTCCCTCCCTGGTGGAGGAATCTCCTGCCTTGGGAGCGTATCCCAATCCCCCGAGCGGATCCAGGCTAAATCCTACGATCATCGAGGAATCCCCGACGCAAATCGAGGAGGATGAGTGTGAACAGTGGTTCCCCCTGGCGGTGGAGCAGGGGAACGACGGTGAGGAGGAGGAGATTGGAGTGTTGGAACGTCATGAACTCCATCATTCCCCTATTTCCGTTGCCTCGTCGCCTGCACCTCCTGAGCCTATGTCAGGGACCAGGGATCGCCCCATGCTTGTGGAAGAATCCCCGGCCCCCCACTACATCACGGTGGAGGACTCTCCGGCCCCTCAGTTCATTGTTGTGGAAGAGTCCCCGGTGCCTATGAGCGGCGTCAAAAACCGCCCGTGTCTTGTCGTGGAATCTCCGGAGCCTACGGAGGACCGGGCCGGTACTACATCTCCAGTGCCTATGAGTGGCACGAAAGATCGTCCATCCCTAGTGGATGATTCTCCGGCAATGCCGAAGGTCAACAATCTGTGCTGGGGGGGAGGGAGTCCGGTGGAGGGAGGTTCAGCAACCCTCCCAATAAATTTGGTCTCTCCCCCCACAAATACATCTCCTACGGAGGACCCCCAACTGCCCAATTGGGGGGGGGATCCAGAGGTTGCAACGGGATCGGAGCCTGTTTTTGCTTCCCATCCGAGAACCCAATCACCTATGGTGGTTCATGAGTCACCACAGTATATTGTGGTGGACGCGTCCCCACCCCCACCGCCGCGGCCGAATACTGTTGGTCCTGTTCCCCCTCCGCCGTCAACCCGCCACCGCCAGGTGGCTTACATCGAGCACGTGCACGGAATCCCGCACCTGGTTCGGCCATCAAATTGTGGGGGTTCGGGGGGGGGACATCCCTCTAGTTCGGGGGGCGCCAGCACCTGTTGCTGCGCGCCCCACACCCCCGTCTCGCCCTGCGGGGGGGCCCTCTGGTCCCTCCGTGGCAGGTGGGGCTGCTGGGGGGGGCGGTGGTGGGTCATCTCCTCCTCGTGGAGGGGGGGGTCCATCTTTTCGACATTCCGGGGGCCCCACTCCTACACGGGGGGAGGAAGACCTACAGCACACCTGTGGCTGTCCCCGGTGTGTGGTGAACTACGAAACGTGCATCCAATCTCTGATGGCACAGGTGAAGGACCTGCGAACTCAGAATCTAGAGTTGCAGCGATCCCATCAGGAACTTTCTCAGGCAGTAGCCTCTACCGTGGGCATCAGTCAGTCCTACGGGGACCGGATGACCCAAATCTTGGCTACATTGGCTAAATTTGACGCGGCGGTTCAGGGCTACCGCCGGGATTCTAAAGTGGTGGAGGCTAGCGTGGCAGATCATCTTAAGATGTCCAACGGCAACACGGCTAAGTGCTTTAGTGCAGTGGAGTCGCTCGCTACACGTTACGCCGCCGTTGCATCTAGGATCGATGCGTGGGACCACTGGTACTCCACGCCTGCGGAACCCGTTACGGTGGTCCTACCCCCGCCATCGGCGCCTCCACCCGTTCCTGATCATACACCGGCGGCGCCTACGGCGCCCATGGGCGCGCCATCCTGTTCATCCGGTGGTGGGGGTGTCCTTCCTTTCTCCGTCCACCCATCCCACGATTGCATCTACCATCCGAACGCTTGTCCGGATTCGGGGTGGCCGGTGGGGGGGGAAGAACACCACGAACACCCCCACCCCCAAGAACCTACATCATGGAGGGGAATCGCCGAAAAGCAGAAGGAACGTGCTGTTCCCGAGTGGAGGGCGACGCCTAAGGGCGAAGAAAACCCCACGGAGCCTACGGCCCCGTGGGCCAATGAAGAGGAGAACACCTCTTCGTGGGGGAACATTAATCCCCTCACGAAAAATGTTTTCACTTCCCCTGGGAAACCTTCGTACACGCCCTCTCATCCTACGGATACGTGTACAGTCTCTCCAGTGAAGGTTGCACCAAGTGCAAGTGGAGGTGCACCCCCAACCATGGCTCCCCCTGCTTACCACCCGTACCAAATGCCTATGGTGCAAAATAGTTACACCAAAGCGGTGGAGAATAGTGATATGCCTAAACCGCAATTCAATGGGCAGCTAGAGTGCTACGACGAGTGGGTGGAGAAGCTTCAACAATGGTTGGGAGGGTGTGATCCCATGTACCGAAAGGCCAGCGAGGCAAAAATGATTTTGAGTACCTTGCCCCCATGGCTAAACGCGATCATCAACGCCAGGGTTGCCGAGGCCACCCACCACACACGCACGGCCCCCACCCTCAAAGAGTTGTGGGACTTTTTGGAACAACGTTTCCACGAGTATGACCCCTCAAGGGCTGATGAAAGGTGGCGAGCCCTCACCCCCAGGGTGGTTAAAGGGCAAGTGACCCTCATCGACCATGAAGATTTCTATGCTCGTTGGCAACGTTTGTTGCCTCTGAGCAATGAGACTCGTCCCCACGTGATCCGGGAGCAGCTCCTAAGCAAGCTCCCGTGGATCAAGGAGAAGGTCGTCAAGCAAGAGGCTAAGAATAGCCCAGACAGCTATGTGGTGGATTTTAGTGGCTCTGACCCTTCGCCGGGTCGCGCCCCATTCGAAAAGAAACTCAGGAAATATAGCGCTCAAGCTTGCACTACGGTTCCTGAGATTGTTTTCTATTCAGGGCCGGGGGTGATAGTTGACTGCAAAGACCCAGCTCTCCAGGAGTGGATCTTGAAACTCAACAACACACCTCACACACGCGGCTACACTATGAGAGTGGAGCAACGTAGGCCTCGTTTGAAGCCTGCGGAAATCTACGCCCTTGCCCATAAAAGCGTATCGGAGAGGGAAGCTCTCGAACGCCTCAATAAAGGAGACAAGACGACGGTGACGTACACTCATCTCCCCTCTCACAGTAAAACCGCGGTGAATGCGGTTAACGCGGAGGCTACGGCGGACCCTAACACCTCCGAACCCGCTGACACTTCCGTCAACGCCGTGAGTCACCCTAAACCTCCCGCGAAGAAACCCGTCGACCCCGGGGCTAAACCGCCACCTACCTTTTGGGTTCCGTGTTCCAAACATTGGAAAACACGTAAACAGACGGAGATGGACATGTCTTGGATTGATTGGGGTGCCACCAATACCACCCTTTGGACGTGTAAGCCTAATTCTCCGTGCAATGACACTCATTGGAACATTGCAAGTAAGTCTAAAGGTGGTAAGCCTAAGGGTGGCGATAAGGGTGGCGGTGGTGATAAGGGTGGTGGTGGTTATAAGGGTGGCGGTGGCAAGGGCGATAATGGAGGCAAGGGAGCGCCGAACGGGCGCGGACGTTGGTAGGAGTGCCCAGAGGCGCCCCCTTCGAAAGAAGAAACCCTCGGGCACCCCTGTGACACTACCGTGGCTCTCGTTCCATCGAGAGTCATGAAGGGGCATATAGTGACTAGTGAGATTCAAACCGAACTTTGTGTTCGGGTTGTTTTGCCCAATGGATAATTCAAGGCCCTCCGTGTTCTGGTGGATTTTGGGTGCCAAGCGGTCGCTTGGGCCAACCCCAATGTTTTTGGAGACCAACTCTCCGAAAAATATGAATCCCCCCAACGGAGGCGCCTACTCCAAGCCGATAATGAGACGCCTTTGCCGGGGGGGGGACGAGCAAATAGACGTCAAAATTCAATTTACGGGGGTTGTGGATGGTAGTGTTTCACTTCCTCGTGTTGCCCAGTATGGCGTGTCCCCGTACCTTTTTTGCTCTGTGCCTCCCAGCTATCCGGGTGGGGGCTCCCGGGTCACGTAAGCGTTGACATGCTCTTTGTATCATGTGACCCATGTATAGTACAATCAGAGGTAAATACAACTGTTTTCGGGCTGGTTGTCGCTGTTTTGCTGTGCTGGACTGCTTTCACTTACTCCTGTTAATCAGTTTCAGCTACTCGTGGTCTGCCAACCAAACAGTTTCAGGAAAATAAATTTAACCACAATTTATTTCCTGGGTGTTGTGGCTGTTTCACTTACCGCTGCTTATGCAGTTTCAGCTACTTCTGCCCTTTCACCGTTCTGCTTGTTAATATACTGTAGCATAACAGTGTGGCTCTCCTGCAAAATGTGGTATACAAAAAAAAAAGCTTAAGAAATAAGGGGAAAAAATAGGAGAAAATATGGACGGCGGGTCTATCCTCTGATCAGCATGCAAACTGGTTTGTTAACTCTTGAAAATTGGGTACTCCACTGAAGCATAGCAGAGGCACAAGGATATTCAGCATTGTCATGGCAGGTTCACCAATGAGTCCTGTCTCTAACATAGCTGTTCGCACTGTGATGACAGACTTGAACTCTGGTTGGGCTTTCAGCTTTAGTACATTTTCAATTGTGTCGCGTGGGACACTGCAGTTCTGCATATATGAAATTAATGAGGCGGCCTGGCTCAAGAATTGATCACATACGATGTCAGTGAAAGACTGGATATTTAGTGAGCCTCTGTTCTGGTCTTGTACAAATTTTGCAAATATGGCAAAGCAGACAAAAGCTTTCTTGTCAGAAAGGCCGGTCTTTCTAAGAATGACCTCTGGGACAGTAAATTGATGCTTGTTACCATGCTTATTTGAATCGACGGTGTTCTCAAGGTCTTCACCAGAGCTGGAGCTTGAACTTTGGAGCAGAGGAATGTTGTCATCGTCTGTCGTTTGGTCACTGAGACGTGATGCACATGGCTGGTGATCCTCTTCTTGATTTAGTTTCTCGTCGTCTCCCTGGTGTTTGCGTGTGAGTACCAGCGACTTAGCCAGGAAAAGGAGTTTTGAATCCCTGTATGGCCATGCATGCCAGTTCTCATTGTTGTCCTGGAGGACTTGCCGTGCTTGCTGGACACGCTCTCTTGCACGGTTGGGTGTGCAGGTCAAGGTGCGGTCTATTTCAATGGCCGCGAGGTCTTCTTGATTTTGCAAGCGTTGCCTCGCGTCTTGCTCACGAGTGAGTAACATACGGAAGTGCTTTGATTGCTTTGCTGCAGGCTGTAGTGTGGCGTTGTATGCTTTGTGGTCGTAGCGGTTTTTGAGGATGGCAAAGTCGAGGCATTCTTCGTCCCAGATGACGCTCCTGCGCTTTTCCTCTTCAAGCAGCTTATGAAAAGTGCGTATCAGGGAAACGGGCGCGGCCAACGGGTGATAGTTTCGGCTGTCGGTGACGCATCTCCACATGTTTCGGTACCAATGTACGTCTTCACGGAGGGCCCTTTGGCTTTTTGGACTTCGTACCAGTGCTTTGGCCGCTTCTCTTGCGCGACGGTAGTCGAAAGCTCCCAGTCTGTGCCTGGCATTTTGGTAAAGTTCAAGGCGGTTTGAGCGCTCGTTGCATTGATGGTCCAAATTCTGGGATCGGTTCCTGAACTTGTGGACGGTGTTCCATGGTTCTTCGGAATCTGATGAATCATGTTGAAAGCGTGGGTCTTGAATTCGCCTTTTCCGACTTTTGGAGGTCTGGGGAGGGTCGGTGGTTGTGGATGCGTCCACGTAGTCCGGTGGCTTCGCGGAGCTTGCTGCCTGCTCTGACTGCAGTGGGCATTGCGCTTGCGACGGATTTTGAGTCTGGTCTTTGACTTGTTGCAGCGTAGAACTTTTCAAAAGATTCTCAGAGTTGTCCTGCGGCGGAGAACAGGGGATACCTTCTGCGAAGTACCACGTTGTTGCTGGCTGCGTTGTGCTGCTGGGAAAGACATCGGTTGGCCATGAGTTCGAAGGCGGGTATGAATCTGGAGCTGGTGATTGCCAGCAATGGTGGCTTTCATGAACACAAGCGTTGTTGTCGTTGCCGAAAATCCCGCTGGTGTTAGGTTGTGACGATGCGTTTGTTTGGCCTGGCGACAAACACGGAAATAGAGTGTTAACCTCGCTTCGGCGATTACAAGGCGTCTGGTAGTTGGACAGTGATTGCGGAGCTGAAGTCCATGACGGCGCTGTTGACGGAAAGTCGGCTGCAGTAGCCCAAGGGCTCGGGAATCGAACTGGTGTAGCGTTGGTGTTAGGGTGTGACGACGCGGTTGTTTGGTCTGGCGACAAACACGGGAAAAGAGTGTTGACTTCGCTTCGGCGATTACAAGGCGTCTGGTAGTTGGACAGTGATTGCAGAGCTGATATCCATGGCGGCGTTGCTGACGGATAGTCGGCTGCAGTAGCCCAAGGGCTCGGGATTTGAACTGGTGTTGCTTGCGGCCATGTGGGCTGCTCAAGCTGTAAGTAGGAAGATGGGGAGTGCAGGACTGCATTTGAGATAATTGAAATGACGAGCTCCTGAATTGCAAGAGATCGTTGTAGCAACTGCAATAGGTCGGCAGAGATTGGCTGTTGTTGAAAAATCATGATTTCTCCAGCAGCGTCTCAGTTTGGTACGAAAAAATCGCTCATCCATTGGCGATTTCAATGTTTGATAAGGGCTGTTTTGTAGTTACTGTTGAAGGTGAATTCTTGTTGTACGTGAACGTGTCGAGTCGCTGGGCTTAAAGCATGGGTAGCTTTGCGCTGAGGAGCGCCGATGCCTCACGCGACGGGGACGGAATGTCCCCCCACCTTGTCCCGAATTTACCTTGGGATATGGTTTTGGGGCACCCATGGGGTTACGAACATTGTGTGAGCCATTTTGTACTCTCACCATCCAGTGCACCCCCGTTTTTGAATTGAGGACTTCCCTGAGGCTCCACGAACCGGCAAACCATTTTTGGTGAAACCCACTCATGGTAAGGTGTCACGTCAGTCCGTGTGGGGCCTAACCGTTCCAGTCATTGGGGCGGTCACTCCTACGCACCCTGCCCCGGCCATTGTGGTTACGCCCCCTGGTGGCGAACCGCCTAACCGTGTTGAGGCCGAGAAGCACATATCCTATGCCTTGACCGCTTCCTCCGTGGCTCCCGTACAGGATCGGGCTTGTGCTTTGGAGCTCGTTGAATTTGCTCCCGAAGCCCTTGCCCGTGATGTTCTACCCACACGGCGTGATGGGTCCATGTGGACCCAGTTTGACTATGGCCTCACGCCATATTGGGCCGCACGTGTCAAAAAACAATTTGGCAAAAACCCCGACGTAGACGCCTTCAATAGGGTCCCGGGTATGGCCCAGGCTACCGGTTGGGTTTCGCCGCTTGAAGATTTCTTTTCCACTACCGCGGACCCCTCCAAATTGTATTGGATGTGCCCTCCCCATCATCGGTTTTCCGATTGTGTTCGGAAAATTCGGCAAGAAAAATTACGAGCCATCGTAGTAGGGCCGAAGTGGACACATAGGGAGTGGTGAAAACCCCTTATGGAAATTACTTTGCAAGGGTACCACCTTCCTGGGCCGGAGACTAAAGCCTGTCTCTATCAAAATGACCGCCTCACGCCCCTTCCTCAACGGGGTTGGTCCACGGTGGCGCTATACGTGGACGGTGGTATTGCGGAGGAAAATTTGGCGGCCACTAAATGTCATCTGGCCTCCGTTTTGGCACCAGCCGTCTCTAACTCCAACACGGATGGCGAGCCGGGCATGACCTCGGAGGAAGAGTCGGAGGATGAAAGGGTGCCTAACCATTTGGTTTCGGTGCGCACCCTCACATATCAGGAGACCCATATAAAAATTCCTCGCGCCCGTTACTCTTGACCCTACCCCCGAAGGTTTGGAGGCACAAGAATGCGTGCATTCACACATTGCGAAAATTGAACGAGAGTTATTGGGTGGGAGGGCCACTACCGTTAAGCATTACCGAAAACGTAAAGGCGCCACACGATTGTTGGCGGCTTCTCGTGTGGGTGGCGTTCTCACCACCCAAGAGCCTATTGTGTCTCCGGAGATGGAGCTCATGAGGAGGCGCATCCTCGCGGACTATGAGCGGGATGTCTTTAGTGGGGAGGTTCGTCTCCGTCCGGGCCAAGAACACCCTAAGGTCCGTGGTACGGAGCGGTTGGGGTTTGCTAAACTTGACCTATACTCGAACGCCAAACCCAAGTCCGTGAAACCTATACGGTTGGTGGGGGAGCGTGCCGCGGCGGAGCAAGAAATAGTGGAGGACTTTTTGGCTCGTGGCTGGATTGAGCCGTGCCCTGCCTCCGAGTGGGCGTCCAACGTTTTCGTTGTGCCCAAGAAAGAAAAAGGAAAATGGCGCCTCGTGGTGGACTACCGCCAACTGAATGAGGCTACCTTGCCCGACGCACACCCCCTCCCCCTCATAGAAAACATGTTGGAAAATCAATCCAAACACAAGATTTTCACTATTGTGGACTTGAGTAAAGGGTTTCATCAAATTCCCCTTCACCCTGAATCCCGGGCTAAGACCGCCATGAATTTGGCGGGTAAGCGATACCAATGGCGTGTCATGCCTATGGGTATCAAGAATGGGCCCGCTATTTTTCAACGGGTCATGGACCATGTTTTGCAGGGTTTGGATTGTGCGGACGTATATATTGATGATATTATTATTGGTTCCTCCAGTGCGACGGAGGAGGAGCTATTGGCTAACCACGACCGCGACGTGCGTGCCGTGTTGGATAGGCTACGAAAAGAGGAGTTGGTTGCTTCGGTTAGCAAAACCGATTTGTTTGTTCGCTCGGTTGAGTTTTGTGGCCATGTCTTGGAAAATGGCACACGTCAGCCGGCGCCAGGGAAAATGTTGGCGCTTGAGCGTTGGGACAAACCGGATAATGTTCGGGAGCTCCGGGGGTTCTTGGGGCTCGCCAACTATTATTCGGGCTATGTCCAAAACTACGCCTCCATAGCTACCCCTTTGATTAATATGTTGAAGGATTTTCCTAAGCATAAGAATGGCAAAAAGATAGGCCTAACATTGAATGCTTCGGCTAACGAAGCCTTTTTGAAGCTCAAGCGTGCTAGTACGGATATTGTTCCCCTCCAACTAGCCGATTGGGATAAGGACTTTGTCCTCACCCCGGACGCTAGTAATTGGGCGGTGGGGGTGGCTTTACAGCAGGAAGGTCCCGATGGTGCCCTACGCCCCCTTGCCTTTTTCTCCCGCAAATTGTCAAGCAGCCAATTGAATTGGAGCCCTCGGGAGAAAGAATGCTACGCCATAGTGGCGGCGCTTTTAAAATGGCATGGTTGGGTGGGGAACAAGCGCGTGGAGGTCCGTACGGACCACCGTAGCCTTGAGAATTGGGCTACGGAGGACCTCAAAACCGTGGGGGGTCCCTCTCAACGCCAAGCATGTTGGCATGAATTGTTCTCTAAATTCGACCTCAATGTGGTTTACACTCCGGGGCCAGTGAACCCCGTGGGTGATTTCTTGTCCCGTTGGGCTTACCCTGCTAACCCGGCGTTGAGTGATGTGTCCATACATGGGACGGCTTAAGCGGACGGGGATGTGCGGGACATGATGGCGGCCGAGAAGGAGGAACTTCTCGCCCGCCCCCTTGTATTTAGGGCGGTTGTGGCGCCCGTTGTTACTAGGTCTAAAGCGGAGCCTTGGGCTCAAGGGGCACCCGCGTGTGATCCACCCCCTCTGGCTTCGCCTCCAGTGGGGGGGGGGACGAAGCAAAAGAGAAAGCTTCGGAGACTGGAGCGAATTGTCAAGATAAAAAAATCTTGGAAGTCCCACAAGAAAGCAACTCCTATACATGGGGAGGATGCTCCCAATGTTTTTGAGATAAATTGGGCTAAACACTACCAAAATTGTCAACGCTACAAAAAAATGTGGCAAGATGCCTTGAATGGGAGCTTCCAAGATGGAGTGAGGTTGGTGGATAACAAGCTCGTCCGTAATGGACGGTGGTGTGTTCCTACGCCGCTAGTGCGTCGTTTAGTGGCCGAAGACCATGATGCACTTCACTTAACTACCTCCAGTGTGGAAAAACACTGGAAGGAAATTAACCATGGCGTGGAAGGTGAGGGGTTGTACAAAGCAGTGGAACTGCAATGTCAAACGTGTCCCTCATGTGCCATTCACACGCATGACACCAAGCGCAAGCAAGGGTACATGACCCCTATGCCTATACCTATGGAGCCCATGGACTCCATAGCGCTTGATGTGCTTCACTACCCTTCCACCTCCCACGATGGAGAGGTGTATGACCGAATGCTCCTATGTGTGTGCCGGCTTTCCGGCTACCTCATCGCGATCCCTATTCCTAAACCCCGTCATGAAGACAAGGATGAAGGGCTAACGGGGAGAAGAGCGGCCCATTTGGTAATGGAGCGCTTGGTGGATAGGTTCGGAGCCCCTCGTGAAATATGCTCCGACCGTGGGCCACAATTTGTGAGCCAATATTTCCAAACCCTTTGTTCTAAGATTGGTGCCCGCTCGACTATGTGTCTCGCGGGTAGGCACCAAGGTAATGGCAAGGCCGAAAATACTGGCAAGCAGCTGAGGCGTGCCGTTGCCAAAGCCCTTACCTTGAGGAAAGGCACTAATTGGGTAGAGGTTTTGCCCGCCGTTGTACGAGCGTGGCATGAGACTACAGGTCCTTCAGGTTATACACCTAACGAGATTGTGTTTGGTAAACACAACCGTACTAAGGAGCCTCCTCTTGCTGAGCCTAAGGGGGTGGCGCAAGACGCCGCTCACTACTTCCAACGGCGTGAGGAGCTTATTGCTCTTGCACGGAGGGCTATAATTCAAGGGCAAGAGACAATGGCTCGTAAGTATAATAAGAGTAGGAGGATGTCCCCCAATTTCTCAAAAGGGGACCGCGTATGGGTCCGTCGCCAACGCAAAAATCTTGGCGATAAGACTTGTCCCTATTGTGTTGGGCCCTATGAGGTTGTGGCCAAGAAGGCGCACGACCTCTATGTTATTCAAGTGGACCAACGGAGATTAGTTGACGTCCACGTTGATTGTTTAATGAAAACGGTCAACTCCCCTCGCTCCCCCGTGCCTCTAAATTACACGGAGGAGGTTGCTAGAGTGCCCTCCCAGTTTGAGGAGGACACCTATAATGTCAAGAAAATATTAAGTCACCGTACTTACCGCAAGAGACTTCTCTTCAAGGTGCGGTGGGAGGGTTATACCAAAGATTGGGATACCGAGGAACCCGTTGAAACCTTCTTACCATCCTACAACAAAGTTTGGAGAGATTACTTGCAGAAACAGAATCTCACCCAAACCGTTGACGTCCTTGCCGACCTTGGTGGACCGCTCTCATAAGCGTGCCACGAAAAGAAAACCCTAACCAATATGGATATATTATTGTTTGGGGAAGGGAGGAGAGAGCGAGAAGCGGTGGGAGACAGGAAAGAAGATGTGCATGCACGGCGCGCTCCTCGGTTACAAAAATCCCCACCAGAGCAGGGCGGTGAGTACCGCAGGTTTACCCCACCGTCTACCTCTCTCACCGCTAAAGGCTTGAGAGTCCTTGGGGTGGGGTGGCGTGGCATATAGCCTGGGGCGGAAGGGGGACGTGTTCTTTCGGGGGTCTTAATGCCATTCAAACCCCTATCCTTGGGTCTTGCTGCAGCACTCCTACCACCACCAGGACTACTGCCACAAGTCCTGCCCACGATGACGCCCCCCGTCAAGGGTGCTAACAACGTGGCAAGCACTTCCCGAAGACTCTACCGGGTTGTGCGCATGGTGGTGTTTGCAAGGTTTCGGAGTGCCGCCCCGTACCGAAACCACGACCCCACGACCGTCCCTGACCCGTGACCCAAGCCAACGAGCTAAATCATTTGCTCAAAATAGCGAAGGCTTGAAAACTTTGTTGGGTTGGCGGGTACAACCCATTTCCCCTTTTTGTGTTGGGCGTGATGGTTTTCCACCGATTTGCCCTTGTCCACAGGAGGGTAGGTATACAAGGTACGAAGTACTGAAGCGGTACCCAGAACCCCATGGCCAGGTTACGGCATACAACCGGTCTCCGGTCCACTAACCCCATGTACGGAAGGGAAAACGCCCGTTGACGCTCCGTTCCGTCCCGCATCGGCAACCGATGCACCGCCAGCGGAGATTTGTGTATCAGAATATCAGGAATCAACAGGGTTTTATTTTCATATTGTTTCCGTCAATTTTTATGCTTCCGTTCTGATATTCACTGTTTTGACTGCTGGCGGTTGGATCGCGACTTTACCGTAACCGCCAGTTTAACTGTTTATAATGGAAATTTTAACGCTATCGGAGACGAAGACTCTAAAGTCGTCAGGAACTGCATTGATGCATCCGCAATTTTCATAATTAATACTCGCAACCTTAATCCGAATTTTTCAGGATGTCGAAATCGGATTTTCGACTTCGACATCCCCGCACTTGATTTGACCTCTTTCGAGTGGACCTACGTGCTTCCCTATGCACGAATCAACTTTCCCTTTATCTTGCCCTCCATTTGACTCAGAGATATGGGCAAAACAAAGTTGATTCGTGAGGCCACTTGTAAGGGTCATATCTCGTGCCGATTGCGAGTATTGACAATAAGGGAACGTGGGATGTATTCAGAATACTCCCGACGTAATTTAGGAAGCATTATATGCCTTGCGTCTCCACACGTGCGCGCTAGTGTAATGGATCATGGTCAAGAGGGTAGAGTTTGCGTTACAACTCATTGGCCATGATATTGCGTGCGTTAAGATAACTTTCGAGTGTAGCGCGCAAGTGTTGGTGTTGCATAGGAACTCTCCTTGAGTTCCTATGAGCGATTGACACAAAGTTATGCCCTTGGAGGGGCATGACATATCGTGGTGGGAGCCACCTTTTTGGGCAATATGTGGTATGTGCCATGTGTTGTGTTGCGTGCCCATTTGGCGGGTCCATTACTCCAAGCCAAGCCCGCCAATGGACCTCATATTGTGCAAGCCCCTTCTCCATACTCCCTACGGTCAATTGCAAGCCTAACCTTCGTGAAGGGAAGCTTGTGTGGTGATCCCGAAGCGATGCGTTGGGAGCAAGGTGTGTGTTTTGCAATTTTCCATATTTTCATGTGCCCACTTGGGAAGTAGCGCTCGTAACCTTTCAAGGCGCCCCAAGTGGAGCACATATGTGGGATCGAAGGTCATTGGTGTCAAGTCATTGTGTTTAGAAGGATTACTTGATTGCACGATCCAAGCCGAAGATATTATAATATAATTGTGCACCTTTCAAGGCACTTTTGTGTGTGTTTGTGCCAATTTTGCCATTTTTGGCCCGTCATGATGTCAAGTGGCGACCGTGTATCTCGACGTTGCGTTCAATTGACATCATGACCCAAGTGTGTTATGAGGGTACATACTTCGGTGCCCAACATATCTTGGACCCGGCGAATAACTCCTCTTAGGCTTGGCATACCGTGGCCGCCATGTTGGCGATTTGGGACTATCCCAAATCATGGGCTCACTTGGCGACCCTGCCATTCCCAATACCGGAGGAGTTGGGCGACGCCCAAAAGATATGTTGGACACATATGACTTGATACCAATCCTATGGCACACTCGGGTCCAAGTCGGGCATGTGCCTCATTTGCCCCAGCCATGAGTGTGCGCATTTTTGGCCATTTTGAGCAATTTTCCACTTTTGCTGCCCGCCGTGCACTATGTTCTAACCCTCGTGCACGCCGGACGCATGGACCAATGGACCATATATGACATGGTGTTATGGGTAATGGTCCCCGTGGTCCACACACCACGTGGGCGAAGCGGAGCCACCTTCGTTAAGGCGCTAGCCCAAAGTGAGTGTGGGCAAGTTTGCAATTTTGGCATTTGTGGACCCAATTGGGATCGTCACCAAGCCGAGTGGCATGAAGATCTTTGAGAGCCAAGGGCATGGGAGTCTCTGTTGGACTCCCGGTGGATCGCGTATGGAATGGCGGATCCGATCTCCAAGCCGGCGTGGAGATATACTATTGGGAGCACCCCGAATTTTGGTTCATTTCGAGCAGCCAAAAGGACCCCATTTTGGGACCCCAATTTCCCCCTTCCGTGTGGTCAATTGGCGGCCCCATTTCTCTATGCCCACAGGGAGCCCGGACCTAGATCCAAGTTGTACACTCAGATATAAGTCCTAGGTCCTGCCTCCTACCCTGTGAGCCAATGGCCTTACCTTGGCCGAGCGAGCCGCGCGTGGGAATGACGCCAATTTTGGTGATTTTGGCATCATGACCCCACTTGACTCATCCATGTTGCCCTGATGCCGGGACCTCAAAGGGAACCAGGCTGGGTGAGGGCTCCAGGGAGTTCGTACTCGAAGGGCATAGGGTCAGTTGCCTCGTCCCTACCTCTGGCGGGTCCGGACGAGGGGTCAATTTTGGGGATTTTCGAGTTAATTTCAGTTTGGGCTGAAACAGCCCATTTTCAGCTACCAACTCCTGGGTGATAATGGCGGGGCCATATCTCTGGCTCAGAGAGGAGTTGGGACCTGCCGCTAAGGGAGCCTAGGGAGCCACTGTCGGTTGACCTTGGAGCCCCTTCGTTCCCAGGAACTCGCCTGTGGCTAGGCGGGACACCTCCCCCATTGGCAGGGTTTCAGGGTCCGGACTGAGCAGGGCATGGGTTGTGTTTGAGCCCCCGCCCCCACCAGCCACTGAGAGGGTCGGACCTGGGATTGGGATATGAGTTGGAACTGAGTGTCTATTGTCCTGTGATGCCCTTACCCCAGTCCAGTCTTAACCCCATGTGTACATATCCTGATGTGTTGTTGTACATACTTTTGTTCCCTCTTTGCAGAGTGGCAAGGATTCTGAAACGCTTTGTCACATGACATGAGCGCATTGATGCCCTTGTGAGCGTAGTGCTTTGCCTGCCTGCTCACTTGCGCGTGTCCCGCAGCGTCCCGTGGCCGGCCCCCCACGGGAACGCGTCAAAAGCGTTTCACCGCCGCGGGGTTACCCAGCCCTCGCGTGCCACTCGGGGCCACCGACCCCGAGCAGCGCGGCGCAGCCCGCAGCTCGCAGCGCAGCGCAGCAACTCGCAGCGCAGCGCAGCAGCTCGTAGCGCCGCCCAGCGACAGCGCCGAGTTCGTCACGGAGCCAGCAGCGCCGTCCAGAGCATCGCCCTGACCGCGCAGCAACCGTGAAAGAGGTGCACAGACCAGGACTCCTGCATCAGCCCCCTCGGCCGACCCGGAGTCCCATCGGCCGACCAGCAAGGCCGCGTCAACCACCTCCACAACCACCGGCTGACCAGCACCAGCCGCACTTCCAATCCAGTGCTGCAGCACCCTCCTCAACAACCACAACCAGTTCGTTGAGTTGAACGAGTGCACATCAAGGACCTCAAGACCAAGTACGCCCCCGCTGCCATGGTGAATTGGCAGGAAGCGGGCAGGACGTGGCCGCGGCCCCACCCCCATGCAGCACGCCTGCTGCGTGGGTTGGTTTGGGACCAGCACTACCGCCACAGCCACCCCCAGTGCGAAGGCGGCATGCCCAGGAGCTTCGAGCTCCGCACGGACATCGCCCCCGACCGCCTGCAGGCCGTGGAGGACTGGCTGCGGGCGGAAGGGTACGAGTACCGCCACCAGCAGAGGCGCTGGAGGACGTGGACCCGGCTGGACAGGCCCGGCGAAGGCCTGCGTCCCGACGGGATTGAGGAGGACGGGGAGCCCAACGTGTACCCGTCGGGCGCCTCGATCAACGTCTCCTTGTGGGACGTGATCGAGAAGAACTTCCCGGAACCGGGGAGCGAGCGCAGGCTGCAGGGCAGCAGCAGCGCGTCTCCGGGGAAGGAGAAGCGGTCCGCCGGGGACAAGAAGAGGGACCGGAGGTGGCGGGAGTACCAGGAGTCCCTGGCCGCCGAAGCCGCCCAAGGCGCCAAGGGCGGAACCCCAGCCCCCAGTCCCCAACGGGCCAATGGTGGTCACCACCCCGGCTCCACCACCCTTGGCGACTACATCCAAGTCGCCAAGCAGACCCAGGCCAAGCCCCGTCCGCTGCTCCTGAGGGCCCGGCAGGCCCCAGCACCCCCCAGCAGCGACGTGGAGTCGGCCCACCGCGGGAGGATGCCGGCCGACCAGGCCAGCTCCAGCAGCAGCGTCGCTCCCGAAAGGGACGTGGCGCGCACCTGTGAGCGCGCCTGTGGGGTGCCCTGCAACCGTCGGGTTGCCCGGCAACGGGCCAGGCAGTACAGCGCTGCCGTGGAGGGCGCCGTCGGCATCGCCCAGGAGGAGGCTGCGGAGTGGGCGCATGGCATGGCCATCCACGCCCAGACCGTGGCGGCCATTGCGGCCGGACTCACGGCCGTAGCCGCCCATGGGGCAGCGACTGCCCAGGTCAACGGTGAGTTGGCGGCAGCCGACGAGGAAGCCCGCCTGACGCAGGAGGCCATTGCCTGCAAGGAGGCCGAGGTGAAGGCGCTGGAAGAGGCGCTTGCCCAAGAGAGGGCAAAGAAGGAGGCGGAGGAAAGGGCCCACGCCGAAGCGACGGCTAAGGCCCAGGAGGACGCCGCCAAGAAGGAAGCCATCGAGGCCGCGCGACGGAAGGTCGCTGAGGAGAAGGCCAAGACGGAGAGGGAGCTGGCAGCGTTGGAAGCGCAGAAGGCGCGGCTGCAGCAGGCCCGGGAAGCCGAGGCGGCTCGTGCTCGGGAGGAAGCCGAAGCGCGAGCTGCCGCAGCCACCGCCGCCGCAATGGAGGAGGCAGAGGCCAAACTCCGCCGCGAGACTCCCCCGGGAGCATCACGAGTGGAGACCCTTCGAAAGCTTTTCGAAGGGGACGCCTCCTCCAGGATGGCGCTGGATGAGGCCGACACGGGCAGCAGTGGGAGCGGTGGCACCACCGCCCGTCGACGGAGGAAGGGCAAGGGGAAGACCCCCGAGAGGCCGCGGAGGCCAGCGGGTGGGCACCCCCACGACAGTGACCCCTTCTTCACCGCCAGTGACGGGGATGAACGAGGCCGTCAACATCGCCAAGTGGTGGCTTGGACGGGCGGAGGCGGCGGAGACGTCCCCATGGAACCGGAAGGTGAGGATGAGGATCTCCCTCCTACCTACCGGAGCTCGGAGTCCTCCGAGACCGAGACGCCCAGGTGGGGCGACATGGGCGAGGATGACGACATGGACTTCGGCATCACGAGGAAGCGCCCATCCTCGGACCCACCGAGGCGACCCGGCGGAGACCCACCGGGACCCCCTGGCGGAGGACCATCAGGACCCCCTGGAGGACGCCCACCGAGTGGATCCCCTGGAGGCGGACCACCGGGCGGGGGAGGACCCCCTGGACCGGGCGGACCCGGCGGAGGCCCTCCTGGAGGACCCCCTGGGGACCCCGACGACCCACCAGGGAACGGCGACCGGGATACCACCTGGCGGTGGATTGTCTACCTCCGCAGGAGGGTCTTTTCCCTCGAGTGCGAGGTAGACACGGGCAAGGTCGAGATGGCTCGCATCTCCAGGGTCGCCGCGCGCGCGCAGAAGGAGCTGGACATCGCCAGGGCCGAGACCAAGTCGCTGACCAACGTCGTCAGCGGCCTTCAGGAGAGGCTGGATGCGCTGGAAGCCCGTGGGAGCATCGGCAGTGACCACCCACCCCTGGAGTCTGGCTCGTCGGACGACGGCTGGGGACCCGGACCAGGTCCAGGCAGACCCCACGCCCCCGGCGGAGCCCCCAGGAGTCGCCCCAGCGCCAGTGCCCCCTCTCTCACCGCCCCCTCTCACCACAGCGCGGGCCGCCGCAACGAGCGCGTGCCGCCCGGCAGTGGCAGTGAGGAATGGCGCGATGGGTGGCTCAGCGCGGACTACCACAACCGCCGTGCCCCACCGCGGACGCCTGTACGCCCCCGACGCCCAGCACCAGCCCCGGCGCCAATCCCCAGGGCTGGAGGACGTTATGGTGGACTCAGGGATGAGGTCCCCAGAGGAGACGTGGAGTGGGATGTCGGCGAAGGTGAGGACCTGGACCTAGACCTGGAGGAGTTCGACATCAGCCCGCCGCGAGGCGTACGACGGGAGGCCGCTGAACGCAGCCGCCGGCGCCGTGATGAGGATGCGTACATGGATGCAGTACGGCGTGAACATTTCGGTTCAGCGTACGTGGAGGAACCGCGGCGTAGCCACAGGGATTCCATGGAGGAGATGGACGTGGCGGCCGTGGGAGTCCGTGGGAGAGGCCGATGGGAACCTCGGTCGACCTCGCGGCCGGCGTTCATGGTCTCTAAGGCCGCGGATGCCGCCGTGTGGGAAGACTTGAAGGACATCAAGCCCCCCATGTACGACGGCAACCCCCTCAACCTCGACCGCTTCTTGGAGAAGCTGGACGATTGGGGGCTGACCGTCACTGAAGACCTGCCTCCCGCTGATGCGGAGAGATACGTCTTCAAACGGTTCAGGTACCGCCTGCCGGAAGTGCTCGGCGAGCTATACTTCGTGGCGACCAAGGAGGGGAGAATCAAGACCCTCAAGGACGCCAAGAAGTGGCTCAACGAGCAGGAGCGGGTGGACGCTCCGCAGGTGGCTGCCAAGCGCTGGAAGTCCATCAAGCTTGAGCATGATGGACGGGAGATCCGCCTACGAGATTGGCGGGACTTCCGAGGGAAATACACCCTCTTCCGCCGCAACGTGGAGGACTGGAACGAGGGTGACGAGCAGGCTCGCCTGCTCTCCATGCTGCCGGAAGCATGGATCAAAAGGGTCACCAAGGAGGAATCCAAGCGGGCCAAGTCCAACCACACGGTCAAGATGATGCTCCCCAAGGAGTATCATACGAACGTGGTGGCTTGGGCGAAGAAGAACGTGGCCCGGGATGTCAAACGGCACTCCCTGCGGAACGCTCTTCTCATCACCGTCTCGGGCGATCGCGAGAAGACCGCGATGTGGCGCCTTGACGATTGTGAGCTGAGCGGCCAGACCATCCGTCTGCAGCCCATCCCGGCGCGGATGAGCTGCGACGAGATCCTGGAGTGGGTTGGCGAGGAAGTACTCAAGGAGTACCGAAACCTCCACCACACCCGCGGGTTGAGGCCCGGCGACCGCGACGTCAACTACGTTGGCGAGGGACCTGGCGGGGAAGATGCCATGGACCCAGCGGGAGCCGGCGGCGATGAGACTCTCGTCGACGATGACGACGACGATGAGCCCGCCGAGGTGGCCGTTTGTGCCTTCGTGGCCAGGAACCTGAGCGCGGGGAGCAAGCCGGGAAACTGGAAGCCCCTGCAGCAGGGTTGGAGGAAGCAGGAGAAGAGGGACCCTCGCCGCATTGGCGACCCACCGCTGTCCTTTGGGGAGTGCATACGAGCTCACCCGCAGGGCTGTTTCGTGTGTTATGGGAGGAAGAAAGGCTTCAACCATGACCACCGAACATGCCCCGTCCACAAGGCCGACACGGAGGCTTACAAGAAGGCGCACGGGTCGAAGAAGCGTGCGCCCGCGGGTATCCGGGAAGCCAAGATGGAGGTGGACAAGGACGAGCTGGCCAAGCTGATGTCGTCGGTGGGAACCGAGTTGGCCAAGGAGATCCAGGAGATCAAGCGGAACTGGGTCCCCAGGTCGGATAACAAGAACAAGGAGAACAACCAGAATGACCAGAACAAGGACAAGGACAAGAACAAGGGTAAGAAAGGGGGAAGGAAGAAGGGCGTCAACGACGTTGAGGCCGAGGAGAACACCCCCTCTTCCACAACCGACGCCCCCTAGCGGAGCCCCTGCAGCCAAGGGCCCCAGCTAGGGCGGTCGCAGGATGGTGACGTGGGAAGCGCCGAACCATCCCAGTCGGGAGTCGATAAGCACAAGGGGACTGCCGCGGGCGGAAGGCCCGGTCTGGCACCCAGTCGCGGAGGCGGGGTGAGGGCAAGTGAAGGCACGAACCCTTGCACCCGTCCGTCCTTCGCGACCAAGAATGTGTTTGATGTACTACAGGATCTATCCGAGAGTATCGGAGGATCACCCGGACCGCAGCTGGATGCTGCAGATGGGCAGCCTGAGCCCATTGTCCACGACCTGCACCAGTCGCTTGTGGAGCTTCTGGAACGGCCGGAGATCCTGAGTTTGCACGCCGTGCGCCGTGTCGGTCGCGAGCGGCAGTTGCATCTTAAGGTCCGTGCCCTTTGCGGGGAAGTGGAAAAGGTTTTCGACGTGTTGGTCGACACGGGAGCTCAAGTCAGCTTGGTCAAGGCTGGCCTACTTCCACCAGAGTGTCTGACTGACAGTCGGAAACCTGTCAGGCTGAAGGTGGCGAACGGCCAGTACATGGTGGGAGGCACGAAGGAAGCGGCCATTGGGCTGCAGTTCGTGAACCATCGTGAGCTGAGCCGCCCAGACCTCGGCAAGGAAATCCTCCTACACGGTCGCTTCTACGAGGCCGAGATGGACTGGGACATGATCGTCGGGTACGACTTCATGATGGAGACGGACTCCGGCGTCCTCCCGGCCAAAGCCTCCATGACCCTGTACCAGGACGACCAGCTCTCGTGGCTTTCGTCACCTGAGCACCATGTGGAATGCCAATGGATCCACCCCGAACGCAATCAGCTCGAAGTGGCCGCGCTGGACACTGAGCCCACTGGGCCAGCAAACCAGGAGTACGGCGTAAGGCCGGAAGTGGCGAACCGAGTGGTCGCGGACCTGGGAGCGTCGGATCTGGCCCTGGATGCGTTCTCTTCAGGAACCTCCGCCCATCTGCGGGTGTGTGAGAAGTACTGGAGCGCCCAGGACTCCGCGTGGAAGAAGCACTGGGGTCCGCATCAGGGACTGATGTGGATCCATTGCCCCCGTTGGGACATTCCAAGAGCGATAGCGAAGATTCGCAAGGACCGCTCCAAGGCAGTGCTGGTTGTTCCTATGGGATGCACCGAGGAGGAAAGTACCCGACATTGGGTAGCCTCATTGACCAACATGACCTTAAACAAGGTCGTCCTACCGGCTGGAGAGAGTGTCTATCAGGACGCTAAGGGACAGCCCATGCCACCCCAGAGATGGCCAACGGAATTCCACTATGTGGATGGGGGCCTTGATCAGGCCGACACCACGGACTTCGTGTGTGTCAACCGCATCATAGCAGAGCCATGGCGGCAATGCTTTGCGGTTCCCCCTGTTGACATCGAAGAATCGGATTCGGAAGACCCCCTCACTGAAGAGGAGTGGGATCTGGTTCAGGGGTATATGGATCAGCCCTTTCACGGCTGGGGAAACCAGCGTGAGGGCAAGGGCCAGGACAGAGCCTGGTGGGAAGTGGACTCGATCGTCTCTGGTTCCTATGACGGGAACACCTTCGTGCAGAGGGTGCTGGACCACCTATCCAGCCAGGACGAGCCAATCGGGGGTAACCCACCCACCTACGGCGATCTATTCCGAGGCAAGACCAGAGATGGCCCTTTGGGCCACCTGGGAAGACCGCCTGAGCCGAAAGCGAGCGGGGTCGCTACCCCTCAAGTAAGCTCCGTGGTTCAAGTGCCCGGAAAAGCCAAGGCGGAGTCCGATGACTGCCCCAAGATCCAGGCGTTGAGGGCCAGGCTGAAGCGGAAGTATGGTGATACCTTCTTCAGCGGTAAGCCTGTGTTTCCCCCACCGGTGCGTGGACCGTATGGCGAGGCCAAGATACGACTGAAGCAGGACCCCCGTGTGTATCGTCACCGGGACTTTGCCCTGAGGGGCGAGAGGAAAGAGGCCATGGAGAAGATCCTCCGTGACTTCATCCAGAGAGGCTGGCTTGAGCCGTGCCACTCCGAGTGGTCCTCTCCGTGCTTCGTCGTCCCCAAGAAGGTTGCCGGTGAGTGGCGGCTCGTGGTCGACTACCGCGGCCTGAACGCCCAAACGCAGCACGACAGCTATACGCTGCCCCTCATTGAGGACATGCTGCAAAAGCAACACCGGCGGAGGATCTTCACGGTGATTGACCTGAAACATGGTTATCATCAGATGCCTCTCGCCGAAGAGTCCCGTGCCTGCACAGCCATGAGCACCCCACTTGGACCTCTCCAGTGGAAGGTGATGCCTATGGGCGTTACCAACGGCAATGCGGCTTTTCAGCGGATGCTGGAGAACCTGCTTGAGCCGGTGCGCGACTGTGCGGACCCCTTCGTGGACGACGTGATCATCGCGTCCGGGGACCCCAGCATGAGCTACGAGGAGCTCCTGGAGGCACACGAGAGGGACGTCACTCGAGTGCTGGACCTTCTGGTTCGGCACAAGCTCACGGGCAGCAGTGACAAGGCCACCATTGCGGTAAGCGAGGTGGTCTTCGCTGGCCACGTAGTCGGGAACGGGCAGCGAAAGCCCATACCTGGCAAGATGGCTGCGATTGAGCACTGGGAAAAGCCCAAGACGGTCTCTGAGCTACGGGCGTATCTGGGGTTCTGCAATTACTACTCGGGGTATATCAAAATGTATGCCGAGTATGCAGCCCCCATGACGACCATGCTCAAGGGCAACCGAGAGGAGACCAAAAAGGGGTCCAAAAAGGCTCTGGTCTGGACAGCTGAGTCCGACCGTGCCTTTGAGGGGATGAAGCAGGCGCTGCTATCCGCAGTGGGTCTGCACCTCGTGGATCCGGACCGAGGGTTCGTCCTGCGCACCGACGCTTCCGACTACGCCATTGGGGCTGTGTTGGAGCAAGTGCTTGACGACGGGAGGCACGTGCCCGTGGCCTTCTGGAGCCGAGTCCTGGCGGAAGGCCAGAGACGGACGTGGACGCCCCGTGAAAAGGAGGCGTATGCCATCGTCATGGCTCTCAGGAAATGGGCTGGGTACATAGCCCTCCATCCCGTCACCGTCTGCACCGACCATCAGAGTCTGCAGTCGTGGCACAAGGAGCACGTGGACACCCCCTCAGGTCCCGCCTCCCGACGGGCAAGATGGCATGAGACCTTGGCCAAGTTCGACCTTACGGTTGTTTATATTCCTGGAAAGGATAACACCGTGGCGGACTGTCTCAGTAGGTGGGCCTATCCCGCCAGCAAGGGCATGCAGGATATCTCTGCCCATGGCGATGAGGCTGAGACCGCTGAAGCCAAGAGGATCATCGAAATGGAGCGCCTGATGGAGGAGGAGGGTGCTAAATGCTTCTTCGTCATGGCTGCGGATGCCCCCCTCGCGACGAGGGTGAGCAGAGCGGTCAGAGTACTCGCCCCTGAGGGGTCTGAGTCCGACAAGCACCTCTTCCCAGAGTCTTGCCTCCAGGACGACTGGACCGACGACTACGCCAAGTCTGAGGCCTTTGCGGCCGAGTATAGGGCTGTGACCGACCCTGACGACGGGCAGAAGTGGCCAAAGGGGCTGACCGAGGAAGATGGCAAGCTCTACCGAAATCGTAAGCTGCTAGTACCGGAGTCCCGGGTGCTCGAGCTTTGCGAGGCTTGGCACCACCACATGCTGCACCCAGGGGTCAAGAAGCAAGCTCTTGACATGCAGCGCCGGTTCGAGATCGACCATATCGTTCTCTACACCGCCATCAAGAAGGTCAGGAAGGGTTGCTCGGTCTGTCAGGCCTGCAATCCCGACAACCGGAACGTCAAGGGGGAACCCCAATGAACCCCGGTTCCTGACCAGCCCATGGAGAGCGTGGCCATGGACGTCTTCTCCATGCCCGAAGTGCACATTGGCAAGGAGACCTTTGACTGTGTGGTTCTCTGTGTGGACCGCCACAGCGGCTACGTTGTAGCCGTTCCGGCACGCAAAAAGGGGTTGCTTGCCAAGGAAGTGGCAGTCATGATGATTCGTCATTGGCTGACCGTCTTTGACATCCCCCGCACCATTTGCAGTGACCGAGGGCCCCAGTTTACTGGTGGCTGGTTCAAGGCTATGTGTTCCCTCATGGGGATACGTCATGCCAAGAGCGTCGCCTATCTCAGCCGGTCTAACGGCCGTGCTGAAGTGGCTGGACGGCAGCTGTTCGAGAAGCTGCGCAAGATCCACATCACCAATCCACGGCGGAACTGGTTTGAGGAGATGTGGCCTGCTCTGAAGGCCCATCATGACACCCCCACTACGGGCGGTTTGTCCCCTCACCAGATTCTGTTCGGCAGGGACCCCCTGGGTAGGGGACTTCCCTTGTCCGGTGATGGCATGGCTATGGATGCCAAGGAATTCTTTGCGCGGCAAGAGCAAACGGCGCGGGACATCCGCCAGCAGCTCGAGAAGGAGCATGCTGAGCGTCAGAAGTCCGCCCCGAGCTCGACAGCGCAGAAGTTCAGGGTGGGAGACCCGGTGTGGGTGATCAGACCCCGCCCCATGGGCACCCACCGCACCAAGACCTGGTTCACACCTGGAGAGGTGGTCCGCAGGATTGGTGAGAACACCTACCGCATCAAGGTGGGTCACGGACAGTTCCGGGAGCGCCACGAGAGTCAACTCCGTGAGCGGGAACCCGACCTCCGTGGCCGACATGTGTCCCTGGACTACGCCAAACATGAGGCCGACTCGGACGACGACTATGCCGAGCAGGACGACTATACAGTCGAGAAGATCCTGGCTCAGCGTCCGAAAGCCTCGGCACCTGGAGGTCTGGAGTTCAAGGTTCGTTGGCGAGGCTATGGGCCGTCCCACGACACCTGGGAACCCGTCTCCTCATTCGTGCCGCGGGTCAATACTCCCTTCATGGAGTACATCCGCAAGCACAAGACCAAGATCCGCGTTTCGGACTTGGCAGCACTCACCCGGGCGATTGCAGCCAGGGGTGCCTGATCAGCGCCCTGAGCTCTCCCCTGATGCGTTTTGAGCGCTTGTGAGGCCGACGAATCGTCCCTTACTTGCTTGCTCTCTCCCATCTTTCGGTGACAGAGTGGCCATATACCCCCCCTGCTGAATCCAGAGGAGGATGGCCCCTCTCTTCAATTCTATTCGTCACTCCCCCCCCTGCTGAATCCTTGGGAAACCAGGTGGGGCGACTGACCTTCATATTTTTGAGCTCTTGGGGCCTTGAAGCCCATACGTCGTTGCGCAACGGATGCCGCTGTCATCGGCATTGCGAATTTTTGGTGTGTGGTCTGGTTCCATGGCACTTGCGGAATCCAGACCAGTCGACGTGTGTCAGCTGACTATATATGACCTGAACTCAGGCGTTTTCCTGTCCACCCTCCTGCATTTGCCTTATCCTGACCGTGGCGTGGTTTGGCACTCTGTTCTGAGTGTGTTTACACGCCTATTTACCCAGATTATTGCTTGCTTTTCTGCCCTCCAGGATATGTGCATCTGTATGTTAAGTGTCATCAGCCCATCGCTGAGGGATGGACTGTTTTTCACCACGAATCGGGATACAGAGGCGCCTTGAGTCGCCGTGTACATATTCTTACAGCTTGGTCCAGCCTGGACCAGTACTTGATTACAGATTCTACTGTTTGAGTGCCCGTGATACCGTGTTGCCCTATTCGCTGTGTATGTGGAGATCCCGATGGCGCCAGGCGGGAAGCCCAGTTGCCTGACTACACTCCCAGCGGTCCGCCACTGTCAGTCCCAGTGTGAGCCTACCGATTCGCAGACGCACTTGCATTCGGATGGCGGCCTCCGGTGCTCCTGACCTCGGTCAGTCTGCCTGGGAAACTGGTGGTTTGAGGAGTCGACGCCTCCGCCCACACTGCATGAGGACTCCCTCATGTATGGCCTTCGTGGCAGTAGGGCGAGGGAAAAGACGGCCTTGATGCCCGATCCCTTCAGGAGGAGTTCCCTTAAGATCTGGGGTTCTTAAGGAGTTCGACTATGGCACTCTGGACTCGCGTCGTATGGATATGGACATGGTGCGCCCGAGGAAGGACCCGTGGGGACTCTCCCCAGTCGGCGGGCCTTGGGAAGCTTGGGGTAGCCTGATGGATCTTTGTGGTCGCTCTCGACTTGTGGGACCACCTCGGTCGTCGTGTGTCGCCTATGTTGGCCGTGTATGCCACTGCCACTGTGGTGGTGACCGTAGCAGCCGGCACCCGGTGCGCCTGGTATGGGTTAACGGGTCCTTTGGATGCCGAACAATCGCCGCCAGGACCCGGGACTTGATACTTGATACTTGATACTATACATGTGCTACGAGCTTATACAACATCATACCTATTCTACTGTGACTTACTGAAGTGAGGATGTGACACCCCCCCCCCTTCAGGAAGTGGTCCTGGGTACCCGCTGCCATGCGTGGATGTTATCGAGCCCCCCCCAGGGTTTGCTCTAAGGAGGGGGGTGAAGCGGTACCCAGAACCCCATGGCCAGGTTACGGCATACAACCGGTCTCCGGTCCACTAACCCCATGTACGGAAGGGAAGACGCCCGTTGACGCTCCGTTCCGTCCCGCATCGGCAACCGATGCACCGCCAGCGGAGATTTGTGTATCAGAATATCAGGAATCAACAGGGTTTTATTTTCATATTGTTTCCGTCAATTTTTATGCTTCCGTTCTGATATTCACTGTTTTGACTGCTGGCGGTTGGATCGCGACTTTACCGTAACCGCCAGTTTAACTGTTTATAATGGAAATTTTAACGCTATCCGAGACGAAGACTCTAAAGTCGTCAGGAACTGCATTGATGCATCCGCAATTTTCATAATTAATACTCGCAACCGTAATCCGAATTTTTCAGGATGTCGAAATCGGATTTTCGACTTCGACATCCCCGCACTTGATTTGACCTCTTTCGAGTGGACCTACGTGCTTCCCTATGCACGAATCAACTTTCCCTTTATCTTGCCCTCCATTTGACTCAGAGATATGGGCAAAACAAAGTTGATTCGTGAGGCCACTTGTAAGGGTCATATCTCGTGCCGATTGCGAGTATTGACAATAAGGGAACGTGGGATGTATTCAGAATACTCCCGACGTAATTTAGGAAGCATTATATGCCTTGCGTCTCCACACGTGCGCGCTAGTGTAATGGATCATGGTCAAGAGGGTAGAGTTTGCGTTACAACTCATTGGCCATGATATTGCGTGCGTTAAGATAACTTTCGAGTGTAGCGCGCAAGTGTTGGTGTTGCATAGGAACTCTCCTTGAGTTCCTATGAGCGATTGACACAAAGTTATGCCCTTGGAGGGGCATGACATATCGTGGTGGGAGCCACCTTTTTGGGCAATATGTGGTATGTGCCATGTGTTGTGTTGCGTGCCCATTTGGCGGGTCGATTACTCCAAGCCAAGCCCGCCAATGGACCTCATATTGTGCAAGCCCCTTCTCCATACTCCCTACGGTCAATTGCAAGCCTAACCTTCGTGAAGGGAAGCTTGTGTGGTGATCCCGAAGCGATGCGTTGGGAGCAAGGTGTGTGTTTTGCAATTTTCCATATTTTCATGTGCCCACTTGGGAAGTAGCGCTCGTAACCTTTCAAGGCGCCCCAAGTGGAGCACATATGTGGGATCGAAGGTCATTGGTGTCAAGTCATTGTGTTTAGAAGGATTAGTTGATTGCACGATCCAAGCCGAAGATATTATAATATAATTGTGCACCTTTCAAGGCACTTTTGTGTGTGTTTGTGCCAATTTTGCCATTTTTGGCCCGTCATGATGTCAAGTGGCGACCGTGTATCTCGACGTTGCGTTCAATTGACATCATGACCCAAGTGTGTTATGAGGGTACATACTTCGGTGCCCAACATATCTTGGACCCGGCGAATAACTCCTCTTAGGCTTGGCATACCGTGGCCGCCATGTTGGCGATTTGGGACTATCCCAAATCATGGGCTCACTTGGCGACCCTGCCATTCCCAATACCGGAGGAGTTGGGCGACGCCCAAAAGATATGTTGGACACATATGACTTGATACCAATCCTATGGCACACTCCGGTCCAAGTCGGGCATGTGCCTCATTTGCCCCAGCCATGAGTGTGCGCATTTTTGGCCATTTTGAGCAATTTTCCACTTTTGCTGCCCGCCGTGCACTATGTTCTAACCCTCGTGCACCCCGGACGCATGGACCAATGGACCATATATGACATGGGTGTTATGGGTAATGGTCCCCATGGTCCACACACCACGTGGGCGAAGCGGAGCCACCTTCGTTAAGGCGCTAGCCCAAAGTGAGTGTGGGCAAGTTTGCAATTTTGGCATTTGTGGACCCAATTGGGATCGTCACCACGCCAAGTGGCATGGAGATCTTTGAGAGCCAAGGGCATGGGAGTCTCCGTTGGACTCCCGGTGGATCGCGTGTGGAATGGCGGATCCGATCTCCAAGCAGGCGTGGAGATATACTATTGGGAGCACCCCGAATTTTGGTTCATTTCGAGCAGCCAAAAGGACCCCATTTTGGGACCCCAATTTCCCCCTTCCGTGTGGTCAATTGGCGGCCCCATTTCTCTATGCCCACAGGGAGCCCGGACCTAGATCCAAGTTGTACACTCAGATATAAGTCCTAGGTCCTGCCTCCTACCCTGTGAGCCAATGGCCTTACCTTGGCCGAGCGAGCCGCGCGTGGGAATGACGCCAATTTTGGTGATTTTGGCATCATGACCCCACTTGACTCATCCGTGTTGCCCTGATGCCGGGACCTCAAAGGGAACCAGGTTGGGTGAGGGCTCCAGGGAGTTCGTACTCGAAGGGCATAGGGTCAGTTGCCTCGTCCCTACCTCTGGCGGGTCCGGACGAGGGGTCAATTTTGGGGATTTTTGAGTTAATTTCAGTTTGGGCTGAAACAGCCCATTTTCAGCTACCAACTCCTGGGTGATAATGGCGGGGCCATATCTCTGGCTCAGAGAGGAGTTGGGACCTGCCGCTAAGGGAGCATAGGGAGCCACTGTCGGTTGACCTTGGAGCCCCTTCGTTCCCAGGAACTCGCCTGTGGCTAGGCGGGACACCTCCCCCATTGGCAGGGTTTCAGGGTCCGGACTGAGCAGGGCATGGGTTGTGTTTGAGCCCCCGCCCCCACCAGCCACTGAGAGGGTCGGACCTGGGATTGGGATATGAGATGGGACTGAGTGTCTATTGTCCTGTGATGCCCTTACCCCAGTCCAGTCTTAACCCCATGTGTACATATCCTGATGTGTTGTTGTACATACTTTTGTTCCCTCTTTGCAGAGTGGCAAGGATTCTGAAACGCTTTGTCACATGACATGAGCGCATTGATGCCCTTGTGAGCGTAGTGCTTTGCCTGCCTGCTCACTTGCGCGTGTCCCGCAGCGTCCCGTGGCCGGCCCCCCACGGGAACGCGTCAGTACTCGTGTGGCTCACATTACGTGGAAAAAATTTCGTGGCGTGCAAAATTGCCCCTACATACGGCAAGGACTTAAGCCTAGAGGGAGGGGTCGGCCTCTACAATACAGTCATTCTAATATGAATTGCAATGGGTGCCTTTGCCCCGTCACTCTATGAGTGGGTGGGGTCTTCAAAGGCAAAGAGTGGGGTTGCGGATCTGGGCCGTCTCCGCCGCCTGGGTATTTGTCCCCGGTCGCTATGCGTGCCCGGGTTTGGAGTGGGTACCCTCCATTGCCATTGCATGGGGCCGCATGCTGGCTGGGTGTGCTCTTCATGTCCTTGATGAATTTTGCGGGGGAATTCCTGCCTGCAACGAGAGGGAACAAACAATATGACGAAAAGGGCGAGTGTGCACACGCATATGTTTATGAGAGAATATGTATATCAATGTTTTCTCTAGAGTTCCCCACGAGTGGACTTGGATTTCCACAACACCCGAGGGGTCCTCTATCCCAACACCCAACCAAACGGGTTGGGATACGGGCGTGGCATTTTTCTTTATAGAGACCCGTGCGTGGACTTCGATTTCCACAACACACACGAGTCTCTCTGTCCGAGACACACCAAAACCGGGTGTGCCCGTGGCCAATGGTAGCGTGTGTGTGCGCATGCCATCAATTTAGTTACGGGATTATATGGTTGCCTATTACGTTGGTTATCACCCGCCCCCCGAACAAGCAAGACCTAGGTTGACACCTACCTTTGGGGTTTTGTAGCCGTGTACACCGGCCCAAGCTTACACACGGAGGTGTAAACATGAACCGTCATACACGGTGTAGAGGGGTTGGGGGAGTAAAAATCCTTCGGCGTGTGTCATCGTGCCCCCGGGGAGTAGGGTGGGCTGATACACCAGCGGGACCGTACGGGCGACCTCCCCAATTTGCAACCTGGAGGTGACCCCCTGCGCTACGGCCCGCCGGTGGCACACCCACCGACAAAGGGAACACGCTAGCTAACCTGAGTGTTTATACGCACGCCCCCAAGACACACACGAACACCAAGCAACAAGGTGGCGTATCTATACACGTGTTCTATTGTGGATATGCTTACTGTTTGCTGTGTGTACGTGAGTAGTTTGTGGAAGCTCTTGCACGTGCCGTATGTGTGGAGTGCCAGCATCACGTGCCCCAAGGCCGCCACCGCGAGACCCACACTCTGTGATGCCCTCCGGGCGAGTGTGTGCCCCCGGGCCCTGCCAGTGGGTGTGCGCGCACAAGTGTGTCTTGTGTTTGTTCGTGTGCATCGCTCTATTATATGTATATATGATATATATACGTAGTATGGCTCCTAGGTGAGGGGTTAGCAGTGAGGTCAGGTTATTATTACATGGTTATGAGGTTTGTCTATTTAAGTGTGTCTACTCACACCCTCATCCCATCTCCGTACCTCCTCCTTTACCCTCTATGTGGTGCATCACGTGTGACACACATGCTAAGTTAGACATCCACACGGACACGACCCTTGGCTGAGCCGTGCCCGTATCGTACAGTCACAACCGTGACTGGTTCATTCATCCTGGTCCGTTCCACACGATCATCTTTCTTCGGTGTCTGGTCTGTTTGACAAGTGGGCCTTTGGCTAGGCCTTGTCTCGGTCTTTTACAAGCAAGTAATCAAGCAAGTTTACATCTTACAAGCAAGAGATCACTCATTACTACAAGCGTTACGGGCAAGCACATCAAGAACATCAAGCACATCAAGCCCTCATAAACGATCTAAAGCACGTGGGTGCAAGGTGTGGGCATCGTACCCGTGTTTTGGTTGGTGCCAAAATAATCGTTGATCATTTACCCTGAGGCCATCGTGACCTGTTTCCTCTACTTAGTGAGCTACCGCGCGCACTGTGGGGCCATCGTGGCCGTGTTTAATCAGTGGGCCTAAGCATGCACAAGACAAAGGCAGGCACAACACGGTGATGCATCGCAAGGCAACAATATGGCAAGATCACGGTGTTCACTGTTCCAAAGTGTGAAAAAAGGGCTGTGGTGGCTGTAAGCACTGTTACCACGGTTGCCCCGCGTTGCACTGCAATACAGGACCGTTAGCCCCCCGTGGTAACAGTCCCCTGGCCGAAGGCCATCAAGTTTTGTTGTGTCCCTTGTGAATGTTTCCCTGGCCTATATCTCTTTTATCCCTCGTGCTCCCTTGTGCAGGAAAAGTCCTACGTTGCTGTTTGACACTCCCGTCAATTCTCCTGGCAGTTTTTTCAAAAAGTGAATTTTTTGCACTTTCGCGTCGCACCGCTTCGCATGTACCATTACCTTCAGTTTTGTTTTAAAAGTGTGATTTCACTTTGCCTTTAGTTTTAATTCTTTGAAAAATTACCTGCCCTTACCTGCCCGACCCCACATGCCTTATGCGACACGCGGGGACCAGACTCTGCGCGCAACAGCTCGCGATTTCGCCTACTAAGTGGAGCGGGATTTGCGGGATCCCGCTGGTGATTTTCGGGATTTTGGCGGTGGTTCGATACCCACCGATCGGAGCTAATTCAGCGGCTGTGCGGCCGGCTCTGAGATTGCCTGCGTAGGTTCGAATCCCGGTGGGAGGAAATCTGCTAACCTGAGCTTTGCTGCTCTTTGTGACTGCTACGTTCCTCTTGGGCATGTACTTCCTGCCCGTGGCAGTCGTTTTAAGTGGGGGGTGAAGCAGGTCACAACCCTACCCTGGCATTTTTCCCCTAAGGGAGCATTATATGGCCCTATATATGGGATATATGTGGGATAGGGTATATCATATTCCATTTTCTTGTTAGGAACATAGGATGTGGGATAGATAAGGCAATCTTGGATGTTTAGTAGTTATATCAATTAGTGGATGATAGGGTGGATTTCTCATATGTGCATATCAGGTATTTCATTGGCTATGTGTACCATATCTGTTTGCAGGATACTATTCAGTCAACACTATCGTTATGTCTTCTGTGCCAAACAATGTTGCTGCCCATGCCACTGCGACCTCTGCTCCTGACCACCCGGTCTGGTTTCAACGGTACACCATATCCAGGGAGTGAAGAACGAGTGTGCAGACTACATCAGCCGCTACAACTTCGACGCCCTGATTGGTGCCCGGTCTGAAGCGCTGGCTAAGGAGGCGTTCAGCCGTATGGACGTCCACCTGGACCTCAACATGACTATGATACGCCCCCTGGATGGGCTCCAACAATCGGAGTACCTGAAGGAGTTCGGGGATATCTACAAGCGGCTGGAGAAACGCCTTGAACCCCTCCTGGTCAACCAAGATCAGTGGAAGAGGGACAAGAGCTACCTCTGGCAAGAGGACCGCATCGTGGTACCTAGTGACAGAGTCCCAGCGCTGCTGAAGTGGACCCGTGAGACCAGCGGTCATGTGGGTACTGACCGTACCCTGAGGCTGTTCAAGCAATGGTTCCACAGTATGTGGACTGACGACCAACTGCAGAAAGCCCTCCAGCCTATCGTCGACAAGTGCCCCCACAGGTCCTGCAAACCAGGGGATATCAGGGACAGAGGTCTCTACTCGACCCTGCCCATCCCTCACTGTGCTAACAGTGTTCTATACGTGGACTACACGGAGATGCCGAAGTTTGGGGGCTATGACTTCGCCCTCGTTGTAACCTCTAGGTTGACCAGGTTTACCAGGGTGTTCCCATGTACCAAGCACATTACCGGGGAGGAGACTATCAAGATACTCCTGGAGGAGTGGTTTTGTGTCTATGGGGCGCCCAAGGAGATCAACTCCGATGAGGACATACGAGTACGCTCAGATACCGGCTGGTACAAGAGGGTCCTGAGTTCCCTCAATGTCCAGGTGTCTACGGGTATCCCCTACTCGAACACGAGCAACCCCCTATGTGAGCGACAGATCCATGTCCTCAAGGGAATGTAAGGATATGGTGCAAAGCTGAACGCACCAGAGACCGGGTGACACTACTCCCCGTCATTTCCTTGATGATGAACTCCCAAGAGAGTTCTGCTACTGGCTACTCGCCCCATGAGCTATTCCTAGGGCGCCCGGCGTGGTTCCTACATGCCCCCTATCCAGAGGACACCCATTCTTCTGTGGGTGAATGGGTCCAAGAGCAACAAGCGAAGGTGGACAAGGCCAAGGCTATGCTTCAGAGAGTGAGGGAGCGTCAGTGGAACAAGAAGAACAAGCACCGAGTACCGGCCAGCTACCAAGAGGGGCACTGGGTGCTGGTGCATCACAGCCAAGTACCCGCCTGGCCACGCTCTACCAGCGACGACCCATACTTCGGGCCCTACAAGATTCTATCTGTGGATGGACACCGTATCACCGTGCGGTGTTCTCCCCGTCTAGGGGGGACCCTGGTGTGCGCTGCTCAACATCTGAAGCGCTACTATGATCCTGAAGAGCTCTGTGGGGAAGAATGGGAGCTTAAGGACGAGGAGATCGCCGCCCTAGACCTACAAGAGGCTGCCAGCCCTATGGAAGTTGAAGGGGAACTCCCCGACATGAACGCCCAGGAGATGGCTAAGGAGGGCTTCTACAAGGTGAAATCTGTCCTACGCCACCGCTATCGCCAGGGTTGGCGCTTCCTCACCCTCTGGGAAGGGTTTGGAGTCGAAGAGGCCCCCCCCGGAGCCCTTCTCTGCGTTTGTTCTACCTGAGGGGCGTCTAAACTCAGTTCTGGTTGACTACTTGTCCCAGAACAACCCCGGTGAGTTGCTGAGGCTCGCTGAGACGCTTGCCTCCAAGACTATAGCTAGGGACTGAACCTTACCCTTACCTGCCTAAGCGTATGTGTGAGTGTGCTATTCCTAAGGGCCTGAGAGCAAGCCGCAGAAGTGGTGTCCTAATTATACCCACTTCTGCACCTTGCTAAACCTGGAGGGTTGTCTTATTGATGCCACGGGGTACGCCCCGGGTCTCCCCTCCCCTAAGCGCCCAATTTCTGTGCTGGCGCAAAACCTTGGGGGAATACCCAGCGTACTAATCCAGGTATTGTTTTCCCTACCTATCTGTCTACTGCAGGGAGGGGTGGCCAAAAGCTATGAAGGCATGAAAACGCCATTTTGCCCAGTGGCCAAAACACTGACCTAACCACTGCCACAGCCCACCAACCCTGCTAAAATTGCAGGAAACGGGTGGGACAGTGACACACGCACTACAGGTCCTACACACCCTACAGTGGCACCATCCTGGTGGCGAGCGCTACTGCAACTGACTCAAGCCCCAACTCAGGATTACCACTCCTACACTCACGCTCTACTGGGTGGTGTTGAAGATAAAGTCGTCGGTCCTAATGACCCTCCTGTGAAGAAGACAAGAGAACACAGCGCTGCTAAGCAACTGTGGGCTAACAGGGACGTCACAACACGTTTCCCTGCTAGGGCTTGGAGGGGAGAGGCGCACAGGTGGCGTGCACAGCGTGGACGTCGATGGAGTTGAATTGCCCTCGCCACTCCTGGCTGAGGCGCAGTTAATTGATTGTGGGATCACGCCCTTGTTTAGCAGGGCAAGAAAAAATGGGACGCTGCTGCACCAATCACCCTACCTGCCCACCTGTAAAGCAAAGGCCAATGAAGAGGTGTTTGCGGCTGAGGAACCAAGCCACACTCCACGTATTATACGCTTCTCAGTGTGACCTATAATACGCTGTCCTCAAACACCCCTGTCAAGCAAGCAAGCGTTAGGAGACTCCTCAGGTTCTCTTAAAGAACGTACCGAGGAGCCCCTGGGTAACCTAAACAAGGTTTTCAATCCGCACTTTGTGTGGCCTACCCTTTGATGCGCGTGTGAATGCACGGGCATGCACGAGTTTTCCAACCTGTCAGTCTTGATCAATCTCTCTCCTAATCCTACCCACAATCACGAACACCACCAGGGGGTGGCCCCACCTGGGCTTACCTACCTTACCTACCGCTGGAGAGTGAAGCAAGGTGAGGGAGAAAGCGAAGCACAAGCGAGACACGACGCTATGCGTAAGTGTGTATGTTCTAATCAGTGCAACAAAAAGGCTGGTTGTGCTGTAAGAGCAGTTGTCACCGTTGCCCCGCATTGCACCGCAGGGCAGGACCGTTAGCCCCCCGTGACAAGCACTCCCTGGCCGAAGGCCATCTGCTTTTTCCCTAATCTCACCTCTAATCACCTGCAATCTTCTGATCTATCCCTCTATCGTGTTCTATCGTGCTATCAGGCTTGAAAGCGACGACACATGGCGAGCACTGTGCACCGGGCAAACAGAACGAGCACACCTGCAGTTTATACCTGATTCATTGAAGTCATATTCTTATTTTTCGAATTCTCGATTTTTGGTTGATTCTGGCAATGTGGGTGGAATCTTTAATCACATCTCTTTATGTGTGTCTCGTCATTTTCCTGTCTACGTGAGACATACGTTTATAATCTCATTATTTCTTTATTTTCCGGCGCTTCGCTAGGAGCCGCTCCTGCGCGCCGCCTTTTTCTGCGTAGGAATTTCTTGAGTTATAAAATCAAGAGAAGACTACAAATTTTAAAAAAAATGTGCATCTGATGCACAATTGGATTCTGTCCAGGTGTGTGCCTTCAGAAAAATTCTAGGCCGTCATTTGACGGATTTAGGTGTTGTCGCTTCGCGCTTGCGTGGATTCGTCCCTCATACTCCCATTCCTCTGTTGTACAGACCTCCTCGCAAAGCCTCGTTGAGTAGGCTGCTGTTCTGGGGGAAAGGAACAGCAGGAGACTGAACCAGAATCAAGCCTCCTCCAAGGGGCAATTCTAATTAAATCAGCGCACCCTCGCCCCGGTACCAGGACAGGTGACTCCAACAGGTTCCATGAGACTTGGGTCGAGCGTCCTATGAGAGTCTGGCGTTGGGTTGTGTTACGCTGCAGCTTGGAGGGAGGGATGCACATGCATATGGTCTTGGCATACCCTACTCTAACCCCAGCAAGCCACAGGAACCCCGGCAGCGCCAAGAGCGCTGAGTTTTCTGTTGGAGTTTGTCATCAACAATGCAGCAAGAGTCGCTGGCCATGGTAAAGCGCTCTTTTCCAGTGTTAGGGAAGCTATAGGTATTTTAAAGTAGATGTGGAAACCAAGGAAAGGCCAAGAAAAAATCCCTTTTTCCTGAAAGTGCGACAGTGGTGACGACCACTGCACAAGGGGGGAGTAAGAAAAAGTGCTTTTCCAATGCTTTAGGGTATACTTTAGTTGTATTAGAGGTGCTCTAAGCACACAGGCATTTCAATATTAGTATTGGCCCAACCAAAAGTGGTGATAACACATTTTGACCTATGGAACCAAACACTAAATTAGGATGTGGTGTGGACCCCTTTATCCCCAAGCTATAGGCACTAAAACATTTTTTCCTGGGTTGCTGAGCCACTGATATACTGAAGGCAGAGCCTATGAATTTATCTATGTTTTCTCATGAATTCTTAGCTATCCTAGTGGTATGCACCCTATGGAGCTGGGGCACCTCTTTTCGAGAGGTCCTGGGTTCAATACCCAGTCAGCCTAGCTAAGTAGGAAGATCCCATGTGACATGGCAGTGACCTCATCGCCACATGCCATACCACCTCAGCACCTATGGGACCCAAAAGCAAAGGGTGCACATCTCAAGATGGCATTGGGGATGAGAGTGAGCCCTTGGGGCAGTTTTCCAATCAGTTTTTCTCAAACATGTAAAATATTTCATCCTGAGTTGCAATGTATGCTAATTGCTGTGGTCTATTGTTGATAGTTTTTCTTATCTAACTCTTTGTGACTGCAGCCCTTCATGCTTTGATCCTGAGTTTCTTCTACTTGCTTATCTCTGGCTTGGGTTATCCTGGACTGGTTGTATTTCAGCAAAAAAAACATTTTCCTCATCAAAAACAAGCAGCAGGAAACCCTACACCAGCAGCAAGCAGCAGGAGAGGCACAACAAACACACAGTGTTGAAAAATGTGATATGCCTTTAGGCCTCTCTATGACAACTAAAGCTAACCTTTTGGCAGGGAAATACACTTTTTCTTACTATGTAGGTTCTGTATCCACACCCTACATTACTCCCACCAACCGCTACAAAAAAAGTAGCAAACCTCTTCCACCTTCTTCACCAAATACGACCACTCATATGGCCGGTACAAGCTGCAAATTTGAAGCTCTCAGTAAAACATGGATGGCACTATATTCAACAATTTGAAACCTCTTACGCATTTGTGAAATTAAGACAAAAAAGCCGAATTGATACAAACCTTGTTCACAATGCTTTGTTGAACACCACAAAAGCTTTCTCTCCTCCGGTAAAATGCTGCCTTAAAATCCATGTCGTAAGCCGCATTGCCATTCTCATGTTTTGGCATCCAAAAAAAAAATTTAACTTTCTACTTCCATGAATTTTACCACAACCAAAACCGGCTGTAACTTTTTAGTAGGGTGGAATGAGCCAAGGACTAAAAGTTTGCAGGTGCCTCTGGGAGTCTTAGGCGACAGTTCTTGTTTAAAACACCTTTCTCCTTTGGATATAGCCAACTCCGGAAAATATATGTCATTCTTAGGCGGCTCAAGTTGCATGGTCAAAATGTGCCCAAAACTGCCTCTCCGTGGCACTGCGAAAAAAAAGTTCTTTTGGGGGGACCCAAAAACACAAGAACCGAAAATTCTGCAAAAAGCAATTAACTGGTCCATTTTCATTTATTTTCAAGAAAACCGACTGCCCGGGAAAATAATTTATTTCTCTAAAATTGCACTACTTTTTTCGGAAAACCATGACTTTTTGTTTCCTCTACCACTTATGCTTTCCTATGAAAACACCCATGAGCTTTCAATCTTTTCGAAAACCAGTTTTCAAAAACCGTGTTACGCACAGCACCACAACAAGCATTTTTTGGCACCCCTTCTTTACGCCAGGCCTCGCGCAAAAACAAACACAACAGCGCAATAAAGTGCATCACAGGGAAAAATGTGCCGCACAAGGTGACAGCAAAAAGGTCGTCGAAGCGGAATGCATAGCGCGAGCCCTCGCGCATAGTATATTAGATCAAACGAAGAAATTAATTTTTCTTCGGAACAACTTGCATCTTAGAACCCAGAGCCTTAGCAACGGACGTCTTACCCTTTGGCGGTGGCTTTGCGGGCTGGTCCCTTGGTTGGGACTGACGAGCTGGCTGCTTGAATGGAGCTCTGGCCCCGGTTTCCTCGGGCCTCGGTTTCGCTGCCGCTTTCTTCGCTGCCTTGCCTTGGGAGACCTGCGATTCCTCCTCCTCCTCTTCCTCACTGTCCTCCTCCTCATCCCCATCGCTCTCGTCGGATTCTTCACCGGTAACCGACTTCGCTGCCTGAGGCTTGGAAGCAGTCTTCTTTTTCTTGGGGGCTGGTTCCCCACCAGTAGACTTCCGCTTTGCAGGGGCCAGTGCTTCTGCAGCTTGACCTTTCTGAACAGTCTCTTCCTCCTTCAGCGACAACGCCTCAGAACCAAACTTCTCATCGCGAACCCAAAGGGGAATGCCACGGTTTGCCCAGTTGGCTTGCTGGTCCCAATCACCAGATGCGTCCAGTTTCGACCCTTGTGTCAAGACGTGGTTCAACTGAGTCTGCACCCTGTTGACCCAATTGGAGAGATTGTCGGTGGTGACACCAAGAAGGTACATGCGAGAATCCGGCTCGATGGACGCAATCTTGCACACCAGGTCTGACTGATGATCAATGAACACAAACGAAGGCTTGAAGCTCTTATCGTTCTTCAGGTAATGGAGCTGAGTGTCGAAATACCACATAACCGTCGTTATCAAAAGCGGACCGCCAAATTCAGTTTCCTCCATCTCCTCTACTTGAGTAGGTCCAAACGTCAGATAATTTGGAATCTGCAATGAGGGAGAAGTTATTGCGCGAGGCCTCGCGCAAAGAGAAGACGCGAGGACGAAATTATACCTTTTTCGTCCAGCTATCTGGTGACGAAATCAGCAACCAGCAAACGTCGAACGTTGTAGGATCCCCTGCTGGCTTCGGTTTGATTGGCCAACTGAAGATGGGAACACGGAACATGTTAGCCATGCGCGGCGCGTTGAAATCATCGTTGAGACGCCTCTCTGTTTCCGTTTCCAGCACGTCGTACATGTCGTCAACAACAGTTTGAGAACCGCAGATAAGGGTATCGGCACGCGCCATCTCTTCATACAGCCTGGCGGGGCACATCATCTCAGGAGCAAGATGTTCAAATATGGCGCCGTTGATGACAATCAGGTTCTTGTTCATCTCCATGAACCGCTTCGGGGGATCGTGGGCCAGAGCTGCAATTCCGGTCGCCTTAATTGTGATAGTTTGACTTGCCAAAAATGGATCCTGCTGTTCCACTGTCTTGAAGTCACCAGTAACGCCAGCAGCGGGGGGGACCACACGGCTCTTGGTAGGCTCTTGACCCAGGAGTTTTTGGACGTTGAGGATTTTCAGGGAGGCGGGTTTGCCTTTCTCTGCCACCTGCCACAGTGGTGCGCAAATCATGGATTTCAATGCCGGCCATGGACCGCGACTTTTGCCTTCAGGTTCCCGCCAATAGCCCCATGTACCAAGAGTCACCTTCAGGGCAGGCCTTCCAAGTGCAGCAACCTCTCTGCGGGTGCGCATGTCCTTGGCTAAAGACCAGAAATGGAGAAGGTGCAGCGCACCAATGCAGAAATGGAACCCACGTCTCGTCGATGGTACACACCTTTCTCAGGTCGAACGTACTGGGCGTTGTGCGGGTGGTCCAGATGCATTGAGACCCACTGGTCAGGGATGATGTCGTCGAACGAATTCTGCAAGGATTTGAGAGTTGTTTTTTCCTCCTGCATCTCCTCTGCCACTTTCATGTAGAACTCCGGCAAGAGGATCCCGTCCAGTTTCTTCAGCGCGTTCTTCGTCACTTTCTCCCCTTTGTCGCGGAACTTCTGCAGACCTTTCACAGCTTCCGGACCAGCATAGTAGGCAAACGTCATGAAATCCTTCCACAATTTATACGTTTTGTCCTGAAAATGACAAGGTTATGCGCGAGGCCTCGCGCAACGAACAGCATCGAAACAATGATTAATGGACATACGAATTGACCAGGTTGCTTCAGTTCAGCAGTTGGAACCAAGGCACTCATCTGCACAGCATCCACAATGGCGATCTTGAGATTGCTGTACGTGTCACGTAGGCCTCGCCGCCGCTGAACTTCAACACATCGAATGAGGTTATCTGATGCCTCATAGAACGGTATTGGCTCAACGTCTTGTGCGCTTCCTTGTGCTTGTCCCGCCAGCTTTGCACGGAAGGCCCACGGTGTCTCAGGCTTCAGAATATCGGAGATGCATGTAGTATGCCAGTGCTGCAGATGCAGACACGCTCTGCGCCGCTTGTCCCGAATCTTCGCAATCGCTTCCACGCTGTGTTGTCCAGATACACACCAATAATCGCCATCTGCAAATATGAGACACGTCCATGCGCGAGGGCTCGCGCAACGAGAAGAGCGAACAGTCCGTTGGCAACATACTACTATCTTCCGGGAGAAAGACGTGTAATGGGCCTGTTGGCGGTGCTGCTTCCAGTGACTCAATACGCTTCTGCAGTAACTTCGTATCTATCCGTCGGATTTGTCCCTTGGTCTTCTCCTGGTCGATTCTCACATTGTCCAGCTCAACCTCCACCTGCCTCCCATCCGGCTTCAAGTGGTCCTCGATGTCAGTACCCAAGGTTAGGCCAAGATCTGGTGTTTCCTTCTTCTTCGGCCCCTTCTTTGGTGTTCCAGCCTCCGATCCTGAGGTCCCAGGGTCATAGTCGGGATCTTCTCGTTCCTGAACTGTTCTTTTGGCGGGGCTTGCCATTCTGCGATAAGAAGAAAGCCTATATTGCAGGAAACGAAACATTAAAAAGGGTTAAAATCGTCGTCAATAATGCATATGTGACACGTTTTTAGCGAAAACGGGTACAGTATGGTTGAGAATGCAAAACTGGGAGGGCACGCCACTGTTTTTGACTGACCACCTTGCGCGAGGCCTCGCGCAAGAGAGGGGGTGTAATAACCTGTTGTATCATGCTGTTTGCACGAGGCCTCGCGCATCACTGCATGTTCCCCAATCTTCTTCGAACGTTTCGCATCGTGTCAGCCTCTCTCTGCTCCTCCGACACACTGCGTTCGGGGATCAGCTCGGACAATTTTCGCTTCAAACCAGCCTTAAGCGGCCCCTGCTGCCTCAGCACCAACAACACAGACACAAGGACTTGTTAGTAGTGGTTAGAACCCTTTGGAATTAGAAGAGACGGTGGAAAGTTAGGTACACCCCTGCGCGGCCAATGTGCCTGAATTGTACAAGTAGGCTCCGCACAGCACCTAACCCAAGGCACATATGCACGCTCTGCGTTCAAGTAAGCAGTTAACCGCTGACGCACGGAATTGACAAAGGAATTGGGGATTTTGCAGACGTTCACCCCGTGACCTTCTTTGCAGATAGTGATGAGATGGTACAGATCATCAACATCTTCAATGGTCACTGCACCTCTGTTTTGGCCCTTCTTTGTCACAAGGCTGGAGAGCAGACTTTCACAAAACTCCTCGGCAAAAGCCTGTCCAGGCATGGCTGTGTGCCATGGAGTGTGGCACAATAACGCAGTTGCAACAGTGTGTTCGTACTTTAAAAGTGTGTCCCCCATGTTCAAACGGTCTAGCAGACACATAACGATCTGCAATCCCTCAGAAGCAAAAACATCCGTGTTAGCCGTCTCCCCAGCCCAATTGCACTGCCTAACGAGGTGTCCTAGGTATAGTAACATAGGACAGTATTGTGTTCACAGAACCTGCATGGCCTTACACACAGCGTACCGGAGGCGACTTCGCCGATTTGCAGGACGTGCCAGCCCAAGGGAATGACATTTTCTGTTAAGGCGCCGTATGTGGGGGCCCATACCCAACAGCAGTGCGCCAATAGTTATCTCCATTGTGATCAGCTTGGGAAAACAGGAGATTGTGTCACCGCTGCGCAACAAACCTTTACGGAAGAAAGTCACGATGGGCCAAAATGAGCAAAATGTTTGTGTACCGCAAAATTTGTACGCGTGCTAGAAACCATACAATGTAGGGTGTGAACGCAAAAAAAGCCGGACATTCCAACCCGTTGTTTTTTCACCATACATCATCTTACAAATGCGGTAATGGATGTTCTCATCACATAAAACAGGGACAACTGGTCGAGTGTGTTGCGCCAAGTCCCTAGTGAATTGCAATAGGTTAAGAAGCGATACGTTGCCCCTCACCTTTTTTTTGCTTAGACAAAGGGGTCGCCAATGTGGTCTCTTGGCAGGCACAGGGCGAATAATGTCAAGCGGTGCCCTAATGTTTCGCACAACAGGCCGCATGCTTGCAAATCCTAGATCGCGCAGGATACGTGCAAACGTTCCCTCGGTGTTCCCCAGCATGCGTGCAACAACAGGAACACGCCGTTCAAAGCTCTTCCAGGCTAGGATGACCATGCCAGTAGCGCGGTGCATCCCTCAGTAGCAAAACAGCCAACGCTGTTGCGTTTAGGCTTTTGTCGTTCTTGTCAGGGTTTGTGGTAAACTGTTTGTTGTACCAGTTGTCCATCCATAACACAACCCACTGTTGGTGTATTTTGTTCCATGTAGTCTCTAACCTGACTGCGGCCTTTTCCTTCACTCTAGGTGCGCTGTATCGCGCTAGACCTGACCTTGCAAAAATGCGACGCTGCGCCCTACTTCCCTCTATCGCAACAACTGACTTTGGTTTTCCCTGGTATGGAACTGAGCGGTGGCGCATCAACAAATAAAGGCGCCAGGCCTCCTCTATCAAAACACCAACCCATCTGTTGCCTTCTGCCGCAATCGCCTTTTCAGCGCTGCAACGCTTCCGTTCATTTTTGCGCAGACGCAGAAAAAACACAAACAACAATCGCGCGCCCTCGTCCCGCTGTTTTAGCCCTTCCCACAGTTCTTCTGCCGTGTGATACGGCGGTTCCTCTGAGCAGACATCGCGGAAAACTCCAGATGCTGCGGCCACTGTCTTCTCAAGGTCCACCTCTTTTCGCAGGGGCATTGTTGCTGTGGAAAATAATTGCGTAAATGTATATGCGTAAAAATCCCTGTTCGAAAAATTTTCTTGCTTTGAAACATCAACCTGTCGCACAGTTTTCGCGCGACCGATTATTCAATGATTCGCCTGTCGCATGCACCATTTTCGGTTTACTGTAACTGTCTGGTGGTCCCACATTTGACTAGTTAATCCGAATTGCGGTACCCAGTTGCGGCGCGCTACCATCATGTTGGGCAGTGAAGCGAGCGGTGACCACAGTATGAAAACTCGAGATGCCGGCGGGACCTGTATGGGCGCCCATGCAGCAGCGCCGCATCAAAGGAATGCACATGCTGTGTAGTTGGTGGATCTGTTCCATTTTTGGTTTCTATGAGCGCTTATGACATCCATTGCGCGAGGCCTCGCGCAATGATCACCAAAACTTTAATGTTTCTCGTGCGCCGTTCCATGCGCGAGGCCTCGCGCTTGAAACTACAGCTTGTTTCGGAACATTTATACTTTTCAAGTTTCTTGGGTACACCACTGTTGAACTTTATTGGTTAATACATCCATCTCTATCACGCAATCCTAATAATGGTACTAAGTTACGTGTAAAAATACGACAGGGTTCTATTTTTCGACAACCTGCCTAATGCTTTGTGCTGTAGTACATTAATCCGACACAAATGAACGTCTTTGCGCGAGGCCTCGCGCAAAGAATGGTCACAAAACAATAGTTTTCCGTGTCTCGCCCATGGGACATGTCATTCTTATAAAAATATTTATTTCGCCATACTTGTTCGCGACGGTCCAGAAATATCCATCAAAACAATTATTATTTGATGCCTTTGGAAACCTGTCATTTTCCTACCTTTTCCGTCGTTTTTGACCATGCAACTTGAGCCGCCTAAGTCATTTTCCCATTGATGCAGGCCATATCTCCGCGAACTGATTGATGATTTTGGGGCCCCAAAAAAACCGGATGATGAAATGACGATATTCGGCCAACCAACTTGGCCATTGAAAAAAAAATGAATTTTCAATCTCCACCACATACATCTTCCTTTTCAGCACATTCCGCTGTTCAGTTTGATGGGCCTCATCACAATTTTTGAAAGAAACTTTTTTTTAGAGCAGATTTTAGGCGTTTTACCATCCATGCCTTCAACCTGCTACATGGGGCACCCCATCAGCAAAAACTGTGCAACTGCATTCTGCAAATTCCCCCACCCTCCAGGCCCAGAGCCCATGCAGCACCAGTGCATGTCCAGTGTGTGAAGCAGCATGTACTCCGACTTGTGGAGAGTGTACGACACATCCCATTCCTCACCGGAGCCAAACCAGCCGAATTCGTCACGCACAAAACAAAATGGCACTGCTGCACATGGACACGGCTTCGTTCTCAGACCTGGACGCGAGGCGACGCTCATGGGAGTGGCAAGCACAGCTGGAGGGAAAGCATTGCAAACAACAGCAAATTGTTTAATTTCGAATTCCGCTCCGAGGAGGGGCTGGGACCTAAGTAAGGGGAGCTAAGCAAAGGTGGATGTGGAACCTTTCGTAGTAGTTAGCACAGCCACTTTTAGTAGTAGTTACACACGTGGTTGGCCACGTTTGCTTTTTTTTTGTCCCGTAAAGGGGCGGGGAGGTATCGCGAAGGTGCAAATCGGAAATTCGTCACACAGCTACACAGGAATGTTAAATTATTTGACCAAATGTTGGCCAGGGCTATTCTAGCGTGCCCACCAAATGTCGGCCAGATTTTGACGAAGTGATCGTGGGACAAACCCTCTTCCGTTCAAATGGGAGGAGCTCCGGGCTCCGGGCCCTGTCAGAAGAACGACGCAGCAGCACATATTCACACAGCCACACCACCGTCTGGTCGGCCAGGGCCCATGACACCACGGTCCCCACTCATGTACATTCCCGTTGAAGGGGCGGAGTTGGTGGTATTCGCGTGACATTATATACGAGGGGGACGGATGCAATGTCCAGAGGTGTTGGTGACCACTGAGGTCAGGGGGGCGGCACTGAGGTGGTGTGGAACTTCCACTGCACCTCAGCCTGCAGCAGCCCCGGAATCCCGCAGGTGCCGCTGCGGTGCCCCCTCCGGAGGGTCCCGGACAAGGCCCCAGTCCCCAGACCCCGCAGATCGCCCTCAGAGGCTGGACACGGGGGAGGGGGAGGGGGCCGACAACGGCTCCGGGCTTTCGCATTGGGCGCGGATATCCTCTTCGGACCACCCTTCGCACACCACCACCTCGCCCGTGGTGGTGTTCGGGTTGTAGCAGTGGTAGCAGTGCTCCATCAGGATGGACAGGTAGGGGCACATGATGTTCTCCACGCGGCCCTCAGCGGCATCGCAGTCGGGGCCTGCAGGAGAGGGCGGTGCCAGTGGCGGATGGCAGGTCCCCGGCCGCACTTGCCCGGGAAAAGCGGAATTGATGGAGACGAGCACTGGATTTAGCGGGGGGGGGGGGGGGCAATGGTCGGTGTCAATCGACTGAATGTCCCCGCCATAGACACTTTCAGCCATTAGTTCAGTGGTTCTCGCATGACTGCGTGTGTCCCCTTCTTGGTTGAGGTGCTCCACTATCGAGCGGGAGGGGGGGGGGGGGGGCTAATTACTTCATTGGATTGCAATGAGTGCAGCAAAAATTGCAACTTTGAGGCAATGCACTCCACAGTAAGGCATAAATGCATCTTTATTCTCTACGCCAAACCTGGTTGAACCTCAAGACACACACTGTGTCTCAGACAGGACGACAACCATATCATGTCTGACTACGTCTCGGCAGACAATCGACTACAGTCAGGCCATCAGTCAGACCACTGTAAATGTCATACAGTGTGCAATCAGTAAACAGAGAATGTGTGTGGCAGACTGGAACAAAAGGGAGAGTTCAGAGGGGTATTGGGGGGGGGGGGGGCTTCGGAGGGACCTCCCCCGCGGGCAGACCTTTTCCCTCCACCCTGAGTTACCGCACGGCTTCCCACAAGCCACTTCCCAACCTGCGGTGCACAGCACTGCACCATGCGTTGGGTGGGGGTGAACCATTTTCATATGGGGCGAATGCCTTTGTTTGGAGGGCCGCAATCGGTCAGGTGTGGACCCGCCACTGTCGCTCCAGCTGCGCCTGCCCCACGGCCTTCATTGCTCTCTCAGTTCATCAAGTGTTCTTTCGGTCTATGGCCTTGTTCGTGTTCCAAACAGGTCCAAGTTCCTACCTCCCTGGCTGGTTTTGTTTGGAGGGGGGGGGGGGGGGGGAGCTCCCCAACATCGGGGGGGGGGGGTCCGGAAAAGGGTACCCTGCAACAGCGCCCGTCCAAAAGGGCAGTCCTCAAAGCCAGCGGCGGCTTTCGACATGGGCTGCCAAGCGCCCCATGAGGACGCCGGTAGTTAGGGCGGTTTTCCCCCGTGATACACGCCTCCCAATGATCAGTGCGCCGTGGGCAGGCCATTGCTCAGCGGCAACAAACCTCCTGCCTGATCCCGCCGAGCCCCTTTCGCAGAACCCCGCCCCTCCCTGTTTCAGGGCTCGGGTGATAGGGGCCGTACCAACCACCCAAAGGGGGACCCCAGGCTGCCGGGTCCCCCAGAGGGGGGGGGGGAGGGTGAAGACCTACAAAGACCTAAATTCTAGGCAAGGCAAGGCAAGGCACCTGAAAGAGAGTGCTAGAACACTAGAGTCAGTCACTTAGGCTGACAGTCAGCCAATCACCCAGTCAGGAAGGCAGGCAGGTAGGCAGGCAGTCATTGAGGCAGATAGGCATGCAGGACCCAGCTGGGTTTTTTTGGTGTCAGCCTGCATCTCCAAACGAAGAAGAGGGGTTAGACATCCAATATCATGCCTTGGGGTATGCTACGAGAACGCCCCCAAAAGGGGGGGTGTATGGCGTCCACGCCTACGCTTGATCTAACAACTTCTCTTTGAGATGATTTCATTGAGGGAATTGAGTGAATTGAATGCCAAACAAACATGTGAAGTGTCAGAAACAATAAGGTAACAGGCGGGCGAGGGGGGGGGGGGGATCCACGAAAGTTGGTTGGCTTCTTGCGGCTGCTATGCCTCAATCCAGAACCCCCTCCTGCACAACTTTTGTCTTCTGCACCCCCGCCCCCCATAACGACTGGCGGGGTCGGATCAGAGCAGGCTTCTCCCTAGCCTCCGGGCAGAATTTGGGCTGGGTCCGGGGGCAGACGCCTGCAGTGACCCTTGCATCCAATTCACCCTTTTGCACTCATTGGCATAAGACTTGCTCCACAAACAGGCCACTGTATCAGCCGCAGGGGCTCTTCATAAAAGAGCGTGTGCATCACCAGTGCCAGAACTGGACATAACATCCCATGTGCTGTGTTTGGATTCGGATCGAACCCCTGATACTGCAATGCCTCTCGCACGCAGGGGCACACCGGTTGCCGTGGGTGTTTGGCTCGCAGTGAAAGTTTTGAGGCTGGTGTCGCTGAGGTTGCGGTTTCGAACTTGTCTTTGTCCAACTTGAGATTTTTCGGAAAACTAGTGGCGCCGCAGGGGGCAGAAGAATCTTTTCCAGGCACATGGTATGGAGTAAAATTGTTCATCCCCCCAATGTGTGTATCATCAAACTGCTCGGCTCATATTGGGGAGTTCAAGAGTAGTGCATAGTATGCTTAGTTGGAACCACTTTGATCTATCTCCACTACGGGGACTCCTGAGAAGGTAGGGGTGATGTAGCCATACTGATCTCCTCCCACTTGTTGCATGGCTGCAATACTGTTCAACCCAACGTCTGTTTCACCGAAGATTTGCCCGCCTTGCGTAGATTGCAATGTGAACCATTTATTTGGAAAGGGCCGGTGCGTGACTCAGGCTGCCTGGGCCTCATACCCAACTGTTCAGAGGTGCCTGACCACCCCCCCACCCCCAATTCATACCCCCTGGGAGCCCCCCAGCTCCCCTGTAGCACTACCCCCGGGCGCCCTCCCCGCCTCCCCCCACCCTCAACATTTCGCCATGGCTTCTGCCGTGCCAGCTCCACAGCATTGTTTCAGCGAGCCCATCATCGCCATATTGTCTTACGTGCTGCTTGCGCAATGTGTGCATTGAGTGGGGTCACATACCAGAGCACTCGCCGCAGTAGTCAAGACAGCATCGGTCGTCCTTGCTGTTTGCCTTGTCCTGGAGGCAGTACTGTCCACTGGAGCCATAGTAATTAGCACAGGCCTCTTGGGGCAGACGGCCTGTGGCTTGCAGGATGTTCCATGTCGGGGCTTGCCAGTAGCTTTGGTCAAGGCACTTCGGCCCATTCTGGCACCCTGTAACACAGTGACATAGAAAATGAGATGAGTAGGCAGCCGTGTGGGAGGCAACACAGACAATCCAAAACGTAGGCTACATCAACGCTGTCATGAGTGGCCCAGACTCCAACTGTTTGCTGGGTGCCACCAACAGCTGCCACTTCCTCTGCCAGCCTTCGGTACCATCTACCCTCCCCCTGCCCAGACCCTTCATTCTTCCCCCCCCCCCCCACTCGCCACATCCCTCTCTCTCTCAATCTCTCCTTCTCCATCTCCTGCGCGGCCAACAGTTCCCAAACACCATGAATAGCGCTGCCCACGCTCGCTATTGTTTCAGGATCAAAAGCAGCAGACAAATTGATGTTTGCAAAATGAAGAGCAGCACAAAAAAAATTTCCGGTTCCGGGAGCATTTCTTGAGTTCCCCATTTCAGTTTGAGCATTTTAAATACACAGCTCCGGGGGTCAGCTCCGGGGGTAACAATCCCATTCCCCATTCACGAAGAGCGAACATGAAACAGGGTATGAAGACTCCCGTGTCCGCCGACCACTTGAAGAAGCCAATGTGCACGCCCAGCGATGGGATCTGCACCAACAAGCCGCGCAGCAACACTGCGATTGCCCATTGGCGCGTAGGTTGGGGGGTCTGGAGGGATGCGCTCCCTCCCCCGGGCACTTGAAAATCAGCTCCCCCAATCCCATGGTTGTATGCCAGTGACGGCCTCTTTCTCCCTCTGGCCAGGGCTCTGTCACACAACTCGGGGTCCGTAGAGTACCTGGTGATTGAAACATCCTGAATGGATTGGGGCAGCACAAAAAAAAATTCATTGATCAGGGAAAAGCAACACCGAACGCCCTGGTGCTTCTTGTAGGCACTGGCCCACTGCCCACTTTGTGCTGTTGCGCCGGCACCGCAACCGTCGCAACTGGCGCACTGCAATCAGGTATTCTGTTCAAAGTCATGCGTCAAACCCCCCACCAACAGGCCCCGAGATCAGGTGCTGCGGCATGCTTCAACCGTTGGTGCCTCATTGCAATGCTCAAGATCCTACTTTTAAAAATAGCCCAAAGGTGTGCAAACCCCCTCCCCCGCCCCCTACAAAACACACTTGAAAACAGGCCAAAAAAAACCCTTTTTCAGGCACTCCACTTTTTACCACCTACGACACTGACAAACACGATCCATGCCACACCTTCTATCTTCTCACAGTACCCCGTGTGCTCCCAAACTGGGGCGGCCTTGCAGGTGGCGGTCAGTAGGCCAACGGGCCGATACCCCGGCGCGCACGAAACTTCGCAACGGCCCCCTTCGTGCACTTGGCATGGACGGAACACGTACCCAGGGCCCCGGGAAGGCCATGGGCAGAAGCCTGAAGAGAAGAGAGGGTGGATGCAGAATGCACACCACCAAAACACAGGAACGAGCGCTCTGAAAGAAGGAGGAACGAGGAACTCTGAAGGGCTCGGCGTCGATGGCCGGGGGGGGGGGGCGGTGGCAGCCTAACAGTGAAGGGGGGAGGGGGTCATAAGGGCCCCCCTCTGGGCCTCGGGGGTCCAGAGGCTAACCCCCACCCTGGGCTGCCCATTCTTGACCCAAAATTCTATTGCCTTCGGCGGTGCACCTCGAAGAGAGGCTGACAGTCAGTTAGTCAGGCAAGTAGTCAGTCAGACAGTCAGTCGGGCAAGCAGGCAAGCAGACAGTGTCGGTTTTTTTTTTCAGTGGCAGGCTCGGCTTCATGCACTGGGGAGGATACATTCAGCCAGAACAAGCCACAGTCGAATTGTAATGCAGCCGCTCGCAGGCTACTATGTTGGCTGTTCGAATCCCGCTTGGCCGCCTGCCAGCTGCGTCAAAAAAGCAACCGGCTGGGAATCGAACCGCCAGCGGCCGGCTGCATTACCACTCGACCGGTGCTTGTTCCGACGGTCACCATTCTCCCCACTGCTTGAAGCCTTCTGATCAAAAACTTTTGACCCCCCCCCAAAAAAAATGTTATCCAGGGGATAGAGGCCTCAGAATTAAAAAATCCATTGGGGGATTGTCCTATTGGACAAAATAATGATTTTACAAGGGGTTGGACATCAAATATCATGCCTTGGGGTATGCTACGCGAATGACCCCAAAAAAGGGGGGAAAACGATGCCCGCGCCTGCGCTTGATCTAACAACCCCTACGGGGGGCAGGGGGGCAGGGATGCATTGGAAAGGGGGAGGGGGGAAGGTACCCGCCCCCCCGCCGCCAGAGCGCCCAGACTATGCCCAGCCACTGTCTCCAGTGGCTCAATGGCATGTGTAACTGACAGCAACCACTCGGAACCGCTTTGGCAACCTCCTCCAACCGCCTGTCCCACCGCTTCTAGGGCCCCTTCCCTTCTAATGCATCCCCAGGGGGGGGGGGGGTCAAGCCCAACCACCCACCCAGAATTGCTTCAGCCCCCCCCCCCCAAAAGGGTGGGACAAGCACTAAAAGGGCTTGGGTCCAATCTCAACCCAAACAGTGGACAGTGCAGTGAGTGGCCTGTCAAAAGGTTTGGATTTGCAAACTTCGCAGGCGTGCCATGTGGCATGTGCAGAGTTCATGGCGTGCAGGGTGTGATTCGCGTGCCACACTTCGCATCGTGCGCCGTGTGTCGCGTGTACAAAGCGGGGCGCGATGCGCAGCACCCGAGTGCCAGCACATGTCCCAGCATCTCGGTCCCAGTAACGAGGCTTCATCGGAGGGCTGTGCATGTAGAAGGAAACGCGTGTACGTTGCTTATCCGTACTCTGTACTCCACGTGTAGGCACAGTGGCAACAGACGAAACTGGGGTAAACACATGTGTGCACGCTGTCTACAAATCGTGCACAGGAAACAGGGAAACGCGCGCATGCGTTGCGAAGATGTATGCGAAAACGTATACGCGGAAATGTGCACGCGTCTCTGGGTCCTCCGTCAAGCTGTTGACAATCTCAGGCAGCCCTGGGCCCCGCGGCACTGCGGCGGGTGGGGACCACCCACTCAGCCGCGGTGGCTGGTGACACCAGTAGACAGCATGATGACTGATTCTATACCGATGGCTATGGCTATGACTGTGTATACGTCTACGCACATACGTGCAGAGATGTGCATATCTGCTGAATGGAGAATTATGTCAAGGTGCTGGGGCGGGCGGGCTTTCACTTCCGGGGGGGGGGGGTTTTGGCATGACGCCATGGTTAGGGTTAGGGTTATCTGCTGAATGGAGAATTATGTCAAGGTGCTGGGGCGGGCGGGCTTTAGGGTCCGGGGGGGGGGGGGGGTCCATAGAGCCCCCTGGCTGAACCCCCCCCCCCCAAAGGGGTCAATTGACGGGGCCCCCAAAATCCTACCGAGACTGACCCCTGGGCCTCGGAGGTGACCCAGACCCAAAAATCAGCAAAAAATGAAGATGGGATTTTTTGAATCAGCGCGTCGCGGGGGCTCAGAAAACCCATCATTTGCCATGTATTTAGTGAAAAAAAAGTTGACCAGTTTTACTGCTCAAAAAAATTTGGCGTCTTTGGCGCCAGATTTCATAATAACTGATTATGGTGCCTGTCAATTGAGCCCTTTTCCCGAACCCCCCCCCATGTTTTGGGGGGGCTCTATCGACACCCCCCCCCACCCCAGCGCCCCCTGGGCGCTGGCCAGAGAAGCAGCAGGCCCACACCTGGATACGTGTTAAACCCTTGCGTTTGCATTTTCGGCTCGGAAACGCTTTGTGGCTGGACTTTGGGCTGCGGCACGCTTTGCGGCTGGACTTTGGGCTCCACGACACTTGGAGGCTGCACTTTGGGCTGCGGCGGTCGGTACACGCCATCAACACCTGCGACACATGAAGGTCCATGCACTCAGCCCTGCCACTGTCAGCCCGTAGCAGTACTCATGGTGGGGGAGCGCTGGCACTGAGGGTGTCCTGTGGTCGTTGCAAAACATTTCCTTTCAAAAATGATGAAGACAACGAATTATTGAGAGCCCCATGTTGTTTTGTCCACAAATGTGTTGTTAATCTGCACCTTTGGGACCCGACTCCATGAAAAAATGTTCTCCGCATTGCAGTGACGAGTCTGGATGGCCGTGCACATGGGTCCACCAAAGATCGAGGGCACCCTTGCCGCCCCTACATCACGGAGCCCCCGGACTGCCCCTGTTTCACTGCTCCGTGTCGGGTCCACACGTAGGAGGCCAACGGCCCTCGCCGTTGGCCGGGTGCATCGAGGCAGACATCCCCACACCGGTGGGTGGGGAAACCCCTCCCCTCACCCCAACCCCTCCCCTGTTGGGCCCCAGGATGTTCCCCTGCGGGGTCACTTCCCCCGACAGGGGCACATAACAACCTTCGCCCTGCCCTTTCCCTCCCGCGCTCTGCCCTCCTCGTGGTGAGCGCATCATGTCCTCCCCCACACCCGGGCGGGGGTAGTTCAGTGGGTGAAAGTGGAAAGGCTGCCCCACTGCTCACGATGGCAGCCCGTGCCACGTGCCAGTGACTTGGAGCCCTTTTTGAGGTCCCGTTGTGGTCGTGGTTGTGGCTGTTGCCGTGCCGTGCCGTGCTGTGGCGTGCTGCGTTGTTTGGTGCAGTGCCGTGCTGCCAGTGGGCGGCGGGGAGGGGGGGGGGGAGATTGGGCAAACTGTTTCCCTGAAGCGGAAAAACAAACCAAACCATGTCCTTAAGGCTGTGCTTAAGGGGAAAATGAAGACCTTCGTAACGCCAACAGAAACGCACGTTCACGGGGACGCTCTCTGCTTTCTGGTCATGGGACCTTCTCTACTTCAAAGGTTGGTGGTTGGCGGTTGGTGGCAGTTGGCGGTTGGCGGCGGTTGGCGGTTGGTGGTCCCTGGGGGCTGTCCTTAAAGGCTGTCCTTAGCAGAAAAAAAAATCCGGCTCTGAAGGACAGCCCTGGTCCTTCAACAACGCCCTGCCTCTGTTTCCATTCCCGCCTCCTTGAACACACCTTCAAGCGACCACGGCAAGACCAACTCATATTGCGTGTTCCACAACTTGAGGGGCTCAGCCCAGTGTGCCTGCTTCTTGTGCCCTTGGGTCACGGTCGGGACATGGCCGCGAGGCACTCCCTCTCCCAGATAGTCGTAGGATCGGGGGTGCACATCGTACCCCAGCCCATACTTCCGGCAGACAGGGTGTGCCACCCCGTCCTCCGACGTCTGGCCGAAGCACCATCCCGCCGCGATGATGTCCGCAGTCACCATGCCGTAGAGGGAGGTCTTCCGCGTGACCTTGTGGCGCTCCATTGGCAGGTTCTGGTGGATGACTTTATCAGGGTACGTCACATGGGTCATCGGGTGGGGGAAAGCCGCGCACTTGAGCGAAGTGGAGATGGTCGTGCCTGCGTGAAGAGGGGCGAAGAAGGGAGGGGAGTGGTGAGGAGGGGTGCGGCGGGGTGGATGGGGCTGCAAGTGTTGAGAGGAGGGGGATGAAGATGCCCAAGTGCTGGGTGGTCGTCCTGTTCAGACTTGCCACTAGCGTCCGCCAAGCCAGGGACAATCAGACTGTGCTGGGCCCTACGGACCCATGCATTGAATGCCGCAGGTTCCTGATGCGTTCTGGACACGAGTGGGCGAATAGTACTGAGTGGCGCATTATTTAGGGCCGATTCCTAACGAGATCCGGAATCTCTGCTGGACGCTTGTGGCATGTCTGGTCCTGTTTCGCCCTGTGTGGCTGTGTGCGACTGCATGGGTCTGTGGCTGTGTGTGGTGCTGCATGGCGCTGTGTGGCTGCGGACTGTCAAATGGAGCTGTCTGAAACATTGAAGTGGGACTCTGTCCACCACAAAAATAGTGGAAAGTCTGGGTGGGAGAGGTCGAGCGGATGAGGAGGGCTGAAGAGGGCCGAGGAGGGCAGGACCTGCTGGGCACGGGTGCACAATCTCAGAGGGGCCACTGGTCGCAAATGCACGGCCGATCAGGTCGAACTGGGAGAACGTCTTCGTCGCAAAGAGCTCCGCCATGCCCAGATACGTGGGCTCCTTGGTTTGCTTCATGATCTCCCCTCGCACTTTCTGAAGGATGGGGGCTGTGGCCCAGTTGGGAAACTTGGCCATGAAGTGCATGTTCACGGGCCCCCCAACGGTCTGCGAAGAGGTCTCATACCACGGAGCAGGCACCTCCACCTGCCAATGGAAGCGGTGAAGGGGTGATGAGAAGGAGAGGTGGCGTGCTATGGTGCCCCGGAGATTGGGAAGATGGCTCCCAAGCCCTCGGCCACCCACTCCTATTGCCTGCCTCCAGTGCCGCATCCAACTGCGAATACCACATCGCATCCCAACTCCAGTTTCTCCAATCCCCTCCGCTCCCAACCCGGAGTCCAAGTCAGACAACGGAAGCAGAAGGAAGTCAGCTGAAGTCAGGCGAAGTCAGGCGAACTTACAGGGCGGTCCTTAACGCAGGAAAGGAAAGCCCTTTTGATTTACGCTTGGCCCAACGCATGCGCACACAAACATGGAGAAGGCAACCAGGACCACAGACAGTCAGTCATCCAGTAACACACCCACGTCTCCCGCACTCGGTGCCTCGCTAACAAAATTATGGCGATGAACCGCCAGCGGTTGGTGGTTACTGCAGCGGTTGGCGGTTACTGGCCGAACCAAAAGGCTGTTGTTGCGTGGCTGCCTTTCTGGCCAGTGGTATGTCTGTCTGGCTGGCTGAACAGGCAGGCAAAAAATGTGTGCATGCCATGCCGCGGGCACGTCAACCTGCCAGTGGAACAGGTGAGGGCCCTTGCTGCCGAACAGTGCTGCTGGATGTCTCACTGGGTAATTGAAGACCGTGTCAGAGTCGATCTGCATGATGTAGTCGGCGCCGGCGGTAAAGTTGTCCGCATACAAATTCACCATCTGCCCAATGTCTTTCCAGAAGCCCCAGGCAGTGCCTCGGTTCTTCAGAATGCTGTCTCTCGTGCAGACCTCCTCAGCCTGAGGGATGTCAAAGTCATGGATCCGGAGCTGGGGCATGTTGGTGGGCAAAAACGGGATTACCCAAGGGAGTTCCTGCCTTGGAATGACGATATGGAAGTAGCGGTAGCACTTCATGAACAGCATAGTGGAGCTGAACATGTGGGGCAGGACATCCCGAGTGAAAGCCCCCGAGAAGACAAAGATGTCGGTGGTTGGAAACCCAGTGCAATTGACAGGAAAGACATCGCTGTTGTCGGGATAGACTACTGGCCCTGAGGGGGAGGCACAGGAATACAACGTTGGAACATGGTCTGCTAGCTCGCCAGGAATGGCGGCAGGCGGCTTGCAGGTTGGCAACTTGGCAGGGTCCACAGGCTTGCATGGCTCTGCATCATCAGCTCGGTCTCCCTTGGGCAGTACTTGGGACAGCGTAAGTCCGCAACACATGACAGCCACCAGTAAGAACGACAGCCGGAACCTCATTGTGTGGTTGCTACGGAGAAGGAAAGAAGGCTCAGAACGGAAAACAGGTGCACTTGGCAGTGGACACGCCACAGTGCAAACTTTGCTTGAAGGCGGCTCTGGGCGGGAGAAAAGTTGCCCTCCGGGCGGGAACGGCACTCAGGCCGATTTGATTTTCCAAACCCCCTCCCCCCTCCTTGGCGTCTGCTGGGACCTTCGCCGTGGGCGGGACCCAACCACACCTCGGGTGTAGCCAGACATTTAGCAGAGCGATTTTCGTGCGCGTGTTTCGTGGGGAACATCGCGGTTTTCGGGTGTACCCAAACTCCACACCCCCAAAAATTGCTGTTGGCAACGCCTAAAAGAATGACCGTCCTGCGCAACACGACGAGACAGTCTTGGAACTGAAATCAGCCGCTTCAAATCCCACGTCTGCAGGTTGGCATTACGAATACAACATTCGAGACCAGTGTTCATTTCATAGCATATCCTTGGCGGGTCCCCAGCCCGAGCATCGCACTCTCGCCATCGCTTGGCACCAGAGCCTCTCCTGTTGCCTTCATTTTCACTCTTCGCCACCTCTCTCTGCACCAAATCCCTGCGCTCACTCTTCGCCTGCCAACACGTTGTAAGAGTCACGTTGCTTCGGGGGTCAAACTTCTGGTTTCAAGCAGCAGAACGGACGAACCTTGCGCATATGCAAGGTGGCGAAAGAAGAAACTATTGCTAAACGCAGGCCCGTCGTCCTCTTGTGGGCACGACGCTGTGCTTGCCGGCCTTGTGCCCTCTGCCCTCTGGCCTCTGCCCAAGACAGACAGTGTATGCCACCTCGTTGTCTCACAACCCTGTCGATTCCGGGTGGCCTGGACGAGTATTGTACGAATTCGAAGTAGCCAACCAGAAGTGTGCAAATCCAGCATGGATGCAGCGCGCAGCTGGAGGACGGAAAGGGAGTTTACCCATTCAAGGCCCTAACGTCGAAGAAGAACAGCTCCCTTCAAATGCTCACCCTATGTCTATCCAATGCCAAAATCAAACGACTTCACAACCAAAACACATGGAGGTTGTCAATTTCAAATGATTTCCAAAACAAATTGGGAGTTGGGGATGGTCGCACGCAAAGCCTTTTCATGTTGCCTCAGCCGATGCATCCCACACAATGATGGCCGGCGAATCCATACGGCGGCCGCACGTCCCAAAACAGCAACATGCTGAAAATGATCACCGAAAGCCGCTGATTCCAAATGTGGTCGTCTTAAGTTGGGAGGTAAGGCCGCTCACATACAAAACGCACATGGACATGCTAAATTAAAGGAACGGAATCGGTACAGTACGATTTGAATGTTTATTTGGCGATTATAGCATACAAAATGGTGGATCCAGTACCGATATCTTTTGAAAAGCAAAATTTTATGGCTACTTTAGCCTTCTAAAGTGGGCACTCCTGTTCGCGATGGCTCGGGTCCGGTTGCCGGTAGCTGGGTACGGCCTGGGCGCACCCCTAGCAAAGGGGCCGTTCAATTTTGACGGGGGACGTTGAACCAAGGTATTGCAGGGAATGGCACAAAGCATGTACGAATCAGCCAGCCAGAAGTATGCAGATCTGGCATGGATGCAGCACGCAGAGATCTATGGCTCAAATGGATGATGGAGTACTTTGACGAAAGGGAATTTCAGGATCAGCCATCCGCCTCGACACAAGCAAAGCACGAGGCGGTCGTTGCAGTGGTGTACAGTTGGTTTGCATCCAAGATCCCAAAAGCATTTTAGTTGTTTCTTGGTGCTTTCGTAAGCGGGACATCACCAAGTTACACCAAAATCTTCAAATTCGACACTACATATCCAACCGTCACCATGATACACTACCTTCAATGGAATATCTATACATTGCACAAGATGCGGCATATTCACCCTTAGAATGGGTAAGACTGCTTTGGCTTTTCTTTAGAACAGCCCAAACATCATATGGCATGACATGGGTTGTGACAACGAAGTGGCGTGCACTGTCTATCTCCGGCACAGTTGTGGTTTTTCGTTGTGCGAGCACAAGGCAAGCACAGTGTCACAGATCATGTCTCACAAACAGACGACCGGGCATGACTTTGACAACATGTTGGCAAGCGAAGAGCGAGCGCAGAGATTTGGTGCAAAATCAAGAAAAGAAAGATTGAAAGCAACAAAAAAGGCAAGCAATGGCGAGAGTGCAATGCTCCGGCGGGTGATCCTCTTGCCAACGAACTAATATGAAATATTTCCTGACAAAAATCCCGGTTTTTGGGTTATACTGAAGTTCTACCACAACCCTCCAGAAACTGCTATTGGCACTAAAGAATGACCTTTCTAATACAACGAGGTAATCTTGAAACTAAAATCAGTTGCCGCAAATCCAACAAATTATTACGCATACAACCTTCGAGTTCAGTGTTCACGAGCACCAAAGTCAAGTTTTTCACTACCCGAACTGCAACGAATCCCCACACGATGTTATATACGGCTGCCTAAAGCAGCCATAATATGTCGAGATTTTCAAAAAAAGAATAGCACAATAGAGATACATCAACAACACACCAACCAAATAGCCCGCGGTCGGAGCCACAACCACATCCAAAGTGCAACTCGGCAAAGCGAAAAGTCACAACAGGCGGGTATCTACAGCCACAGCGAAGGCCGCAAACACGGCAAGCATAAGGGCCAACATGCCACACCAAGCAGACAGGTAGCCATCAATGCTGCAAGCACAGCCACAATCAAGGTTTAGAACCTAGTAGTTTTGAAAATAACCGGTTTTTAACGCTTATTTTTACAAAAATAACCGGTTTTGCCGATTTATGGCTTTCACCATAACCGGTTTTCCCGATCATTTGCCCCGAGTAGCCAAAATCTTGCCGGTCAGAGTAGAGCCAATACAAGTCGGAGAAGGGTGCTCAAAACTACCTCGGAAGTTGTACTTCACCATCAACCATCGTTTATTGCTTCCGAAGCCTTCTTTTAGTGCAAAGATTGGACAAAATGCACTACCGAAAAGAACCTCAAAAGCTTGCAACCATTCCGATTAATTGGTTTGAATCGGTTTTGAAAACAACCGGTTGTGCCAATTGTTTTGAAAATAACCTCCGATTATTGCCGATAACCGACCGGTTCCGAACCCTTGCCACAATAGGCGCACTAGGCAAGCCGCACAACTCAACATCCACACCGAAGACCCACAAGCGACTGGTCCAAGCATATCAAGCAACATAACCCCCCGAGCTTCCCTCTTCGGCATATAGGAGGCGCCCTTAGGCATTCTTTCTTGACCGCCGCCCGCCGCACTGATCTACGTAAAATGAGAGCAGAGAGAAAAGAGATACAGAACATGACAAAAGAGATGGAGTGTTTGCGAAAACATGAAAGAAGAAAAAGGTGAGGGAGAGGGTGTGGAAAGAGAAAAAGAGAGCAGTGGTGGGTCCACATGAGCGAGACTCAGTTTTAGGGCTCATAGAGTTTGCTTTTTCGGACCCCAAACCTAGGTGTCCTCCGTGTGGAAATGGGGGGGTAATTTCCCCTTACCGTACAGAAACACAAAACAGGCACAAAAGGAGCACAACACAACGCTACACAACACAACAACACAACAAATTTGGAGTTGATTTCTTCCAAATGTTGTTCAAAATTTCCAGAATTCTCCACACGGTACTTCTAATATTTGCAATGCAATTTATCTACACATCTGGTGTGCTCCGTTGCGAAGTAGAGCTTCCTGTCACACCTTCTCAGTGGGTAACCACTAGGCAGAAGTAGTGATCCAAGAAAAGGTCCTTGGGCAAACGGGTTCAGATGCTAACAACTGCAGGGACAAATGATGAGGCTCTTCCCATTTTTGGCATTTCATGAGTGCACCCACTTAAACGATGTTTATCTTGTGCGAGAAGTTGGTTTGGTGTGTTGCCTGTGTTGACATTTCAATCACTGATATTCGATATTTAGCACAATTGAGCAAGTAAACACAACATTATTTAAAAAGAAAAATGCATACTTTTAGTAAGTATGCACCGTACCCACTTGACCACTAAGTCTGCGCCTTTTCGCCAGAAAGCGAACAGCATGGCGTAATAAGCGAAGGACATGGATTGAGAGATGCTGCATCCACTTGGTCTTCCTAGTTTGTGCAGTGGGCATAAATGGCTTCATGCTCCCCGCCCCCCTTGATCCCTTACTTAGCCTGCATGGCACCTCCTTCAATCCCCATTCATCATGGCCACGCAAGAAAAAAATAGTTTCGGGTGCCCCTTTTTTTTTCTTTTTTTTGCAACAGGCCTGTGCTCAGTAGCGATAAGGCTCTCAGGTTCACAACCCGGTCTCTGCATCAATGCTGCAGGGCGCAGTACAGTCACCCGATATATTGTTTGGGCCAAAAGGCAAACCTGGATTTGTGCCTGCAGATTACACCAGTGCATGGTAGTGCAGCGGGTATCGCCGCGCCGAAGCGACCCAAATGAGTTCATTCATATATGTCGACAAGAGTTCATCGATATTTCTATATGTATTGTGTCATGGATTGGAGGCCGTGCAAAGGCAGGTACGCTGCCCTCGACATTCGATGTCAAGACTAGGCAAAGCGGCGATCCATGTACTGGGTTAGGAGGTTGCCCCAATACAAACGGGAGTACGGGCGGTGTGGGGGTAGATGGACTGACCTATCAGTCGCCCCACACCTGCAGCACAAACATATGGGCACATCGACCTCACCTGGCGGAATTGGTATCTGCACGTGCACGCCTTGCATACCTATTGGTGTGATGTGGTAGTCGCCCTGTGGCATCCTTGTGCCCGTGTGTATGCATTTTGTCCTTTGGTGGGTGCCGTGTCAGTGGTTGAGTTTCGGGTGCCCCTTTTTTTCTGGATGATGCCATCAAGTAGAATTTATTCTTTGAGGCCGCCACGGGATTTGTGCCTCTGCTGTGCGTCATTGTGTTCATCTACCCTGTGAGCAAATTGGTGAGCATCGTGGAGGAAAAAGAATTGCGGCTCAAAGACTTGCTATTGACGATGATTTTGCACCCAATGGCCTACAAAATGTCTTATGCGTTACCATTGTTCCTTGGTGGGCTCTGGATGGTGGCTGATATTTCTTGGTGGGTCCAGGATGGTTACTTCCTGGATGGTTGTTGACTCACACTTTCCAAGTTGGCCTGTGCAAGCCTCAACTGGTGGGCGGAGGGCGGTAACAGTTGTTCCTGGTCGGACCACTGCACTGGTCTGCAAACTGCATGCAGAATACTGCACACCCGTGCAAAATATTCGGGTGCTAATTTTTTTCATTCCCCCAAAAGGATGCGAATGTACAAAGCAGGCTACTGCAGTCATCAATTGCGCCGAACGCGGAGAAGAAAAATTAGACCCCGATATTTTAGAGGCCGGGGAGGTCCAAGTGGGGTGGGGTGGGGTTGGGGGGGGTAAGGTCTGCAACCTGGTAGTTTTGAAAACTACCGGGTCTTGGAGGTTGTTTTTTAAATTTTTACCGGTAGGTGGAGGTGGTAAGTTTTTTGACAACCGGTAGGTGCCGGTATTCAATGGACCTAATATTACGTCGATGCACCTTTCTAGATGTGCCTAACACTTTGAAAATTTTAGGAAAACGTTTTATGCCTATATCTCTACCCCATTGGGTCAGGTTGCAAGGTGCAGGCCACAGACACAGAACGTGTTCCCAAACTCTCCATGTCACCATTTTCGTGCCCTAAGGTGTTTTTCTTTTGTTTTTTTGTTCCTTTTTTTGCCTTTTTTTTGGACCCTGCAGGGAAACATTTTTGTGCCCTAAAGTGTATTTTTCGTTTTGTTTTTTGTTGTGTTTTTGTTTCCTTTTTTTGGACCCCTGCGGTGAAAATGAAAAAACAATTGTACCTCTGCCTCTGCCCCCTTGCACACTTGCACAAAGTCAAATTCTTTGAAAAAGGTGCAGCATACATACTCATCGAAGCAACAGGTTCTGTCAAGACTAAGCTAAGAACACATAATACCTTTGTCTTAACTCCCAGCTGGCGCAGTTCCAAAGCTGCTTGCTGGGAAAGTTGCCGAGCCGTGCCCTTCTGTGTTGCATAAAAAATTGTAATACACCGTTGACTGTGCTGTGCTGAGCCGTGCGGTGTTGAATGGTGCTGTGCTGTGCCATGTGGTGCTGAATGGTGCTGTGCTGTGTTGTGCTGTTATGCTGTGCTGTGCCGACACTCAAATGAAAGTCACAGCACGCACGAACACTCAAATGACACTTAGAGCACGCACGAACACTCAAGTGACAGTCACAGCACGCGCCAACACTCAAATGACACTCGCAGCATGCGCAAACACTCAAAGGACCCTCACAGCACGCGCCGACACTCAAATGACACTTAGAGCACGCACGAACACTCAAATGACCGTCACAGCACGCACCGCCACTCAAATGACACCCACAGCACGCGCGAAAAGTCATGTGACACTCACAGCACGCACCAACACTCAAAAATCACTCACAGCATGCGCCGACACTCAAATGACACTCTCAGCACGCACGAACACTCAAATGACACTCACAGCACGTGCCGACACTCAAATGACACTCACAGCACGGGCTGACACTCAAATGACACCCACACCACGCGTAGAAACTCAAGTGACACTCACAGCACGCGCCGACACTCAAATCAGCAGCAGCAAGCAGAACACACAAGCTCTCACCCACACTGCGCGCAAAACACACCATCAAGCAACAGTAGCAAGCAGCAGCCGCAGCAATGTACGCATAGTCACACACAGCACCTTTTCTTTCGTGTTTCCTGGCTGGTCTCTTTGTCTTCTTTCTCTCTTCATCTTCTTCCCTCCGAACAAACAAGTGACCTCTCACCTTGTCTTCTTCGTCGTTGGCTTCTTCTTCTTTCTTCTTCGTTGGTCGTCTCTTCCTCTACGTCGACACTGCCTCCTCTTCGCTTCCTTCATTCTTTCTTACTTCATTCTCTTCCCTCAGCACCTGAAAGAATGGGAGGGACAAAAGATTCAATTCAATACAATACAACACAATAATAATACCTCAAAAAGGATAGTCACATCAAACCTGTTTAATTTCCTGTTTCGTGTTGAAATTCCCATTCTGCCATCCGCAATAACCGGTAATTGGAGGTTATTTCAGTTTTCAAAGAGGTGATCGGCGGTATACCGGTACTACCGGTCACCTGAACAACCGGTTGCAGACCTTAGGGGGGGGCAACCCCTCCCAGGGTTGCCGAGTTGATAAAACAAGCCCTGCCCGACGTACAACACACACAAACCCAACCAGCACCAGGCGCTCCCGCCACCCCTGTCAGTGGCCGTATTGGCCAGATGGTTCACGTGTCACTTGCAGAGCTGGGCCATGGTGGCCGGTGGGCGGCCCCCTCTTCCCATCCCACCGGCACCACGCCGGCACGTACAGTGGCTGCCGTGGTGGGGCCCGGACCAGCCGATGCAGGACTGGCGCACTTCCTTGCACCAACACCCTGAACCCGTCTTGATCAGCACGCACACTGCAGACGCTCATTGCGCCTCTTGCCAACCCCGCACCCCCCCATTTCACGACCACCATCTCGGCAGTTGCCCAAACCCCAAACCCCCGCCAACCGCAATTCCAACCGCCAAAAACTGCCTTACCTGATGGCTGCGCTTGCACGAGCCCGTTTCCCCTGAGTGGGTCCATTCCCGCGCTCCTGCTGCACCGCTCGCGCTGACGCACGTCAACCGTGAAACGTCAGCACTAGCCATCTGCGACCGGGCGCTCCTTTTGTGCCGCTGCGGATCCAGTTTCAATGACGCCCACCCGCTGTCTGTCGCCAAGGCAGGTACCTCGTGCCCCCCTTGTCTAAGCTACGCAAAAGTCCCAAATTAATACGGTCCCTATGCCTACTGTAGCTTGGACAAAGGTGTAGCTAGGACAAAGGGGGGGGGGGTACCAGGAGGCGAAACCGCAAACCATCCAGGTGGGCCACCACTGGTGCGCCCCCTCCCCCAGTGTTGTGACCCCCCCCCCCACCGGTGGGGGGGATTGCACCACACAATGGTAGCACTAAAGCTGCAGCAATTCCAGGGTAACCCAAAGAAACATTTTCTTCAGCGACGCCGGCGCCTGGTATTTCCTGTGCTTTTTGGGCCAAGTGACGGATCCGGGGGTGGGGGTTGTTTCATGCCCCCTGCCCCCCTTGATCCCTTACTTAGCCTGCACGGCACCCCCTTCAATTCCCATTCATCATGGCCACACGAGCAGAAAAATAGTTTCAGGTACTAACGACAGAGTGTCTGACCCAGGGGTACTGATGACAGAGTTTGTGACCCAGGGGTACTGATTACTGATGACAAAGTTGGTGAACCAGGGGTACTGATGACAGAGTTTGTGACCCAGGGGTACTGATTACTGATGACAGAGTTTGTGACCCAGGGGTACTGATGACAAAGTTGGTGAACCAGGGGTACTGATGACAGAGTTTCTAACTGACGGGCCCCAAACACCCGACAGGGTGGTCCCTAACGCACGCCAACACTGATATCCTCTTGACCTGACAAACTTGCACGCCGCCATACACCAGGGCGACAAGGGCACTGCACGCAGCGACGCTTGAATTCCTCCGGTGATACCTCCATCTGAAGTACGTCACGGGCAAAGAGAAAGCAGGTGGGCACAGTTCGGGGGGGGGGGGGTCTCGGGAACTAGATAACATGCTTCAACCTCCCTCCAAACCAAAGTTTGAACAGGGAAGGGGGGGTTCGCTGGGGCGGTAGCATCAGGGAGGATACGGAAAAGCTGAATGGTGGTGCACACCCCTGTGAGGGCAGGGCAAAATGGAGCTTTCCCCGCTCCTTAAGGGCGCGCCCCCCGGAAGCCCCGCCTCTCAGGGTTGCCTAATCGGGGGAGCGAAAATTGTGACACCGCAGACGCTATTTAGAAGGGGGGCATCAAATTGTCGGTCGGCTGAACTGGATGTCCCCGCCATAGACAAATCCAGCCATGTTCATCAGCAGATTTAGAGAGAGAGAGAGAGAGAGAGAGAGAGAGAGAGAGAGAGAGAGAGAGAGCAATGATCGGTTCCAATGGACTGAATGCCCCCAGTGAATGCCCTCTGCATGCAGATTTAGAAAGGGGGGGGGGGGCTTGCATCATCAAATGCCGTCAAACCAGCAACCCACCCACGGTGCAGGTTGAAAGGGGGCCGCCTGCATGACATCCAGTTTCTCAGCAAACCCAGCCCTTGGGTTGGCACACGCGGGACAGACATGTGCCTTCATGCGGACCCCCCCCCCCAGTACAACCAAAAAAAAAGGTGGGATACGCACTTGGCAAAACACACGTAAGACGCGACAAACAGGCACTTATGAAGGCGCTAAGTGCTCAATTCTCGTCAGTTGGACAGTCAAACAACACAAAGCATGTTCAACGCCAATAGGCGCCTTTCTGTGGGGACAAGGCGCGCAGCAGCAGCCTTGGGCTGGGCAGAATCTGAGAAGCAGGTGAGGCAGTGCACTGCCATGTTGGCAGGCCAGCCTGATCTGGATTTGGGTCAGGCAGAATGGCAAAACACACACACACACACACACACCGGAACAACATGAAAGCCCCAAGTTCTGACGGCAACAACACCTACCGGTAGTGTTGTTCTGACAGGGGCATTGTTCTCGCCAAAGGGGGGTGGTGCAATAAAAAAAAAATGCAAAAAGCAGATCCAGAGTTAGGGAAAAGGTGAAAGAATCAACCAGAATAGCAGACGATGAGAAAAAAGCGCAAACTAGAAAGTGTAGCACTATAGACAAGGCTAAGAAACAATGTCGACGACAAAGAAAAGGAGCAGCGAAGGAGGCGAGATAAATGACACGGATAGACATTATTAAAGCAAAAAAGGCACAGAAATCTCAGACTGAACACACAACAAGAGTACAGAAAAAAGGACAAAATCGAAAGCAAATTGAAACCACAAATATACACAAGATGCGAGGAAGGGAAGAACAGGAGTGCTCGACGAGTCACAGAAGACAACAGCCCCTGCTATTTGTGCTGTAATGCGGGTTTTGTCGCGAACACCGTAGGACACACCCTTGTCTGTGAAGTGGGTGGCGTTTAAAGCAACAATAGTCACAGAACACAAAGCCCTTCGGTGACGTTGCCATGAGCGCATTTTGCTGTGACCGATGAAGCAACACGAGATGGTGCACTGGAGGGCTCAAGGGCTCGTTCACGGGTCACAATCCTAACCTACAGAATTTCGGACGCAACTCAGCATCCCATTCGCAGCACTGCGCGCCCCTCCCCCGGTGGGGGGACCCAGCCCACCAGCCCCGGCCCTTGTTGTTGCCCCCCCAGCCCCCAACACAAATATTGCAGCAGCACCGAAAGACCAGTCACCGCACCACTCGTCACAGGCCGCTGTATGATGCAAGTGCCGGGAGGCATGGGCACCACTGTGCCACACCCCATTCCAACGGAGCCACTCACTCAGGTCTACAGCTGTAAAAACCAGTTCCCGGGGCAAGCCAGCCGCAACCAAGCAAGTCTGGGCCCTACTGTGCCATGTGCCGGATGCAACAGGTTCCTACTGAGTTGCGGATGTGGGTGGGGCAAGTATTACTGAGTGGCATGGGGCACAGGGTCGATTCCTAGCAAGACCCAGATTTCCTGCCGGGCGCTATTGGCATGTGCGTTTTCAGCCTTGTGCAGGGTGAAGGTTAGCGACCAACATCTGTATCCCAAAGTGGCGGGGGGTAAGACCTAAGTAAGGTGAGCTGAGCGAAGGCGTAGGTGGAACTTTTGGTAGGCGTGCCCTGTTTAGCACCGCCACCTGACTGACAAGGGTCGGAGACTGAGCCGCTGAATGACCCCGCCCACAGCCACACCAGCCCTCCAAAGTCTAGAGAATTGCCAAAACACCGCCACTCGCGAATTGCACCCGCGCAAAGACACGTGACTTCAGAGAGGAGTGGGAGTGAGAGACCATGCCAACGGGTGTGAGAACCGAAACACATTGTCAGAGCAAGACCCCGCTGCTGTGCTTTGCGAAGCGTGGGCGCCATGCGGCACAGCACCAAGAAAGTGCTGCGGGTGACCAAGCCACTCACCCAAGGGGGGCGGCCTGTTCAAATTCTAGACCCCAACCGGGTTCGAAACTCTTGGGGGTCTGGAGGGGGGTGGGGGGGTTTAGGTGGGTCGGCCGGTCAGCCGCCAGGGTCCACAGGGGGGGTTTAGTGGGTACCACAACATACACACCTCAAAACGATCCCCATGACACGCTGATCCTTTTGAACATACACAAATGGGGTAAAAAATTTTTTTCAAAAAATTTGCCAATTAGCTCAGGCTCCCATCAGCCAAGGTCCGCCCTGGAGGTCACGTCGGGGGTCAAAATTTCCCTGTGTTTTTCACCCATTTTTGAAATCTCCACAAAATTCTGAGTATTTTGAGTATAGACAAATAGGGTAAAAAAAATACCCCCTCAGGCGCCGACACTTTCTCCCAAAATCTCAAATTGGAGGAAGACGGGTTCGAAAACTTTGGGGGGTCTGGAAGGCGGGGGGGGTCTGGAATTCAGACAAGCTGCCCTCCTTGCACTCAACGTCCTTTGATAAAGTGAGCACGCCGCATTACGGGGTCGGCCGTAAAGAGCTTCCTGCCACTTACTGGCCGGGAGAGACTCCTTGGGGGTGAGACCTAATTTGGGGGGGGGGGGGGGCGTACGCCAAAACAAAACAAAACAAAACAAAACAAATGGTGGATTGTTTGCGAGTTGTTTTGTTTTGGGGGCAGAAATGTGTGGGAGACTGAAACCCGGGTACCAACCCGGGACACTCGTTGGATCGTGTAAGTTACAACAACAGTATTCAGTGGGTGGTCTTGGAGCTTCTCATCCTATTTTGCAGGATTGGGGAGCAGTGCAGTAAATCAGAATGAGAGTCCCGGAGCACTGGATGCACACAAAAAAGGTATCTACACACCAGAAGAGGGACTAGGCTGGGGCGGATCAAAGCCTCGGTGGGTCCAGCCCCTTCCCATTTGGCCTCCTCCGGGGGTTGGCATGGTGTGGACACAGCACCCCCCCCCCTTGAATTGGGGGAAACGGTCAGACAGGGAGGGCCATGCGGGTGTGCTGCCCGCAGGCCAAGAAGTGGTGCCCCGGGGGGGGGGGGGGGGGGGCACCCTCAACATCACCTGGAGACCACATGGGGAGTGGGCTGCTGCCAGGGCGTCTTTTGAGCGTGTGGAAGGGGTGGATGGGGGGGGGGGGGCGGTGCCGGAAACCGAGAATTTGTGTACCAAAAATGGCCCGATCAGATTTTCCCGATTGTAAATTTTGTTTTCTCCCGCGATGGTCACTTTGGTCCGGAAAGGGGGGGGGGGGGGAGGGGGTCCCCCCCTTGGGTTTCAATTGCGCTCAAGGCGCCCTTGGCTGCGGCGGATCGGCGGATCACGCAGGCCATCCACCGCCGATCCGCGCGGCACGGCAATGGCCGCGCCCCTTTGCCTGGCCCCTGGGGGGCACGGTCTCTGAACGAGCCGTTGAGCGTGGCTTGGCCGGAGGTTGCGTGACGACGTGGGGCATCAACGGGGCACACGACGGGTCAGGGCAAGGGCCACGGCACCCGGGGACAGCAGGTCTATACCCCGGCGGGTCCGCACTGTGCTGGGGCCCAGAGGGCCTTTTTGGGAGAGGGGGAGGGGGGGGGTGCATTCGAAGGGAGGGGGCCCCAGAAGCGGTTAGATGGGCGGTTGGAGGAGGTTGCCGAAGCGGTTGGGGGCGGTTACTGTCGGTTACAAATGCCATTGACGCCGGCACTTGCCGTCAGGGGGGACAGTGGCTGGGCATCGGCCAGGTGCCCTGGAGAGGGGGGGGGGGTGTATAAAACCTACCGTCTGCGGGAACCCCCCCCCCCAAAAAGGGAGGAGGAAGTCGAACCATACATCCCCCGTCTCGGGGCTTCACACTGCAGCAGAGGCAACCCGAAGGCCTCGGCCTCGTGGCACTGTCCTGCGGCTGGAGGAGGGGGGGCGGGCAGGGATGAATTAGAAGGGAAGGAGCCCCAGAGGCGGCCCCAGAAGCGGTTAGGCAGGCGGTTGGAGGAGGTTGCCGAAGCGGTTGGGGGCGGTTACTGTCGGTTACAAATGCCACTGAAGTTGTCATTTGCCGTCAGGGGGACAGTGGCTGGGCATAGGCTGGGCGCCCTGGAAGGGGGGGGGGTTACCTCCCCCCTTTCCAATGCATCCCTGGGGGCGGGATCCTTGCGTGGCCTGAGGCGAGACTCCCGTGGGCATGGGCATGGGCATGGGCATGGGCATTTGGGGTCCCTCTTCACACAGACAATCACCAACGCGCCCACCGGCACGGGCGACCTCAACCCACAGTACCACTGGCCCGGGGGCCCAGCACGCGGCAGAGGGCGAGGCGCGGGCTGCAAGAAGACGGGGGATCGCCCCAACACCGATCAACACCGCGAGCCCGTGCGGATTGGGGATGAGGGGGGCGACGGGGGGAGGGGGGGGGGGCGCATCACAAAGGGCAAGCACGCGCGACCTCCAGCCCGACGCCCGCGCGTGTGCCCCTTCCACTCCACAAAAAAGCCACCCGCACGCCCCCCCCCCCTCCAGCCACAGGCAGTCCGTCTGCTCGGGCGAGACCAGGACGGCTACGGGGCTGGGGGGGGGTGGGGGGTATTTTCGGGCATCGGCACCCCCAAAGTTGTGGTGCCGTGTGTACCGTTGCGGGAACCGCAGCCCTTGGAACGCACGGCGGGTACACGAAAGACGGTGGTGGGGCGCACACAGGGTACACAACATCAATCTTTGGGACACACCAGAAAAAAAAATGGTGGGGCGCGCACCGGCATACGGACTGATGCTGACATGCAATGCACGGGCACCAGGACCTCCCCGCAGAAGAATGCTGTTGGCCGCCGACCCGGGGGGGGGGGGGGGAACATGGCCCGGATGGCGCAACACATTTCGGGGGGGGGGGGGGGGTTTCGGCACCGATCTGAAACACCAAACCCCCCCCCCTGCGTGACATGTAGTCCATCGGTGGTTTCTTTACGGGGCCCTGGACAGTCACCCGTTCACTCTTCACCGCACGATGCAGCGTCGATCTTCTCCTGAAGGTCCGCCAAGCTGCTGTCTTGACCCCACCATTTCTGTTTCTCCATCGGCGGCGGGTTGTGGTGGTTAAGACATTCAGGATCCATGCGGCATTAACCTTCGCTCAGCCCCCCGACCGGTGGTGCGGCCCCCGTGCTGTCCCCCCCCCTCCACCCCCCCCCCCCCGAAAAATCCCCTGCCGAAATACCCCCCACCGCCACCCCTGTACTGCACAGGCCACGCGATGTAGACGATTCCTACCGGGTTTCGGGTGCAATGTGAGCGGAGCTTAGCGAGTGGCACTGAGTCCAGGGGGGGAGTCCTAACGGAACGCAGCTCCGCTGCCGGGCATGTCCGGGTGGCAGACCCCGGATTCCCGTGGGCAGGGGCAGGGCAGGGCAGGTGCACTACGCCGACCCCCAGCCCGACGAGGGGCCCGTCACGCGGCTGCTGCTGCGCCGGGACAGCGCCCCCCCGCCCTCCTCCGGGTCCCCCGGCGACGCCGGCGCGAACGCGTCCATCGCGGTCGGGGAGGGCGTGTTCGGGTGCCGCATGCTCAAGCGGCTGCTGCGGCTCAGGGCCTCGGCCGCCGCGGCCGCGTGGTCGCGCCGGATGATCTCCTCGACGCGCTTCCAGTGCAGCGCCTCCTGCCCCGCGAGCCACGCCTCGAAGTCGCGGAGGGCGTCGGCCGCGATGATCTCGAACCACGTGGGCGGGGGCGGGGGCCCGGGGGGGGCGCGGGGGGTGCCCCGGTACGTGAAGCGCGCGCTCTTCCCGAAGCCACGCGGCACCTTCAGCGGGGGCTCGTAGGGGGCGTAGAGGAGGCCGTCGCCGGTGCCTGGGCATGGGGTGGGGGTGCGGTGGTCGCGGTTGTGGGTGGGACGTGGGGTGGCAATCCACAGGGCACAAGGGAGGCCGGTGCATAACCTCTTCCCCCCCCTTCGTATGGAGACGCGTAAACAACCCCCCAAAACTACGAACCACCCCCAAACTAAGAACCACCCCCAAACTAAGAACTACCCAAAATTAAGAACCACCCCCAAACTAGAACAACCCCCAAACTAAGAACCACCCCAAATTAAGAACCATCCCCAAACTAGAACAACCCCCACACTAAGAACCACCCCAAATTAAGAACCATCCCCAAACTAAGAACCACCCCAAATTAAGAACCACCCCCAAACTAAGAACCACCCCAAATTAAGAACCACCCCCAAACTAAGAACCACCCCCAAACTAAGAACCATCCCAAATTAAGAACCACCCCCAAACTAGAACAACCCCCAAACTAAGAACCACCACCAAATTAAGAACCACCCCCAAACTAAGAACCACCCCAAATTAAGAACCACCCCCAAACTAAGAACCACCCCAAATTAAGAACCACCCCCAAACTAGGAACCACCCCAAATTAAGAACCACCCCAAATTAAGAACCACCCCCAAACTAAGAACCACCCCAAATTAAGAACCATCCCCAAACTAAGAACCACCCCAAACTAAGAACCACCCCCAAACTAAGAACCACCCCCAAACTAAGAACCACCCCCAAACTAAGAACCACCCCAAATTAAGAACCACCCCCAAACTAGGAACCACCCCAAATTAAGAACCACCCCAAATTAAGAACCACCCCCAAACTAAGAACCACCCCAAATTAAGAACCATCCCCAAACTAAGAACCACCCCAAATTAAGAACCACCCCCAAACTAAGAACCACCCCCAAACTAAGAACCACCCCCAAACTAAGAACCACCCCAAATTAAGAACCACCCCCAAACTAAGAACAACCCCCAAACTAAGAACCACCCCAAATTAAGAACCACCCCCAAACTAGAACAACCCCCAAACTAAGAACCACCCCAAACTAAGAACCACCCCCAAACTAAGAACCACCCCAAATTAAGAACCACCCCCAAACTAAGAACCACCCCCAAATTAAGAACCACCCCAAATTAAGAACCATCCCAAATTAAGAACCATCCCCAAACTAAGAACCACCCCAAATTAAGAACCACCCCCAAACTAAGAACCACCCCCAAATTAAGAACCACCCCAAACTAAGAACCACCCCAAACTAAGAACCACCCCAAACTAAGAACCACCTCCAAACTCAGAACCACCCCCACGGTTGGTCTGGCCATGCACAGGGCATGGCAGGGGGGGCGGGACAGGGCAGGGCAGGGCAGGGGCACGGCGCCACACCGATCAGGCTGCTGGAGTTGCTGCCGCTGCGGGCGCTGCGGGCGTACGCCACAAAGCCCATGGGCGTCATGGGGCTGGTGTCGGAGGAGGAGGGGTCGGCGTCAGGGTCCCGCCGGATGCGGCTGAGGGCCGCGCCGAGCACGCCCGCCATCTGCAGCCCAACGCTGAAGCCGATGCCGGGGGGCGGCGTGAGGGCCCCGCCGCGCGGCGTGTGCGCGGGCCCGCGCGGCGAGAACGACACGCGGGCGCCGGGGCCGGAGCCGGGGGGCGACGAGGCGCGGCGCCAGGAGGCGGTCGGGAGGCCGAGGAGCGCCGCGTCGGACGCGGTCTCGCTCCCGTCCGACACGGCAACGCCGTAGAACCGCCCGGTGGCGGACGCCGGGCGCGGCGGTCGCGCGCGGTGCCCGTGCCGGCGGGTCGGCGGGAAGCGGGGGGGCTGGCGCTCGTGGGGCGCCGGGGCGCCGGGCCCCGTGAGGGTGAGGCCGGGCGCCTCGTCTGCGGGGACCGGCTCCGGGGAGGGCACCGTGGGAATGGGGAGCGTGAGGATCTCCGTGGCGGACGGGGGGCGGGGGGGCGCGGCGGCGGGGCCGCCGGGCTCGGCCCCGGAGCTGCCGCCGCTGGTGGGGCTGCCGGGCGCGGCGGTGGGACCGGCCGCGAGGTCCAGGGGCATGGCGGACGGCGGCGGGGGGGGGCAGGGGAAGGGCGAGGGCTGGTACCGCTGCGGACTGCCCGGCAGCGCGTACGCGTCCGGGTCCGCCACGGGCAGCGCCGCGGGCGGGCGCACGTCGCGCTCGGACGGCCGCGCGCGCGGCGGCGCCGCGGGCTCCGGCGGGCGCTCCGCCCCCTCGGCCGGCGGGCGCGGGGCGCGCGGCGGCGGGCGGTCCTTCCGGGCGACCGGCGACGGCGCGGCGCGCTCGGGCGACGCGGCGCTCCGCGCGGAGGGCGGCCGGGCCACGCGCGGCCGCGGGGCCTCCTCCGCGGCCGCCGTGGGGGGCGACGCGGGGCCGTGCACGGGCGCCGCCGGGCCCACCGCCGCACTTCCGGGCGCTGTGCCGGGGCCGCCCGCCGCCGGCCCCGCCTCCTGCGGCGCGCCGCCCCGGCCGTCCGCCGCGGTCCGCGGCCCGCGCCCTCCGGGCCCCCCGTCACCAACGCCGCCCCCGGGCCCCTCCTGCGCCGCCGCCTCCCACAGCCCCGCCAGCGGCGCCGAGGACGTGCGGCGCCACGGCTCCAGCTCCATCACCGTGACCGCGCCGAAGCTGACGCGCGACGACGCGCGCGACGCGGGCGACGCGACGGAGGCGCGCGAGGGCGACCCGGGGCTGTCCGGCCGCAGGCCCGGCCACTCCCAGTCCGCGACCTCGGCCGGCGGCGTCGGGCACCGCAGCCACGGGACGTCCGCCGCGAGGCGCTGCGGCTCCGCGGCGCCGGGGCTGAGTGGCTCCAGGTCACCGGCGGCGGCGCTGCCTCTGGTCAGCGCCACCAGCGGCGGAGGCGGCGCGCGCGCCTGCCCGGCGGGGCCGGGGGGCGCCCCCTCCGCGGCCAGCCCGACCCGCGCAGGCGCTGAATGGGGCCGCGGGGCCGCGGCCTGCGGCGGCGGCGGCGCGCTGTGCGCAGCCGGGCTGCGGGGCGACACCCCTTGCCCCCACAGCCGCGCCCCCCCGCCGGGGCCCGCGCCGCAGCGCTGCCCCCCCACCGCGATCGGGACGCGCGCGCTCGTGCAGACGGTGTACGTGCGGCGCGTCGCCACGACGGCCCCGCGCGAAAGCGGCCGCGGCGGCGGGCCGGGCCCCGCCCCCGCCGGGAGCAGCGCCGGCGGGGGCGGCGCGGGCGGGGGCGGCGGCGACACGCGCACTGCCTCCATCACCTGCAGGGCCCCGGGGGCGGGAGGGGCGGTCACTGGGACCGCGAGCGCCCCGTCCGGGTGCACGAGCCACCGCGCGGCGGGCGGCGCGGGGCTGGGCGCGCGCGACTGCGCCGCCTGCGCCGCCCGCAGCCACCGCCGGAACGGCAGCGCCCCCCCGTCCAGCTCCACCCGCACCGCCGCGCCGTCGCCGCCGCTGCGCAGTTGCGGGGCCGTGTGGGGCCGCTCCTGCGCCCCGCGCCGCCGTGCGAGCGGCGGCGTCGCGCCAGTTCCGCGCAGCGCGAGCGCCTCCTGCTCCGGCGCGGGCGCGTGCGCTGCGTCGTGCTGGTGCAGCGCGCGCGCCTTGGCCACGAGGCGGCGCATGACCGTGAGCGGGAGCGGCAGCAGGTCCCACGCAGGGGCCGAGCCGTACCCGAGGCTGTGCAGCAGCAGCGTCTGCACTTGAAACGCGCACATGGCGGCGCTGAGGAGGATCCCGGCGGCCGCGGCCGCGACGGCCTCGGGGGCCCGGGCCCGCTGGGGGGGCGAGCCGGGGGAGGAGGTGAGCGGGTCGGGGTCCTCGTGGCGGGTGGTGAGGGCCTCGAGACTGAGGATTTCGGGCACCGGGCGGTGCAGGGCTGCGGTCTTCTGCGCACGGGACTTGGGATGCGCTTGGCTCGGTTGCTCATGCAGTTGTGATTGCAGCTGCTGCTGTGGCTGCTGCTGCGGCTGCTGTAGCTCCCATGGCCCCCGCTCTAGCTGTTGTTGTGAGAGCTGGTGCTGCTGTGGCTCCTGCTGCTGCTGCTGCTGTGGCTGTGGCTGTGGCTGTGGCTGTGGCTGTGGCTGTGGCTGTGGCTGTGGCTGTGGCTGTGGCTGTGGCTGTGGCTGCGGCTGTGGCTGTGGCTGTGGCTGCAGCTGTGGCTGTGGCTGTGGCTGTGGCTGTGGCTGTGGCTGTGGCTGTGGCTGTGGCTGTGGCTGTGGCTGTGGCTGCAGCTGTGGCTGTGGCTGTGGCTGTGGCTGTGGCTGTGGCTGTGGCTGTGGCTGCGGCTGTGGCTGTGGCTGTGGCTGTGGCTGTTGGTGCTGCTGCTGCTGCTGCTGCTGCTGCTGCTGCTGTGGCTGTGGCTGTGGCTGTGGCTGTGGCTGTGGCTGTGGCTGTGGCTGTGGCTGTGGCTGCGGCTGTTGGTGCTGCTGCTGCTGCTGCTGCTGTGGCTGTGGCTGTGGCTGTGGCTGTTGCTGTGGCTGTGGCTGTGGCTGTGGCTGTGGCTGTGGCTGTGGCTGTGGCTGTGGCTGTGGCTGTTGGTGCTGCTGCTGCTGCTGCTGCTGTGGCTGTGGCTGTGGCTGTGGCTGTGGCTGTGGCTGTGGCTGTGGCTGTGGCTGTGGCTGCGGCTGTGGCTGTGGCTGTGGCTGTGGCTGCGGCTGCGGCTGTGGCTGCAGCTGTGGCTGTTGGTGCTGCTGCTGCTGCTGCTGCTGTGGCTGTGGCTGTGGCTGTGGCTGTGGCTGTGGCTGTGGCTGTGGCTGTGGCTGCGGCTGTTGGTGCTGCTGCTGCTGCTGCTGCTGTGGCTGTGGCTGTGGCTGTGGCTGTGGCTGCGAGTGTGGCTGTTGGTGCTGCTGCTGCTGTTCTTGTTGTTGTGGTTGCTGCTGCTGCTGCTGCTGCTGCTGCTGTGATGGTGGTGGCGGTGGTGGTGGTGGCTGTGGCTGTGGCGGCTGGTGGTGCTGCGGGGGGTCCTGTGGCTCGTGCTGCGGCGGTGGCGGCAGCGACAGCTGCAGCTGCATGTCCTCCGCCTCACGCAGCCGCAGGTGCGCGAGCAGCAGCAGCTGCTCGTCCGGCTCCTCCGGCGCCGGTTGCGGGAGCGCCGCCTCCGGGCCCTGGCCCCGCGGGTGCGGCGGCGACGGCTCCGGGTCGGGCGTCTGCCGCTGCGCCGGCCGCTCCCCTTCCGCCCACGGGTATGCCTCCGACGGCCGCGGCGCAGGGGGCGACGCCGTGGGCGACAGCAGCTCCTGCACCAGCAGCACCCCGTCGACTGGGATCCCGCGCCCCTCCGGGGGGGGCGGCACGCCCGGCGGCATGATCCGCCCGATGCGGAGGGGCAGGTGCAGGGGCTCAATGTCCCGCGCCGACGCCGCAGGCGGCGCGCCCGGCCCTGACCCGGCGACGAGCGTCGGGACCGGGGAGAGGCTGCGCGGCGCGGCGGCGGCGGGGCCCTTACGCGCACGCGCGCGCGGCGCGGCGGCCGGGGCGGTCTGGGGGCGCGCGACGATGCGGAGGCCCCCCTTGGAGACCTTGAGGACTCGGGGGGTGCGCCGGTGGAGGGTGCGGGCCTTGGGCTGGCGCTGGTGCGGCGTGCACACGGAGTCCGGGAGGGTGGCCATGTGCTGGAAGGCCCGGGGCCGGAAGTCGAAGGTGCCGAAAACGGCTGCGTGCATGTCCCCGAGGAAGGCAGCGTAGTCCGCGGCAGGGGCGTGCTCCAGCCAGAGGAAGCACCAGCCGAGCAGGGCATCCATGAATGCAGAGTGCGGCATCGTGGGCTTGCCTTTGCTGTGGGAAGAAGGGGGGGGGGGGTCGTCGCAGGGCAAGTGCACAGGGATTCGGTGGGGGTTGAGTGGGGCTTGAGTGGGGTTTGCTGTGGGAGGTCTGGAGGCGTTTTGCGGGAGTTGAATGGGGATTGTATGCGAGCTGCATGGGGTTGCAGGGGGTTGCATGCAAGTTGTATGATGATTGTATGGGTGTAGTATGGCAGTTGTATGGGAGTTGTATGGTAGTTGTATGATAGTTGTATGGGAGTTTCATGGCACTGGCATTGGTGGTGTATGGTGCATTTGTGGGGCTGGAATGCCAGATGCATGAGGAATGTACGTGAGTTGTATGTTTGCATGGAGTTGTATGCGAATTATAGGGGACATTTTGCACAGCCAAAAAGCCCCCCATACATCGGCATGGGGACACTTTGCACAGCCAAAAAGCCCCCCATATATGGGCATGGGGACACTTTGCACAGCCAAAAAGCCCCCCATATATGGGCATGGGGACACTTTGCACAGCCAAAAAGCCCCCCATATATGGGCATGGAGACACTATACGGCGTTCTATAGCTATTGTATTGGATGGGGACTGCACAGGCAGCATATGCAAGTTGTGAGAAAATTGCACAGAAGTTGTATGGGATGCAGTACTGAAGTTGTGGGGGACTTGTACTTGTGCTCGCACCACATGACACCAGCGCAACCTCCGTCACAAGAGGGTACCACGCTGCCCTCTTGTGGACGTCCTTGGAGGAATAGTGGGCATGGTCATTCAGTTTTCACTTCTCCGTGGCCTTGCCTGTGGTTGTTTGTTTGCCCATTGAAAACAGGGAAAGACAACAATGAGAGGAAGTGGTTGTAACAATATGTGCAACAGCAAGAAAAGGTGGGGTGCAGTTGGTCCTTTCCCCTATAACCCCTTTTATGTGCAATCAATGCCAGTGACCGCTGAGGGGCATGACCATTCCACAAGGGTGGGGATCTAGTGACCACTTGCCCTTTTGTGTTCAAAGACGCCAACCAAAAATGTGGTGAAAACTACAGAAATTACGGACAAATTACGAATATTGCCATGGTGGCCTGTACTCGTCCCTACGAGTAGTTCACTTGTGGGGGAATCAGCTTCTGGGATGGGGATGTGATGTGGATGGGAGTTGCATGAGAGTTGAAAGGGAGTTGTATGAGAAAGACAGGAGATGTCTACAAGGTTTCCTGGATACGAGTGGGAGGTGTGCAGTAGCTGTGTGAAGACTGCAAGGGAACTGGTAGGAATTGGGAACGAATCGCATGCACAGCACGGCACAGCACAGCACAGCAGAGCAGAGCACAGCACAGCAAAGCATACCACCTCACCACACCACACTGCACCACACCACACTGCGCTGCACAGTGCACAGCGCACAGCGAACAGCACAGCACAGCACAGAACACAGCACAGCACAGCACAGCACAGCACACAGCACAGCACAGCACAGCCCAGCAGAGCACAGCCCAGCAGAGCACTGCACAGCAGCGCAGGACAGCGCAGCGCAGCGCACAGTACGGAGCACAGCACAGCACAGCACACAGCATAGCACAGCACACAACGTAGCGCAGCACACAACATAGCGCAGCACAGCACAGCCACAGCACACAGCATAGCACAGCACACAGCACAGTACAGCACAGCACAGCATAGCACAGCACCGCACAGCACAGCACCACACGGCACTGCACCGCACCCTACTGCGCAGCACACAGCACAGTATAGCACAGCACAGTACAGAGCACCGCACCGTACCGCACAGCACACAGCAAAGAGCACACGGCACACATCACACAGCCGGCACAAGGCACACTGCACAAGGCACACAACACAACACAACACAACACAACACAACACAACACAACACAACACAACACAACACAACACAACACAACACAACACAACACAACACAACACAACACAACACAACACAACACGACACAACACAACACAACACAACACAACATGACACGGCACGACACGACACGACACGACACGACACGACACGACACGACACGACACGACACGACACGACACGACACGTACCTGTCATGTGCCCAGTCCCGCCTCAAGCGCTTAATGCACACCGCCTTCTGGGCATCGGCCTCCATGAAGAAGTACAGTTTGGAGTACATCCAGCGGTACGCCGCCAGCGTCACCCCCCCACCCTGGTCCTTCGGGATACTGCACCACCACGCCTCCAGGGCCTTGATGACCCGAGCGTCTTCCTTCAGCTCCTCCAGCCCCTGGGGCCCCAGGCACTCGGCAACGGCAGGGCTCTTACGTGACCGTGGGGCCGGTGCCGCCGGAGGAGGCGCTCGCTTGGGGGATGCGACGTCACTGGCCTGTGGCCTGCGAGGGGGGGGGGGGTGTGGGTACAGGTATGGGTATGGCTGGGACCCCTCTAACGTGTTGCTGACACGTAGGCCCTTGCGGGAGCTCGGGGGGGGGGGGGGGGGCGAGGGGTCCATTAGGCCAGATTCTGGCGGAAGGATGGGCCGTGCTTAGCCATAAACCGACGATGGCCGTCATTCCCGGGATCCCACCAGCAGGAAATCACTGTTCTCATGTTCCGGAAACGCCGGGCTTAGACAAGCCCGGGCTGGCGTGCGACACCCACGCCAGCATAGCACGGTACGTGACGGCCATGCCAGGAAAAGCAATGTTGGCAACAGATGTGTTCCCCCGGTTGACCGGGTATGGGACTACTCGCGCACACTTGGTGCACATGTGTCGGCCCAACAACATTTGTGTTGCATGAATCACATTGGCAGAGCATCAATGCAAAAGTCGCTTCACCTGTGTCCTCTTTGCTTGCATCAGTGGAGGGTACCACAGTTTGCCTTGAAATACCCTTGCGATCGCCCCCCCCTGGGATTGCAATGTGTGGTACGATGTTGTGATGAACAGAATGCACAATCACAGACGTGAATGAGCCCCCCTTTCCCTCTACAAGCGCGTCACAAACACCCAATCCTGCATTCAGGGGGCGGGTTCCTAGTGAGGGCGCTGGGTCCTACTCAGTTGCCCACAGGGCGGGGGCTCCTTCCTACTGAGCTGACTGGCATGTGGGGCTGGATCCTACTGAGATCCCCTCACTGGGGCAGGGGGTCACCCCCAGCCCCCGCCCCCACTGAGCAAAGGCCTGATCTCGGTTTTCGACGTTTTTCGACGCCCCCACAAAAACAGTGCTCCAAAACCAGCGGGTCAACGCCCACTCCGTTGCCTGGACAAGCCCGTGCTTGCACAAAGGGGGAGGGGGATACGTCGGGCCTGTGCCGAGTAGCACATAGGCTCCCAGCGCCGCAGCGCGCAGTGTTGTCACGCGATTGCTCCGCGGGCCCCGTGGGAATCCTCCACTCGTCAATCGTGGTGGGCAGGTTGCGCCCCCATTGGGTTGGGCTGGGGGTGGAGGGGGCGGGTTCAAAAGATTGCAGGAGGTGGGCCCGCTCCTCGGGCGACCGTGACGATGTCCCCATTTTGGAAGTGCCCCCCCCCCCCCCCCCCCCCCGCGCGCTGGCATCATGCCCTTCAGGGCTGGCACCCAGCATGTTGCCTCCTCGCTTTCTATCCACCTTCCCCAACATCTGTATTCACCGGTCTCCACGGATGTATTGGAAGGGGAGGAGCCCCAGAGGCGGCCCCAGAGGCGGTTAGACAGGTGGTTGGAGGAGGTTGCCAAAGCGGTTGGGGGCGGTTACTGTCGGTTACAAATGCCGTTGAAGCTGGCACTTGGCGTCAGGGGGACAGTGGCTGGGCATAGACAGGGCGCCCCGATGGGGGGGTGGGGGGGCTTCCCCCCTTCCAATGCATCCCTGCCGGTCTCCCTCATGTCTAGACCCTGGCGAGACCCTTCAGGAGGTCATGTTCCACGTGACCAATCGCGCAGACCCCGACAAGCCCCGAATCCAGGGATGTCCTGAAGAAGCCAGATTTTTTTTGTTTAGGACAGCCTTTAAGGAGGGCAGATATCTCGGTCAGGCCTTTGCTGAGTGGGGGGGGGGGGGGGGGTAGGGCGGGTTCCTCGTGAGGAGCCTTGTGGATGGCGCTGGGTCCTACTCAGTTGCCCACAGGGCGGGGGCTCCTTCCTACTGAGCTGACTGGCATGTGGGGCTGGATCCTACTGAGATCCCCTCACTGGGGCAGGGGGTCAGCCCCAGCCCCCGCCCCCACTGAGCAAAGGCCTGATCTCGGTTTTCGACGTTTTTCAACGCCCCCTCGCCAGCGCTACTGGAGTGCATACGCGCTCAAAGGCACAGAACGTCAAGACGGATTGGGAATGCAACACAATGCCAATGGGCGTGGGGGCAGGGGGGGGGGCGGGGGGCCACTACATGTTGTACAAAGCGTACTGCCTTCCCTTTGGGGCGGTGCTGCACGGCGCGGGCACAGCGCCCAACCGTAAGCTGGCTTCCCCGTGCCCACCTCGAAAACCACCCACCACCGGAGGAGCGGCGTCCACGGGGCAGACGCAGCGGATTTAGCCGTCGGGTGTTTTCAGTGTGATAGATCGCCAGTTTGTCACTCATTACCCCGCCTCCCCTTGTCCAAGCAACGGTAAATGACCAGAAGTTGACGAAACCAACGCCTAGTGTTGCATGGACAAGGGCGTTGCTTGCGCACCGCAACTTGCGTGATACACGTGTAGACATGATGTACTATTCTGAAACCCAAGCGGCAAAACACACTACAACTGCCCTCTTGGCCAACAGAGCTGCCTTGACACAAGATATGCACTTCGTGCATCTCAAAACCAAGGCATCAGGAAGCACACATGGCACACAGTAGAACGGAGTGAAAAACGCAGCACCAAAATCAACGGTGCAAAAATTGACGCAACCAACGCCCAGTGTTCCTTGGACACAGGCGTTGCTTGGCCATAGAACCGTGGTTCAGCGATAGGTCCCCACCGACAGACCGACAGGCGTTGCTTGGACAAGGGGGGGGGGGTACGTCAGTTTTTGAACTGACTGGGAATCTGGGGCAGTCGTGTGTCTGAAAGTGCATACCGCGGTCACCCTGGCCATCGCAGAAACCTGGTCCACCATAGCCCACTTTTGGCACAGCGCACGTGCGCCCCGTTTCAACCTGAATCCAACCCTCCATCAAATGTTCACTGTGGGTTCATGGGGTACGGGTGGTCCGCCGGTGCGGGTTACGGGGTGGGTTCCCATCCCATGCCCTCAGGGGGCGTTTTCGCACAGCGCGCACACAGCACAGGCACAGCGCCAAGTATTACACTGTTTACCGCGGGAACACCCCTGAAAACCACCCCCCTACAGAAGCGTGCATCATCAGTTCAACCCAGCATCGGGGGTGCAGAATTCAGGTCCCTGGGACCCGTGGCTACCGGTGGTGGAAGACAGCCGGTTTTTCGCACCGTGCGCACAGCGCACGGTGCGCCCCCTCGGAGTGTAGTGGGGTGGTGTTTGGACGGAGTCCTGCACGTCACCTGTGCTGCCACACACAGTTGCATCAGTTTTGCCGGCTCAATCCCTGCGAAGCGAGAACGTTGTGCGGCGGCAGGAGAGAGGGCAGGCACCTGCCGGTAGGAGAGCCGCCCGTGGGGGGGTTTCCTGCGGGTGGCACCATGCTGCCCTGGGGCGATGTGATGGGGAACTCAAAGGCATGAGGCGCAACAGGGGCTTGAGCGGTGGGGCCGTCATCGGATCCCATCCTCACCGCATGGCGCCCGATGCGCGGGGGTTAGGCGAGGCTGTGCCAGCCAGCGCCCTCGGCGCATGTCATTGTGTGATGGTGGGGCGGTAAGGGACAAGAGCACAAACCACTACAGGGACACCACAAGCGGTTTTGGGGTGAGGGAGAGGGTGAGGCAGAGGGACGGAGGGGGAGGGACGGAGGGTGGCGAGTGAGATGGGGTGGCATGAAGGGTGGGAGTGGGGGGGGGGGGGTGAGGGAAGAAGGAAGGACCGGGAGCATAGCGAGATCGTAGCCTGTACCGCGTGGAGGGGGGGGGGGGGTTGGATCTGGTGCCTAGTCTGTTTCACGGTGGTAAATTTTGCTGGAGGAAATTCTATTGCCTTCGGCAGTGCACTTCAAAGAGAGGCTGACAGTCAGCCAATCAGTAAGTTAGTCAGGCAAGCAGTCAGTCAAAAAGTCAGTCGGGCAAGCAGGTAGGCAGACAGAAACACACAGTTTGGGTTTCTTCGGTGGCAGACTCGGCTACAAGCAGAAGGGAGAGCAGTACCTGTACCTATCAGAACAAGCAATGGTCGAATGGTATCTGACCATCCGGCCACAGACTTGCAGGTTGGAGGTTCGAATCCCAGCCAGCCGACCGCCGGCCGACCTGTCAGCTCAGGGATAGAGGCCTCAAAATCAAAAAATCCATTGGGAGATCGTCTTATTGGGCAAATTAATAATTTGACAAGGGGTTGGACATCAAATATCATGCTACCCGAATGACCCCCCGCGCCTGCCTTGATCTAACAACCTCTTTTCGAGGTGATTTCGCACAAGCTACCAAAAAGGGCATGAAAAACTTCGCAACAATTGCAGCAAGCAGGACTGACATGATGAACAAACTGATTGCCAACACCAGCGCAACGGCACCTGCCCACCCACCTGCGACCATCCTCCCTGCTGACCCAATTTGGTAAGGTAGGCTAACATTAGAAGAGAGAAGAGAGGGGGGGGGGGGGTTCCGCTAGTGCATGTCCGGGGGGATTTCCACGCATATTTTTTCTCCACACACGCGACAGCGCCCGCTCACCTCGGATAGCCTCGCCCAGCCAAGGCAAGGCATGGCTAGCATGGTATGGCATGGTTTGGCATGGCGTGCTGGCGCCCAATCATCCGATGTATCTAGTTGAAAGCAGGTAATCCCAAAATTGTATGATGGGATTTTCCCAGATTTTCCTTCAAAAGTGTGTTTTCTCCACGGCAATGCAATGGCACAAAAAAAAATTAGGCACCATCAGACCCAATTTTGAGCAGAAGAGGCGTTTTTTGATGGCATTGGGGCCTAATGCATGTCTCGGAGGATTTTCATGCATATCTCTTTTCCACACACGCGCGCGCACTCGGCCGCGTTGGCTCGCCTCACCCAGCCAAGGCGAGGCATGGCTGGCATGGTATGTCAGCTACCATGTGGATGCGGATGTGGTCTGCCACGAGCATATGGTGACGTGTGAATTGGTATCATCCGACGCAAGATTGTTTGTTGAGGGCAGGTCACTGGTGTGCTTGCCGGGTTGATCTAGTCAGCTAGATTTTCTAGGGTGAAGTGTTTGGGGGGTCTCCCGTGAGATGTGTGACGCATGGGCTGTCAAGTTCACCATTTTCATGAGCGGTGTCTTGTGCTTGCCCATTCTGCAACGAGAGTTTCCAAGAACCGCTCATGTGCGTGAAGCAAGTGGCTCATCTAAGCCGCCCTGTGTTGAAGGATCTGTTTTCCATCTGCTCATCGTGAGACGCTGGGGTGTGGCAAAAGAATGTTGCGCCCCCTTTCACCTGATGGCAAGCAACCTACCTCCACACAACACTCGGAACAATTTTGGAAAAAATCATTGTTGACCACTTTTGGTTTCAGCTGTGACTCGTATCCCTACCCTAGCACGTGCGTTGTGCGCATTGCACCATTCTAATTGGGCATTGAAGGGTGTTGACCGCACAAAAATAGCTTGCAAGTGATCCCCTTCATCACTATTTATCACCACAAGCGTGCCCCACACAATCCATGGGATGACAACACAACACATTCCCTCTGGAACCCGCCCCACACGCATTGTCATTCCTAACGTTGTCCATTTCAAGGGTTTTGGGGAACTCGCATGGGCTAACATGGGTCAAAAAAGGCTCACAATAATTTCAAATCACTTATTTGAGCACCCGAAGTGGCCTAGGAACAATTTTGGAAGAACCATTTTTGACCACTTTTAGACCCACAGGTGACCCCCGTAACCCTACCATAGAACGTGCGCCACGCATGCTGGTGGTGCCAATAGGGCATTGAGGGGTGTTGACTGCGTGGAGAAACATTGCAAGTGATCCCCTTCATCATTATCTGTCACCACAAGGGGGGTCCACCGAAATCCATGGCAGCCAAACACCACACCAGAGGCTGGGACTCGAAAAATTATGCAAAAAGGGTGCTGTTCCAGGCAGATTTGACAAACCCCAACCCTGTCCCTGTCCCTAACCCTAATCCTAACCACAATCCCATGTGTCGGGGGCGAGTCTCAAAGCATCATGCTGCAGTCGTTCTCCACCCCTCCTGACGTGAAGCAGGAGAGGCAGGACTGTGGGGCTGAGGCACCTTAGTGTGAGAGGTTGCCACAGAGCGAACCATTGCAGTGCTGTGGTGGGCAATGCCCACATGGATCTGCCACAAATGCCCCAAGGGCCATTCCTCAACCCCACAAGCGGACCTTAGAATTGACAGCAAAAGGCCGCACTGTGCATCCGGGTGGCTTGTGTGGGATCCCCAAACTGCAGTCATAGGGCACTTGGTAGGAAGAAGGGAAGGGGGGGGCGGGGCGGCAGTTTGAACGTTTGGCCGCCGCTGGTCCCAAGTGCACCTCGAGAATAGTTGGGCACCGCGAATTGTGCCGTGACGGGGGGATAGAGTGTTATGCCTCTGGACCAGGCTGTTGCTCAGTGACCCAAAGGGTTGGGGGCTCGTTTGGAGGCTGGGGCAGCCCCGGCCGACGCCCCCCCCCCCCCCCCCTGTGTGACATTCCGTCGGGTTGTTGCTCCTTTACGGGGCCCTGGACAGTCACCCGCTCTTCCCTTCGCATGTTGCGTCGGGTCGCTGCGTTCTGTCGGCCGCTGCGGCCGGTGCTCCTGCTGGTGTCGTTTCCGCGTTCGCGGAGCCCAGTAGTTGGTGTGCCGGGGCTGTGCTGGATGTGGCGGGATGTGCCGTTTGCGCGTCAGCGGCGCCCCCCCCCCCCCCCCCCCTCTTCCCCATTAGACAACAATGATTCAGCGGGGGCGCCGATGTGGTGTCCCATCGTGACCACTGGGGGGGCGTCCGCTGCCACCATCACCGCCGCCCTGGCCACAGAGGCCCAACTCCCTGAGCCTTTGGGTGCTGCAGGGGTTGATTGCAGCTGAGCTATCGCGGAGGTGGGGAGAGTAGAAGGGAGATAGACAAAACAAAAGCCTAAGCATGAGTCTTTGGACCATGTGTTGCATTTGCAGTTGCATTTGCCATGGGCAACCTTTGCACCCTCCCGCCCCTTGGCACTCCAGGCACTTACATTGTTTCGGTATGTCCGCGCATGATGAATGATGAATGCACTCATTGTGATGCGCAGAGACCACACACATGCATGGCATTCCCGACCACAAAACCGCGTCCGGCCTAGCCCGATGCCGAATGTTTTGTGTCACGAAACACAGTCAAACTGGCGAGCACTGAGGACTCGGACATATGATGACATTTTAGAGAGCCCCTGGTCACACCACCAATACAAATACAATGAGGCCCTCCTGGTTGCCTCTGTCAATGGGATGGGGGGCAAGAAGGCCAGCGTTGAGTGGCCCGTCCACCGGGCCATACTGTTGGGTTTAGGTTATGCACCCTGCACTGAGACATGCACTGCACCACTGGACCATGTCACTGTATGTCTCATCAACTTGGGGTTCAGGTCCATGCCCGGGGGCAGGGCATGTGCAGCCAGGCAGGCTGCTTCCAATAGACAGTGTTTGCAAACAGTAGCGGCAGAGCTGGCTGCACTGAGGCACAGGCGCTGGGTGCATTCAGCGATCCGGAGGGGGGGGGGGGGGTGGAGGCAGGTCACTGGCCGGTGGGGTGGGTGGGTGGAATCAGGATCCGGGCCAGGTGGGGTGGGTGGGTGGGGGACCCAACCATCAGTGCAAAGAACACACTATGCAACACAGTCGGGTTCCTAAACTATAGTTTATATCCATAAACTAAGGTTTAGGTTATGCACCCTGCACTGAGACATGCACTGCACCACTGGACCATGTCACTGTATGTCTCATCAACTTGGGGTTCAGGTCCATGCCCCTACCCGATGAAATCGCTGTGCGGCTCCCCCCCCCATCTCAGCCTCTGTAACGCATTGTACCTACATGCAGGGGTGTGTGCACACGTTCGAGGTCCAGGCGTGCCTGCGTGCATAGTGCAGCGACTAGCATGTCGTCTGGTGTGTCATACGACTTCCAGCGGGATGGCACATCCGCCGGGTTAAGCTCTCCTTTGACCCACAAGAGTTCAACCACCATCCCTGACCAACGCAACACGTGTTGCAGCTGACGCAGCAGCCTGTTCTGTGCAGCACAGGCCGTGGCTGCCCTGCCCTTCATGGCAGAGAACAAGGAGGACATGTTATCACCATAAACCCGCAAATACTGAACCCGTCTATATGCCCCCATGCGCACTGTCTCGACAATACCCGCCAGCTCCGCTGCTTGCTGTGTAGCCACCCATTCAGGTAGCATCTTTATACGCATCCCTAGTGAATCACCCCACAGACCAACAAAATAATCCTAGCCCTGCCGGGCCGCGTCGCAGTAAATGGTATCGGTGGATCCCAGGGTGCCGTGGGGCACCCATGGGACCAACGCACAGGCAATGCCTTCCAAGAGGCCTCGCAGTACCTTGGGTGGGGTACACTTTGCAGTGCTGGGTCCCTGGTTCAGCCAACGATAAGCACCAGCCAAAAACGGCTGTGCCCCCCTCCCTGGCCGCACTGCCCACTGTAGTTTCCCCAGCATGCGCCTCAGCGCTTTTTCCGAATACCCGGTGGTGGCTAGTCGAAGCCAACAGCAGATGAGGTGTGCCTGCAGTGCTGGGGCATTCTGCACTCCGCCCTGGTCCCCCCCGACTACCTTTCCCATCCACTTCACACGATTGCTGGGCTCCAGGGAGGACTTTGGGCTGACCACCCAACCGGCCCTTTCGAGGTCCGCCTTCGTGCGCAGTGCCTGCTGTTGGACCAAGCCGGAGTGCCTGCCTGCCACCAACACATCGTCTGCATATTGGATCACCACCACCGACCCTGGGAAATGCTCTACAAGAAAGGCTGCCAAAATGGCTTGCGCCATGGAGGGGCTGTGCTTCCAACCGAAAGGCAGGGACTGCAGTGCGTATACCCGCCCCCCCCACCCCCACCCTGATGCTGTCCCGCTGCGCTGGGGGCAGTCGGCAGCTCCAGAAATGGTTGCTTATATCGAGGGTGCAGTAAAACAATTGCTCCCCTCGCAGTGCGCAGAGCTGCAGCAGGTGCGCCAGCCCATCCAGCGTGGGCAATTTAAATGGCAGGGGGTCCACACAGCGGGCATTCAAGTCCAGCATTGGTAGGATCAAGGAGCACTTGTGCTCATTCTTGTGCTGGACATACGCCCGTGCATTCGGTGGCTTTTGCGACGGTGACACTGCAACAAGCTGCTGCCCCAGCAAGGTGTGAACTAGTGCAACTAATGGCGGGTCCGACGAAAATGGCGCGGGGGGGGGGGGGGGTGCCCTCAGACGCCCACAGGAAATTTGCTGGTACCATGGCATCCCAAACACTGTCCGGTATGTCAATAGCTCCTGTGTCCCCCAGACCCTTCTCCGCCACCTCCACTGGCACCACCAGCTTAGACCCATGCCTCCGCGAGGAAGATGTGCTGACGTCCGGCGGTGAGATGTCCGTGGCCGCCTCCACATTGGTGGCCAGTTCATGCATGACCGCTCCCAGGTGATGGCTGACTGGTCCCGCCTCCTCGTTCCATCGGCACATAGTAGTCATCATGTAATCCCTCAGTAGATCCTTCACCGTCTGCTCCTTCACCCGGATCGTCTCCGCCACCTTCTTGGTGGCCTGTATCCAGTGATCCGTCACCAGGTCCCCGCATTTCGGGCACTTCATGTGAGCCAGTGTGGTGCACCTGCACAGGTCTCCACAGCTGGTACTGTGGACCGCGCCGAGCCGCTGTGACCACATACCCAAAGTGTGGGGCTGTGTCGGATTCGGGTTCCCGCACAGGCTAATCGCCCCCGTCTTCGCGTTCCCTTGTGCACACTCGCTTGGCGCTGTTGGGCAGATCGTCATCTTCACGTTGTCGCTTGCGTCCAACATCCATGTCGTTCGCCGCCGCTGGTGCTGCTGCGCCCGTCCCCAGGTCGTTAACTGGGTCACCAGCATCATCTGAGTCATCCACCACAACGTGAACCACATGTTCCTCAACAGGTCCACTGTCGCCCGCTGCAGCAGCAGGGTCGTCAGAATTTGGCTCCACCCCGGTGTCCCCAACCTCAGCACCCATACCAATCGGGATCTGCGGCTCTCCCTCTGCCTGCGCGACAGTGTCGAATTTCTCCAGCAACTCCACCGGTTCTGTCGTTGGTGTCTCCTCGTCTCCTGCTTCTCGCTCCTCATCGGACGTGCATGCGCTGGATGTGTCGGAATCTTCCCCCGGCGGATCAGGGTCGTCCCTATCGCCCCTGGTGAACATGGCCTTTGGGATCTTCGGCACTGGTAACCACGCATCCGTGGGCCAGAGTGACTTGGGCTTGACCAGCCCCCCCTCCACATCTCTGGCCAACCATCCGCTGTCTCCCACCGGCCAGGGCACATGGATTTCTGCTGGCAATGTCCATCCTGGTGGTGTCTTCCAATAATGTCTGGGCTGGGCCTGTGTCCACCAGCGACCCCAGACTTGCAATCCCCGTAACTTTCCGCCTTGGTGTCCCCAGGATACGGCCCCCAGCTTCTTGATGCCGTGCCAGGCGGCTTTCGCGAGGTCTCGATGTTGCACCACTTGCTGGAGCACCGTTTGTAGCACCGACCTTCCCCCTGGGACCAGCGGCTGTCGTAATTGTACGTGTCCAGGTCTGTGTTTCCAGAGGTACGCCCTCCATGCCTCGAGGAAGGGTGAGAGGGCGTATGTGGTGACCTTCTTGTTGCGCTTCTCGTCCCAGAAGGTGACGAACCCTGGTACTGATATCCACTCCCACGTGACGCTGGCCGCGTCGCCCACTCTCCAGAGGTACACGATGCTGCAGATGGCCAGGAAAACCAGCCGTCCCCAGGCCCAGTGGCCCCGGCTGGTGGTAATCGCCTCGATGTGGTCCCATGTGGTGACTGGCTTGGGTTGCGCCCTGTGCGCCCATCCCTTACCAATCGCCCTGGCTTGCATCCAGTGGACTTCGGTAACCACCGCTTTGATGATGCGCAACTTCTCCAGTAATCGCACCCCCGAGATGAGTCCGTTCGCGCTGGACCCGCTCTTTCCCTTGGCCGCCAAGACATTGAGTCTCCTCTCCACGGCGTCCACCAGGAGCTCGTCGGGCGAGCTGGCCAGCAATGCTTGTCGAAGTGCACTGGTGTACGTGTCCACCGACCCGGGTTCCACGACCCGGATGGCTGTCGCTCCCGTGCTCGACCCCGAATCGGTGTGCGTGAGCATCCGGATATGCTGTAACGCCTCCCATGCATCGCGGACTGTGGGGGCCCCAGTGGGGACCTCCGGGCCCCCTCCGCTCCTTCACTGACCCTCCCCAGTCGGGCAGGGGTCCTTGGACCAGTGCATGAGGCCACATTTTATGCGCGGCGTGGGAGGCGGTTTGCTGGTGTCGTACACAACTCCTTTGGCCGATACCCAGAGCCTGGTGTCGCCGACCTGTTGGAAACCTCCAGTGGACCCCTTCTTACCGCAGTCTGCAGCCCAGTGCCCGTCCTCGCCACACCGGAAGCACCTGCCTGGTTTGGCAGGTCGTCCCTCGCCGTTGGTGCTCGTCTGTTGCTTTGGTGTTTGCGGTGTCTGCGCATTTTGCTGTTGGACCGTCGCTCTACCATTTTGTTTTGCCAGGATCTCTTGGTGTAGTACGTTCCACACCGCCAGCACGAACTTGTCCTCACGCCAATTCTCCGCATTCAGGGGCCTGGTCTGCAGCTCAGCCACCGCGGACGCCAGTGTGGTCATCCACTGATATGGCAGCGCCCTGCTCAGCATCTTCGCTATTTCCTCGTCGGTGAGCGCCGGTGCCGCCCGTGCCTTGGCTTTTTCCATCTCGAGTGTTGCGCTGGCCAACTTCGCCTCCAGCTCGGCTATCCGCTGTTTGTCCGGCGTCTTGTCTGCCTCCACGATGGCATAAGCATCCTTTACGAACAATCCCGCCTCGAAGTCTGGCCGCATGTACTTGCGGCCGTGGTACACCCCCATCGCTCTGATCAAGTCCGCCTTATCGGTGAAGTCGCCTCCAACCGCGTCCATGAACTGCTTTAACATTTCATCCGACACGTCCTCCACTGCCAGCCACTCATGCATGCTGATTTCCCATTCCGCCACGTTCATCTTGTACGCCTCGCTTTGTAGCAGTACCCTGTATGGCCCTGCTGTCCACTTCTTCTGGTCGGACCGCACTTGGTCCACTGCCTCAGTGATCATGTCCGCGGCTCTCTGATCCCGGACCACCTCTGCTGAAGATGCGCTCGTTGCGGGACTGGCCCCCCCTTGTCCTGTACCCCCATTTGCATCGGACCCAACCATCAGTGCAAAGAACACACTATGCAACACAGTCGGGTTCCTAAACTATAGTTTATATCCATAAACTAAGGTTTTGAAATAACCAGCATGATCCCGACCTCAGGCCAGACTCAAGCAGTTCATTCAAGCACACAGCTTTTGGCACATCAATGTTTTGCCCTGCCGCTCTCGTAGCGCAAACCAGACCTGCTCCGCTATGTTGCCTTGAGGTCACCGCCCAACAACGGCCATCGAATGTTTCTTGGGCAGTTTGGGTCAGCCTAATCACTCCGCTCCTCGGAACCAGGCCAGCCCTTGCCAACCTAAGTCTGTTCCCATAGCCCTCTGCCATTCATCGTATCAAGTCGTTGCCACCCAGACGCAGGCCAAAATAAAAGGCAGGAAACCAAAGCCCCCCGCCCCCCGCCGGGCACCGTCGGTGCCTACCCCTGGGGTATGAACCCACGCTCTATAGCGCGCCAGCCAAATGCGCCTCCGCTATACTGTCCGAACTTTTAAAATTTGCGAAACCGGCATTTTTGCGAAGGACACCCCCCCCAAAAAAAATTTGCGATTTTTTTGGTTTTGCGGGCGAGAAATTAATTTTTTTTTTGCGATTGTTTTTTCAATTTGCGTTCACGAACAAAACCAATGCACCCAATGCAAATTGCCATGCATACAAATGACACATTGTAGGCCCACACATGAACAATTCGCCATCGGCACGAGTGTGGAATTAATTTAATTTTTGCGATTATTTCGAATTTTGCGTTGTATTTTTCGATTGTACGGCTACAATTAATTTTTTTTGCAATTAATTCTAGATTGTGTGGGACTAACTTTATACGCACGACCTACTCAGAATTAATTAGGTTTAGCTTTCTTGAAGTTTGGACGGTACCACTGTGACAACGGGTATAGAACACACCCACAAAACCACCTGACTAATCTACCTCATCACTGCCGCACAAACACCCCCTTCCACTCAGTTTACACAAGCTGTACGAGCGAGCAAACCAAGTTCGGCCCGCTAGGCAGCCGTGTCATCCCCAGGCCTATCCCCAGGCCCTCAACATTAACCATTAGGATACCTGCAGACATACTCAGTGAGAGTGAGAGAGAGAGAGAGAGAGAGAGAGAGAGAGAGAGAGAGAGGGAGGGAGAGAGAGAGAGAGAGAGAGAGAGAGAGATGGAGAGAGAGAGAGAGATAGAGAGAGAGAGAGAGAGAGAGAGGGAAAGAGAGAGAGAGAGAGAGAGAGAGAGAGAGAGAGAGAGAGAGAGAGAGAGCTGGCGACTGCCACCACCCAAAAACTCAATTCAGTTCCATTAAGAGTCAATGAACGATTGACACTTTGGCTGTGTCAGTACAACTCGCGACCATTCCACCAGTGAACAGAATGAGCAGCTCCGAACATATCAAAGCGACACAGCAATGAAAACCTGGAATGTGTGGGAACGCCGGGGCAGATGGATGCTCCCCAAGAGCACGTTGTGAGTTGGGCATCGTACTGGCGGGCTCTTCGTTGCGGATTTTCCGCACCAACGGACGCATTGGTTGCTTCAAACCTCCACAGCGCACCATCCCACTTCGGGAGGTCCCAGTGCCTTTACAAAGCAGAGCACCTGGAGCTGGACCTCTCGGCTCGGCTGTGCTGGTTGGCCGACCAGATTAGTGCGGCTTGTGGCACAGCGAGCTGAACTCTGGATGCGAGCTTCCGCCTTCACAATTGCACTAGGGCATTGCAACTGTACTGGGCATACTACGACATCTTCACATATTGGTGAGATAGACACTGGATCCAGGCTCATTTCCAAGGCCTTTTCAGGGGCGTTCCGAATGTACCCCACGTACCCCTCCCGCCCCTTCCCCTACTGGACACTCAGTAGACGCAAATGAGGCAACAACGGCTCCGACCCCCGAAACCGCTCCGTTTTCATTCATTCATTCATTCATTCATTGTCTGGCAGCTTAACCCCTGCCCGGGATTGTGGTCAGGGAAAAATCAGGAAATAATATAGCGTGTCACGGTAACACGGTCAGGGATGATGCTGGGCCAGGGGGGGGTTAGAAAAAAAATTCCTGGTACCGGCGTACAGCTTTTTTTTCGGGGGGTACCTCCGGAGGGGGAGGGGGGTACGAAAAAAAATAGCGCGAATTTTTTTCCACCCCCCCCCCCTGTGCTGGGCTGGCACTGGCCAGCTCGGTGAAAACAGGGCTGCCAAGTGTGTAGAGACCCCAGAAAAGCAACATCAAAGCACGGTTCGCACCACCGCCGAGACATATTGTGCAGCAGAGTCTACACAGGGCTTTAGGCTCTGTGAAGAGGATCTTGAATTACCCCGACGGGTCAGATGCATCTCGTCTCTGTGCCTTCGCCCTTTGAGTATCACGGATGTCCGCGCTAAACTTCGAGTCCCCCGCCCACGAGCTGATCGATTCCCAGGCCTCATGCCATCGGGTGGCGTCCATACTAAACAGGGTCAACTCGTCTTGTTCGACCCCCGATCCCCCACCATCTTGTGCCATTGCTTTGCTGGCTGAGCTCATCTCTTCCAAGCCCGAATCCTCCCACTCCGGTCGCGCATACGCTCGCACGGGCAGCGGTTGGTGCATGGTCTACCCCCGCCGCGCCAGCCAAGGCCATCAAGCCAGCAAACAAGCACGAAACCACGCCCAGGGCGGACTGGGATATGTGGGCCAGCAGCAGCAAGTGGCCAAAACCACCAACACCACGCACACCCGACACCAACAAGGAGCCCCCTTGAGCCGGGACGTTCCACCTCACAGGGAAGGAGGGGACAGGGCGCGACGACCCGCCTAGTGATTGGGGTGGGACCCCCGCCCCCGCTCTGCCATCCTCTCCGCCCCAATATTGCCCCGAACCCCAAGGGGTGAGGGCACCCATCGAATCAGTAGCTCCGACCCCACCCTCTCTCCCTCTCCCACAAAATCTGTTCCCACAGCCGTTGCTTGGGCAAATGAGGGGAGTCACACTGTTACATTCATACATCCCATCCAATCCTTCTGTCTGAGATATAAGGTGTCTTGACTAGGGCGGGCACTTCCGGGGGGGGGGGGGCGCGGTCGATAGAGCCCCCTGGCTAGACCCCCCCCTCCCCCAAAAAGGGCTCAATTGACAGGACCCCCAAAATCCTACCGAGACTGACCCCTGGGCCTCGGAGGTGACCCAGACCCAAAAATCGGCAAAAAATGATTTTTGGATTTTTGGAATCAGCGCGTCGAGGGGGTTTAGGAAAGTCGTCATTTGCCATGTATTTGGTGAAAAAAAAATTTGACCAATTTTAATGCTCAAAAAAATTTCGGTGCCTTCGGCGCCAGAGTTCATAACAACTGATTAATGGTGCCTGTCAATTGAGCCCTTTTCCCGAACCCCCCCGCCCCAGTTTTTGGGGGCTCTATCGACCCCCACCCCCCGTAAGCCAACCCCCCCCCCCCCCCCCGCAGCCGCATCCCCCGGGGGCGGAGCAGAGGACGACGTTGTGTGCAGACCAGACGGCCTCCGTATTTGGAAGGAAAATTGACCATCTTCAATGGTCAAAAAGAATTTCGGCGCCTTTGGTGCCAGCGTTCATAATAAGTGATTAATGGTGCCTGTCAATCGAGCCCTTTTCCCGAACCCCCCCCCCCCAGTTTTTGGGGGCTCTATCGACCACCCCCCCCCCACCCCCGGAAGTGAAAACCCGGCGGCCCCTACTTAAGGGGTGGGGGTGGGCAACGTCAGTCTGCCCCGTCCTGTTCGGCGTCATTATACATTGCGGTCTCTTCGTACTTCGAGGCCAAGATAGCGCCCCTGTCTGCGACAAGTCCGTCCGTGTCAGCCTTCTCCGCCTTCCTGCAGCAGCCCGGCGAGAGATCCACCCCGTACGACTTCAGCCCCATCGAGTTCGCCACCGCCGGGACGCTCCCGTGCCCGCAGAAGGGGTCGACGATCACAACGTCGTCGCCGACCGCCCACTTAATGAACTCGATGCTTTTCATCACCGCGATGATGCCCATCCCCCGCGGCCACAACAGCTGCCCCCTGTCAATCACGTCCGGGAAGTTCTGGTACTTCACCTTCGGGTTCGGAGGGGTGCCTTTGAAGAAACACATCATGTGCGTGAAGCCGGGACGGCCGACCTTCGCGTGCCCGCAGGGGGAGGCCAGCGCGACCTTGTGCCAGAGAAGCGACGCCGCAACGCCCGACCTCTCCACCCCTTTCATGATGAGGAACGGCTTTGACAGCGTGTCGCATCTGTTGGCCCGGGCGTCCGTCTGGTGGAAGCAGGCAATCTGCCCTTCTTTCAGCGTTTCCATGACTTTCACTACGGCAGCGATGACCCATTCGCTGTAGTCCGCGTCACTCCACCCGAGGAACTCGTGGATGTCGGGCATCCCTGTGAGTACACTGCCCGGCAGAGATCCGATGGTGTCCATCCACTCCAGCGCGTCCTGGCAGACAATCACCCGCTTGTCCGGGGCGGCCTTCTGTGCGTCGCGGTATTTCAGACGGGGCACGTAGTTGTCCTCGGACGTACTCCATCCTCCGTCCGCCATTTGCTCTGCGCGCTTCGCGTTTCGCTTCTCCGCGCGGGTCCGCTTTGCAACAGCTGCAGGCTGCCCACCATCCACGGCTGCACCAGGGGAGCCTTCCAGGGAGGCGGAGGCGGAAGGAGCCGCCGGCAACGGGTGGGCGTCTCTCGTCGCAGCGCTGCTTGACTCCAGTCGCGGAGACAACGACGGAGGAGGAGGAGGAGGAGGAGAAGGAGAAGGAGAAGGAGAAGGAGGAGGAGGAGGAGGAGGGACCGGGACGAGGCGGGAAGATAACCACTGCTGCAGGCACGCCCCCACGACGCAGCCGACAGCCATCCCACCCACCCCCGCGAGCAAGAGGTTCGCTTCCCGGCCCATCGTGCGAGAATGACGGTTTGGTTGCGCCCGGAAGGTTGGACACGGGAAGGTGGGCCTAGTCCTGGCCTCTCGCCACTTGTGTCTCCGGCTCCCGGAGCGTCGGGTGCTGTGGTTGTGCCAGGGCCCAAGTACGATAAGGCCGGAGAAAACAAAAAAGGAAGGTGGAAGAAAGGGTGTCAAAACATAAGAAGAGCAAGTGGGCTGGATCAAGAAAAGGTTATGGCCATTGCGCTGCATGCCCCCACTACCGGGGGGGGGGGGGATATTCCGTGCGGGGGAAATATGAATCTACAAATTCTGGCGCGACAAAATCCGTGCCACTTCTTAAAAATGGGCAAACATATTGTGTGCGGTTCCCAATAATTGCTCATGAGAAACAGTGGGTGCTTGCTGTTATTACCCGCACAAAACCTTAAAAACACCGAACAAATTGCTTACAAAGTTTTTGTACAGAAATTGACATGCAGAAATGCAGGAAAAAAAAATTCCAGCTTGTATAATCCCCCCCCCCCCGGTAGAACAGGGAAAACAGAACTCCCGCGGCCACTGAATGTGGTGCCAAAGGGTGCAAAGGAGGCAGACGCAACTAGTGCACAGAGTGGCACAGCAGTTGCGCAGCAGATGGAAATCCTTTTTCGCACCATTTACCAAGCGCAGCCACGGGGGCACAGAGAGTAATGCGCCCACAAACACAAAACCAAACACAGTGCGATGGCATTCTTGGTCATGTTGTTTGCTAAAGTTCAGGTCACAGTATCCTATTATTTTTGGTTCAGACCAAGATAAGCTGGCGTAGCCTGCTCAATTCACAGTTCTCGAGATAACCTCTCAGGATCAAGGTTCAGAGCTGTCCAGTGCTACAATGATCCCACACATGACTGGGGTAGCGGATCTGACACGTCGTGCGGACTAGCTGAGTCTGAAACCAGGTTAAACCGCCCCCCCTTTCATTATCATGCGCGTGATAATATTTCGGTGCGTGATAATAGGGGCTGTGTGATATCATTTTGACCACCGCCCAGGGATGCCCTGCACTTGTTCCTTCACACGTACTCCCCACTGTGCTGTCTTTGGCGCCCTTGCTTTTGCTCATTGCTGTGGAGCTGTGGTGTCTATGCACCCAGCTCTTGTTCGTGGCCGTAGAGCAGTGTTTGCATTTCAAACGGCCCTGTGTGCTTCTGGGGGCGAGGGTGGCAAATGACGTCTCCGTGATCAGACTCACACCACGTACAATAGTCTCCCATGACGTCCAATTCAAATGTCCAGGGCAGTCCTTACGGACTCTCTCTCTCTCTCTCTCTCTCTCTCTCTCTCTCTTTTGTTAAGGACCGCCCTTAAGGACTGCCCACGAGGCGATGGTTGGAGGGGGGCCGCTGGCGGTTGGAGGGTAAACAACAGCGGTTGGAGGGTAACCGATGGCCCTTGGAGGATAACTGACAGTGGTTGGAGGGGGCAGCACTTGAGGGGGTCTTCCGTACAAGTGCTTCTCCACAATATGGGCGAAACGAAGCCCCCCCCCCTTTTTTTTTTCAAGTGTTAAGGATGTTGTGTAAGTGCCGCGGAATGTAGACTCTGTCAATGTGCCTACGGCTTCCCAGCTCGGTGCTGTCAGAACTCTTGGTGGACCAATAGGCCCCCCAATAGGCCCCCTAATAGGCCCCCCCATAGGCCTCCCAACAAGCCCCCCAATAGGCCCCCCAATAGGCCCCCCAATAGGCCCCCTGATAGGCCCCCCAATAGGCCCGGTCATAGGCCTCCTAGTAGGCCCCGAAATAGGCCCCCAAATAGGCCCTGTCACAGGCCCCCGAAAAGGCCCCCCAATAGGCCCCATCATAGGCCCCCCAATCGGCCCCCAAATAGGCCCCCAAATAGGCCCTCAAATAGGCCCCCTAATAGGCCCCCCAGCCGTACTGGAGACAAATACTTTGTGATACTAGGGGCATCATTGTTGCCCCTGGCGTAGGTTTTGATGCTTCTTCCACATTGGGGACATGGCATTTTTGGATTTTCACCCGGTTTCATCCATTTCCACCCCTTTTTACCTTTTTTTGCTCATCTCACCATGGACTCCCACACTTTGGTGTGGGCCCTTGAGTTGGGGTGATGGGGGGAAGAATGGGAGCTGAATGATGAGGAGGTAGCGGCACTGGATTTACAGGGTGATGCCAGCCCAAATGAAGTGGAAGAAACTCTCCGTGATAGGAACGCCGAAGAAATGTGTGCGCGCGCAAGGACCCCCCTTGTGAGGACCGTGAGGATAGGTCACTGTGCCTCATGCACACTGGGAAGCCTATGGGCGTGGCAGGCTCCCATTGCATAAACCTCCCCCCCTATCATTATCACGCACCGAAATAATATCACGCATGCATGATAATGTTTTATACCTCCAAAATAATATCACGCATGCAATTCTTGACGTTAGAGGTAGCAACACAAAAGGCAGAAATCAGGATTTCTTGCAACACCATTGCTACTTGGTCCAGTTATTTGGAGAGAAATGCGGACATTGACAACTGCCTTGAAACTGGTTTAGGGTTGGGCTTGGGCTTGGGCTTGGGTTTAGGGGCGGATGTGTCTCCCCTTGGGAGAGCGGCACACTGGGGACTACTATACACTCTGCATTCGTTCTCTGAAAGCAAAGGGGAGTGAGGGTGAGCGTGATTTTGCGGGAGTAGTCTCACCCAGTCTTTGGTGCGCTCAGTCTTGCACCATATCCTCACGTTCTCTTTGAGAACTCGAATCTGTCGCTCACATAGGGGGTTACTCGTATGTGTATAGGGAATCCCCGTTGACACCTGGACATTGAGGGACCTCAGGACTCTCTTGTACCAGCCAGTGTCGGAGCGTACTCGGACGTCCTCGTCCGAGTTAATCTCTTTGGGTGCCCCATAGACACAGAACCACTCTTCCAGGAGTATCTTGATGGTCTCCTCGCCGGTGATGTGTTTAGTGCATGGGAACACCCTGGTAAACCTGGTCAGCCCACAGGTTACCACTAGGGCAAAGTCATAGCCCCCAAACTTAGGTATCTCCGTGTAGTCCACGTAGAGAACACTGTTGGCACAGTGGGGGATAGGGAGCACGCGTCAAAGAACAAGGGCAGGGCATTCCAAATGGCTGTGCTTTTACACTAGCATCGTGTCTGCCCAAAAAGTGTAGTTTGCCCCAAATGTCACCGAGAAATTTGCCTCAAGTTTGCACACCATCTGCCTTTTGGTCCCGTGCGTCAATGTGCAGCATAAATTTGATAAGGAACTGTGGGCAAATATCCGAGCAATGAGGAATCAATGAGTACGTGTCAAATAACAACTGCAGGGCATTGAAAAGGGCTGTGCCTTTACACTAGCATCTGTGTCTGCCCGAAAAGTGTAGTTTGCTCCAAATGCAACCGAGAAATTCGCCTTAAATTTGCACAGCATCTGCCTTTTGGTCCCGTCAATGTGCAGCATAAATTTGAAAAGGAACTGTGGGCAAAGATCCGAGCAATGAGGAATCAATGAGTACGTGTCAAAAAACAAGTGCAGGGGGTATTTTGGGCCTAAAAAGAGGCATTTCAGCCCACTACTTGGGTGCAAAACCCACGAGACACGTGTTTGTTCATCATCCAAGTTCGTTCCAATGCAAATGCCTCCATGGACAGCCTAGGCACCCAAACTGCCCGAAAAAGGGTACTTTTTGGCAATTTTTGACAGATTTTGAACCTTAAGTCCGCCGCTTGTGGTGCCCATTCCCGCCCACCACCGTTGAGTTTCTTGTCCATCCACATACACTGTGCGCCTGGTATCATTGTGCACGGGGGGAGGGGGGGGGGCACGCCACGGTCGGGCAGCCATGGCGACTGCCGCCATCATACCCCTCAGGACAGCAGGTGGGGTGTATTTGGACATCGGCGGGCCCCACACGGACCACGCATGTGCTCCTGCCAAAAATGGCATGGCCGAGTTGCCTGGTCTGGTGGCCCACAGGGCCTTGCCCAGGAATTGACGCATGCGCTTTTGTCTATACTGTGACGTGGCCAGCCTGACCCATCTCACTATAAGGGAGGAAACAGAGGGGGCTGAGGAAGCGATAGTGTGCTGGTGTCCGTCGATCTCCTTCCCTACCCATTGGATGCTGGCAGCGGGCCGGGTTTGGGACTTCGGGCTGATGACCCATCCTGCGGGTTCGAGTATGGACACCAGGCGTTGAGTTTCAGTTTCTAACATGGTTTGGGAAGCACAGAAGAGGAGGATGTCATCCAAGTATTGGATAACCACAACTTGAGTAGGGTGGCCAGTAGGGTGGAGGGTGGCCAGGTAGCAACCCAGGAGCTCCTGGGCAAGGGCGGGGCTCCTGGACCGGCCAAATAGGAGCCCAGCGAAGGCATACGTGTCCCCCGCCACCCTGATCCTGAATGCCGTGCGCTGGTCTGTCGGTAGTTTACATGTGTAGAACATGTTTGAAACGTCCAGCTTCGTAAACCACAGCTGGATGCCACGGGCTTTCATGAGGGCCATGGACGCAGCCAGTTGCTCCAGGGTGGGCAGAATCATAGGGGGGGGGGGGGTCACCCGCACATCTGTCATTTATAGGTCTACCGTCGAAAAGCAACGCTGCTTTTTCTGCGTTCTTTTTTTGGGCGAACACTGTGCCATTGGGAGGGGCGTCAACCGCCAGCCTGTGGAGCATGCCGTCGTGCTCCATTTTGTGGACCAGCGCCTGGAGATGGGGCCCTGTGGAATCCGGGGCCCCTACCGCCTGTGACTTTACCCACTCCCAATTGAGGGGGGCGTGCTTGGCCCACAGGTCGGGGGGGATGTCGACAGCCCCAGTGGTGCCCAGCCCCTTCGCCGCAGAGCGTGGGGTGAGGGGTGCGCCTTTGTGTTTATCAGCGGGGGGGCTGGTGTCGGGCGGGGACAGGTCAGAGGCTACCGCGTCGCGGTCAAAAACCGTAGAAAGGGCGGCCGTCATGGTGATGGCCGCCTCGACCAGGAACCCCGCCTCTTCAGCCTCCGCCAAGGTAAGGACAATGACGTCCTGCAGGAGGTCCCTGATAGTTCTGTTACTGCCCCCCCGACTCGCCAGAGCCTCCGACGCCTGGTCCGCCGACCTCATGAGTGGGGGGGTCAGGTGTTCGATTGCCGGGTTTGGACTGCCGCACCTGCAGTGGGTACCATTTCCGGAATCGATCCCCTTTCCGAGGCGCCGCGACCATGTACCCATGGTGTGGGTCTGCGTCTGTCCTGCGTGGGAGCACTGCGGCCTCCCCGCCCGGTTGGAAATATCCGTGAGGTGGCTGGGTCTGTGTTCGCTCTTTTTGTGGTCGCTTGACTGGCGGTGGGGTGGTATAGAACTCCTGATCCCGGCAGTGTTTGGTCCCTGTGATCCGTGCTGGGCCATGTCCTGCCAAGCAGTACTGGTCCAGCTCCCGGAGGGTAGACCCTGTGTCGGCGGTCCCGTCAGAGGCATCGCTGGTGACACTGTCGCCCTCGGACACGTCTGTGCCCGCGTCGGCAGGGGGGTGGGGTTGGCACTCGTCGGCGGAGGTCGGCTCTGGCGAGCAGGGTTGGCTCGTGGGTACTGTTGGCGTGCAGACTGCACCCGCGGGGGATGGTTGAAGGGGGGGGGCTGGCTCGGGCCGGGGGGGTGTTGGGTAGACCAGGGGGGGGTAGACATTCCCGCAACAACGCTGGTTTTGCTGTCCTCCCCGCTGCTGGAGGTTCCGAGGGGTGCCCCGGGGTCGCGCTGCAGGTGTACATTGGGCCGTGCGGCCGCGGCAGTTGGCGGCGCGGCGGGCAGGTCCAGGGGGGGGGGGGTTCTGGTCGCTGGGGCGTAACTGTTTTGGCGTCTGCGGACTCGGGCTTGGCTGCCTTGGGCTGCGGTGGCTGTGGGGCTGCCCGCTGGGGTGGGATGGGGTCCAGGGGGGGGGGCACTTCGCTGGTCCTTGGATCTTCATTCGTGTTTGTATCGGAGTCGTCCCCGTGGTCGCCACTTGCTGGCTCGGGGCGTGTGACCTCCACATGCGCAGGGGGTGGGGCATATGGTCTGGGGTTATCCTTGAATGCCTGTTTGGGCCATAAGTCCCTGGTGTTGATGCGGACCCTGGTGTACGCCCTGCCTGGCCCTGGGCGCTCCGGGAGGGGCAGGTGGAGGGTGGGGGGCGGGTAGCATAATGCGTGGCCATTTGTGGGCTCCACCATCGGGCCCACATCTGGAGGCCTCTGGTGGACCCTCCCTGGGCCATGAAGGCCGCGGCTCCCATGCGTTTGTGGCAGTGCCACTGGAGCCCGGCACTGTCAGTGTCCTTGAGGAGTTCACCCAGGTAAAGTCGCAAGGATTTCCTCCCCCCCGGGAAAACTGAGGTGAAGTCGTGGTGGTGGGGCAGGCGGAGGGTGCAGACGTGTTCTCTCCAGGTTTCCAGGTACGGGGACAGGGGAAAGCTGGTGAGCCTGCAGTTACATTTTTCGTCCCAAAATGTGAAAAATTGGGGGGATGAAATGTACGCCCAACAGATGGATTCCAAGTCCCCAACCCTAAGGCAGTACACGACCGCCAGCATGGAGAAAAAGAAAACCCTGGTCCATGCCCAGTGGCCCCAAGCGTTTCCCAGGATCTGTAGGTTGGCTGCCGTGGTCCACCGCTGGGGTTTAAGGTTCCCCACAGTGGTCTTGTCAATGGCCTTTGCATAGACCCACATGGGTTCGGCTTGGTGGGGGGGGAGGAGTCCCACCTTTTCCAAGGCCTTGAGTCCTGAAATGAGGTTGTGTGCACTGGACCCTCCTCGGTCCCTCTGCGCAATGATCTTGAGGAGCTGTTCGACATGCGGGAGGAAGGGGTCTTCGGGGGGGTCGGGGTTTGACTGCACTGTCCACCTCCCTGAGGTATGTTTGCAATGAGGTGGACTTGCAGAACCGGACTTTGGTGGCGAGGAGGTCAGACCCCATGGGTCTTGCCATGGCCGCTCTAGCCAAGCCGATGGCCTGCCGCAGCTGGGCCACTGTGAACGGGGTGGGCTAGGGCAGTCATTGTGGTGCCCGGTGTTGGGGGTAGTACTGCTGGGCTTGGGGCACAGGGGCTGGGGGGTGGGTGGGCTGTGCGTGTTGGGGCGGGGGGGGCTGCATGTGGGTGGGGGGGGTACCGTGGTTCATGGGGGTTGGCATGAGCGGCGCTGGGGGGTAGTACTGGTGCGGCGTGTATGGCATGTAAGGTGCTGGGCTCATCTGGGGCATCCCCATATGCATATGTGGGCAGTCTCTCGCCCAATGGCCGGGTTGCCCACACCTGTGACACACCCCTGTTTATGGTATCCCCCCCCACCATGGAATTGAGGCTGGTACGCTGGGGCCGACACCGCTGCGGAGTGTCGCCCCTGTCGTCTATTGCGGAGTTCTTCATGTACCAGCCGCCAGATCGTCGCGTAAAATCGGTTGGTTCCAAAATCGGCCTGTGGGCTTGCATCCATTTCGACTTTTAGGGCGCTCACTATCGTCTGCTGCCAGACATACGGTAGGGATTCCTGCAGCAACACCGTCACTTCCTGCACATTAAGGGGTGGGATCATGGTTTGCCGCATTCTCTCGTTCTCGAACCGGACAGCCTGGAGTTGCCTCGCCAGATCGTCGATGTGGCGCTATTGTACCGCCTGCGGTAGCTCCTGTGGCCATATGGCTGGATATGTGAGCGGCGTCTGCGCTGTCGATGAATCTGGGTGACTTCCTGGGTGTTGTGGCTGCGCGGGTGGCGGCGGCGTTTCCTGCTAGAACCTTTTCTCGGCGAATATGGGGACCAGGCTTTGTCGCATCCTGTAGGTAGCCAAGCAGCGCAATAGGTCCATGCCCGACAGCTCGACCCCAGCCGTTCTCGCAAATTCCGTCAGCGTGTCCTGGCCGATTCCGTGCTTGGTGATGAGCTCGTGAAACGCTATCGTGCCTTCGTTGATCTGGGCCCTGTTTTTGTCGTCCACGTTCTCGAATATCGTGAAGAAGGGCCCATTGGCCCAGGCCCGCCAGTCGAGCATTGTTTGGTGCAAGGCCTGTTCTTGAGGGGCAAAGGGGTTCGCGACTGCCGCTGCCGCCGCCGCCGGATTGCGGGATGGTGAGAAGGCGAGCCCCGTGCCCTCCATCATCTGGACAGATGTCTCCAGGCGCCGTCTCACCGCCTCGGGCTCCTCAGATGGGTCGTCCGCCCGGTCCATGTGTGCCGCCGCCTCTGGCGCTGCCGCCGCCATCGCTTGTGCGATCTGTTCCGCTGCCGGGCCACCTCCATGAACCATTTGATGCGGCTGTCCCCCCCCTGAGGGAACATGGGCAGGCGCTGCCGGATGCGGCGCCATATGCCCAGCTGGTTCCACCGATGAGGCTTCTGTCACTGGCATGGGGGGGATACAATATAACAAATACAAACCGAAGGAGAGACAGGGGGCAAAACTTGAGTTTTTGTGAAAACTTGTGTTTCTTGTCCAAGCTTTGTGCGAATGTCCCTCACACCCAGAGGTATCATCCACCAAAATTTCAGTCGGATCGGAAGCACCATGACGGACTTGTGATTTTTGCCCATTTCGCGCGCGCTTGCTTGCTGCTTGCTATTGCTTGCTTGCTGCGGCCAAAGCTGGTAGGTCCACCCTAGACTCTAAAGAGGGATGTCCATCCTGCGCTTGGTGCTGGCCGCCTCCTATGCACACGTGCCATGGCCCGGGCCTTTTCTAGGGGGGTACGTCCCTCAGGCCATTGCTTAGTGGCAGCGCCGGGGGGCGGACCAGGGATGTATTAAATTAGATGGATTAGAACGGCTGACAACCATAGGAGGAGCCCCCCCGCCCCCCCTTGAACCCCTTTCAAAACCCAGGGGGATTCGCATACAAGGACCTGCCCCGGCTGCCCCCCACGCACTCTTATTCGTGGTGTATTCTCTTCTCTCCGTGATTTCCATCTTGACAACATATCTTGCCCTAAGGTCCACGTGGTTTTGGCCTCCTCTTTGCTCTCCTCCAGTTTGGCATCGCTGTCCAACGGCATGTGTCAACTGGAGTCGTCCGCTGGCAGCTTGTCCGTGTGTGGGCCCGGGCTACCCTCCCTTTCCCCAAAACGTCTCTGTACTTTGGACTTGAAAGGAGACCCAGGGATATCGCTGCGGTCCAAAAGTCCCCAGCGGCGTGGGTGGGAGTGCACATCGTGGGGGCCACTTCTGTGAAAATACAGCGGGAGGGCTGCCTCCACACAGCCTTCATTGCCTTCTCAGCTACATTCGTGTGCCACTGGCCAGTGAATGTCCCAGCTGCTCCCTACCCCCCCTGGGCTCGGGCTAGGGGTGTGGGTGTCTGGGGTCAGGGCTTTCTCACCGGGGCACGTCGCAATACGGACGGAGTTCGGGTTGTGGCGCACACGCGGTGTTCCGTGTTGGGTCCAGAGGGCGGGCGGGGGCGGGGAGGAGGGGGGGTTTGCCAGACCCGGTCTCCATGCAACCCATTCCGGAAGCAGGTTGCCAAACTTGGGGGGGTGAGCCCTAATTGAGGTGAGGTAAGCGAGGGCGTAGGAGGGACCTTTGGTGGACTCACGATGTTTAACACAGCCACCTCCCAAGCGCCACTGGATTGCACCCGCTCTGGGGCGAGGCGTTCTTGTGTACTTTACCACACCACCACAAAGGGTAGCCCCCCCCCATTGCGCAAGCATGGCCGCGGTCCCAAATTCCAGGCAAAGCAGCACTTCAACGCCCACCCCCATGCTTAGACAAGCCCCTGCTCGCGCACGGCACACTCGCCAGCAAAGCACAATGCGTGACAGCCTGGTCTGGTTTGGTCTGGCTGCACTGGCCCCCAGCGTCCAGCAGTCCGCATGTAGCGTCCACGGGCGGCACGTCCAGTCGGGTACACCAACTCACCCATACACAAGGACGCCGGGAAGGGGGCGGGCCCTCGGAGTCCCGGCCCCTGTCCGAACCCTGCGCTTGGCTACTGACGGAGGCCCATAGAGTCCTCGTCCTGCCTGTGTGCTGGGGCCCACGGAGTCCCTTGCTTGCCCATTGCACTGTCGTGACAGCCACGCCGGGAATAGGAATGTTGGCCAGGGCGGAACATCACCTCCAACCAAACCGCATGGGGTGGCGATGTGTGGTACGATGTTGTTATGAACAGAATGCACAATCACAGACGTGAATGAGCCCCTCGTTCCCTCTGCAAGCGCGTCACGCCCAATCCTGCATTCAGGACCACAAAAACAGCGACCCCAAAAAATCTTGAACACAGCAGTTCAACGCCCAGGGCTTGCACAAACCCATGCTTGTGCAAGGAGGGGGGGGATTAAGGTGAGCGAAGCGAAGGCGTAAGGGGGGCCCTTTGGTGGACTTACGCTGTTTAACACAGCCACCCCCCAAGAGGTACTAGATTGCACCCACTCTTGGGGGAGGGGGGTTCCTGCGTACCATTACCACAGCGCCACAAAGTGAACTCTGATTGTCCCTAAGACAATGGCAACCTGTGAGGCGTCCCCACCGCTGCGGATGATGGAGTGCGCAACTCCAGGGGTTGGGGTGGGGTAGGGGAGGAGGGGGTGTTGCATAGGGGGTGTCTGCACAGCGCGCGCGCAGTGCAGGCACAGCGCGCACACAGCACCCAGTAAGTAAGTAAGTAAGTAAGTAAGTAAGTAAGTAAGTAAGTAAGTAAGTAAGTAAGTAAGTAAGTAAGTAAGTAAGTAAGTAAGTAAGTAAGTAAGTAAGTAAGTAAGTAAGTAAGTAAGTAAGTAAGTAAGTAAGTAAGTAAGTAAGTAAGTAAGTAAGTAAGTTATTAAGTAAGTAAGTAAGCTTTCCCGTGACCACCCTGAACACCACCCACCACCGGGGCAGCTACACCCACACTGCAAAAACAGTAGATTCAGAGAGAAATCTGGCATTTTTAGTGGGAAATATAGTTTGTAGTTGTAGTTGTAGTAGTAGTTTGTACCCTCCCCCCCCCCTTTGCGCCAGCACCAGGAAAGTCAGAAAAACGACGGTCAGACCGTGTCCCGGTGCTTGGACAAGGCGGCGCTTGCGTGTAACGCGCTGTACCAGCCAAGCCAGGAGCAACGACATGAGTCATGGCTGAAAATCACATCAAAACAAACAGCAGTGGGGGGCAGTAACAAGCACAATGTTGTTATGAGCAGGGGGACTCATCCAAACCATGAGAAAGCCCCTATTTCCCTCTAGAATCAGCACACAATCACGTTCCGCTAAGCTTCTGACCATAAAAGCTGCGGTCAGAAAAACGACGGTCAGACCGGGTCCCGGTGCTTAGACAAGGCGGTGCTTCCGCAAGGGGGGGGGGGGTAGTACTCATTATCTGAGTTTTTTGGATAGAGCAGGAATCTGAGTAGTCTTGTGCATGGCAACACAGTAGTTACTGTGTTCCCGTGGCTGTTGGGGAAGACGGGTCCCGAACAGCCTACTTTTCGCACAGCGCGGGCACAGTGCACGGTGCGCCCCCACAAAGGCTGGGTGGGTCCCGTTGTCTTGGTCGAGGTCGTCTGGGGGTAGGGGGGGGGGGGTGGCAGTTGTACAGATGAGGGCGGAGTGTCCACCCGCTTGCTCAGAACTGCAGCCTTCTACCCCTGGGGCATGCACTCCCCTCCTGGCACTGGCAGAGGGTTCACATGCACCGGGGGGCACCCGGGGAGGGGCGGGCGGAGGGCAGCGGAGGGTACCCGGGAAATGGGGGGGGGGGCGGAGGGCACCCGGGCATGGGGGGCGGGGGGGGGGGGGGCAGGTTGGACCCCAACATGCAAGATTCAAAATGGTCATTGACGGCCGCTGGGGGGGTTGGGGGGGTGGAGGTGCTGCCCCCATGGCTCACCGCTGCAGCACCGCTGCCCGCGTTGCGTCCGCTCCCACACCGGTCCTGGACAAGGGGGCGGGCATGGACCCGCCACTTAGGGCGGCCGCGCCTGCCCTCCACGGCCTTCGTTGCTGCTTCCGCTCCACTGCAGTGTTTGGGGCTTTCGCCGGGTCCATGCCAAGGCCAATGCCAAGGCTGCCGGCATCGCATTCTGGACTTTAGTGTGGGGGGGGGGGGGGGCAGGGATGCATCGGAAGGCGGGGAGGTACCCCACCCCCCTCCAGGGCGCCCGGCCTTTGCCCAGCCCTGTCCCCCTGATAGCAAGTGCCAGCTTCAATGGCATTGTAACAGTAACCGCCCCCAACCGTTTTAGCAACCTCCTCCAACCGCCTGCCTGGCCGCTTCTTGGACCGTCTCTGAGGCCCCTTTCGTTCCAACGCACCCTCCGTGGGAGGGAGGGGCCGCAATCGGTCAGGTGTGGACCCGCCACTGTCGCTCCAGCCGCGCCTGCCCACGGCCTTCATTTCTCTCTACGTTCATCGTGTGTCCTTCCGGGCAATGGCCTTGTTCGTGTTCCATTCAGGTCCAAGTCCCTACCTCCCTGGCTGGGGTCACGGCTGTGGGCTCAAGGGTTCTGGGCTTTACCGCCTGGTCCCACGTTTCACTTGATACTGAGTCCGGGTCGTGGCGTACGTTCGGTGTTCCATGTTTGGGGTCTCCTTTACTTCGGTTGTGCTCGCTTGCGCTGGCCCCTCTTGGCCACACTCCCTTAGCTCTGAGGTCTCCGGGGGTCATGGAGGGCTCGCGGTGCAAGTGGTCGGAGGTTAGCCCGTTTGGTTGCTGCCACCAACCCCGGCGAGGCTTGCTGGTCCTTGGGGCTGAAAACCCCCAGTGGGTACAGGCGTGTTGGAGTTAGCAGACACATACAACAAGCAATTCGCAGGGGGGGGGGCGCAAACACATTCAACAACAAAGAGCAGGTCTACAGCAGGGCAATAGCGTTCTCGCACCGTAGATGTTCAGTCCCGTTAGAGTCAACGCTCCCAAACATCTCTGCTATGTACATCTGGCTTATTCGAATGTACAGGGGGGGGGGGCTTTGCCTCGTCTCAGGGGGTGGGCTTTGTTCTCCCGGAGCCCAAAGTGCTGCAGGAATGGTTGTCGTCATCCCCATCAGATGCCGCTCCCTGTTCTGGCGTGACACACCTGGAGTTCTTGGTGCTGCATCGATCCGCCGACGCCGTATCCGACGACGCCGGGCTGTCCAGTGTCGCCGCGAGTGAAAAAGGGGGGGTTTCCATTGCCACCAGGTTCAAGGAACTCAGCAGGTTCCTCGACTCACTAGGCGTCATCGGGGAGGGGGGCGACGGGGATCTGAAGGTGGTGCACACTGGTCCAAGGACCTGTGGTGTGTTCTTTCCCCGAGCTCGTACCGATGCCGGCATCGGGGGGAAGAGGGCTGGTAGCGCACTTCTGGGGAAGAGGACTGGCGTATGGGGGGGGGGGGGGGTCTGGGGACTGGATTCGCCGGTGCTGGCGCCCTGGGGGCGTGAGCATCTCAATGTCTGGGACTGCTGGGGTCAGCGGCTGGGGTCGGCGGGGACAGGGAGAACAGCACCTGAAGCTGCCGTCTTAGACCGCTCCACCATCCTGCC